>JAMXBB010000003.1:96318402-96399679 GCA_024138015.1 Lumnitzera littorea
CCTATCCCAAGGTCTTAACACGATCTAGTTTTGATGATTTCTATCACACATTTGTGGATGATGAACTGCCAACCAATGGTCCCATTACTTATACACGGCTCTGAGGACTACAATCCCTCACACAAAGAATTCTTTCTCAATAACCCATTGATGATGAGAAATTTTACACCGAAGAAAGATCATTAAACTCCTTAAGCTCCCTACATTGTCATTATATGATCTATGCTCTCAGTAGAGATGATGCTGACCATTCCCTAGCCGAGAACCCTATGCCGAGTTATCCGACTAGCGGTTGCTAAAAGGTTCTTATCAAGTGACAAGAGACTCACTTATTGATTAAGTAATTTTCTCTCGGCATGCTACCATCTCTCGCA
This sequence comes from Lumnitzera littorea, assembly GCA_024138015.1. Classification (NCBI taxonomy): domain Eukaryota; kingdom Viridiplantae; phylum Streptophyta; class Magnoliopsida; order Myrtales; family Combretaceae; genus Lumnitzera; species Lumnitzera littorea. Next base: position 96,318,777 of record JAMXBB010000003.1, read on the forward strand.
TCCCAACCCCTTTATTGCTACAACATCTTAATCCCTCTTGTATGCTGTGCTCGGAGAATATTCATATAGGACAAATGTTGCATTGCCACCTGTCCACCTCATTTGACATTGTACCACTTTTCCATTTTTGTCTTTTGTCCTTTTCACCCTTTTTCGTATGTACTAGGAATCCCCTTTTTGTATATACTTTCTTGTAATTTCTTTATTTGTAATGTTGCCTTAAGGACTTACTTAAATAGTTCCTTTCTCTTGTAAGCTAGAGATAACTTACATTTAATACTGAATTTTTTATTCTTATGAGGCAACCTTCTCCAAGTCCATCTTTCATACTCTCTTATCTAATCTTATTAAGTAGCCCATGATTAGTGGTAGGTGGACCTTAACAACAACTTGTGCGTGATATCAAGTAAGGTGTTAAGTCATGTTATGTTTGTTGGTAAGTCACATCCTCCAAATAGCTTCACTTCAACTACTCTTGTTTGTTTATGGACTATTTCCCTCTAATTTTCTTCGTTATTTCGGAGGACCCATTTTAGTCAGATTTGCTGCGATAAGTCCTAGTGATAACTAAGCTCCTAGGCATACCATATAATTTCCTGGTATTAGGGCTTGAGGTTAAGACTAAGAGCTATGTAATGATAGTCAACCTACTGTTCGATATATTTGTGTGTATATTGAAAGCATCTGAGTGAAGTGTCTTTACTGAAGCTTTGTATTGAGAATGTTGAACCTTAGTGTACAGGGAGAGATTAACGATGTCAAGAGTAATACTCATGGTCGTAGTTAAGTTACCCAACAAACACCATGTACTACCGATGAGCAAACACAAGATCTTGTTGTTATTGTGGCCAACTTGGTTGTTTCAGTAAAGAGGGTCTTAAAGACTAGAACGTGTGAGAGAGTAGCTGAGTAAGGTTGAGAAATGAGAGATAGGCTAGGAGGTAGATGAACGAGCAAGCTTCGGAAGCCTTTCCAGTAAACCAAGCACTACTGTGACATATCGACAGAGTTGCAAGGAGAAGGTTAGAGTTGGACAAAGTGGAAGAGTATGAAGAAGAAGAAGACTAGTATGTTAAGATTGATGAGCATGAGTTCAGAGAGCCAATAGGTGCTGAACATCTTAAGGTACAAATTTCAAGCTTCAATGGGTCTAGTAGTGTTGATGACTACCTAGACTGGGAAGAAAAGATCAAAAAGATATTTGACTTCTATGATTATGAAGATGTTGTTCACATTAGAATGGCCGTATTAGAATTTTCTGGATATGCGGCAATGTAGTAGAAGAAGCTACAAAATGTTTGCTTGAGGATCCAACACAAGGTTCGAACATGGAACGAGATCAAGAGAGTTTTGAGAAGTAGGTTCATTCCTAAACACTTCAAACAAGACACTTTACGATGACTCTAAAACTTGAGGCAAGATAATAGATCTATAGACAACTATGTCCGAGAGTTTCAGTTGCTCATGATACAATGCGATGTCAATGAGCTTAAGACCTAAACTATAGCATGGTTCATTTCTAGACTATGGGTTAAGATTGGTAACATTATGGAGCTGCAAAACCTCACAACTTTGGATGAAACCATCCATGTAGCTTAGAGAGTTGAAAGGCAACAGCGAAATCAGGTTAGCCGAATGCTAAGTAGCCAAACATTTATACTGAATAAGAGCGGCCTGTCAAGTCGACCAATGAATGACAGAGTTTCAAACAATTTAGAGGTGGGACGCTGAGGTCACATGCTGAGTCGACCAGATGAGGATTGAGGTAAGAGCAAGACCGAAGAGCCTGAGATATGAAGACACCAAGGTAAGAGTTTAGGGAGGAAAACCTAAGAAATCAAATGTTTTAAATACTTTGGCTATGGATATGTAGCTAGTCAATGTTTGAACCATCGAGTCATGACTATAAAGAGAGATAAGCCCCAGTTTGTAATAGAAAGTGCGAGTGAAGGAGAGGAAAAAGTGGCAGCTAATCAGATGTTATAAGAATTTGAAGAAGAACCCAATACCTAGATACCTCTTGAGGGCGTAGCCTAGTATTGCTTTGTAGTTCGACGATCTCTTAGTACTTTTGTAGCTAATGAGAATGAGTAAAGAGAGAACCTCTTTCATACAAATTGCCGGGTGAATGGCAAGTTTTACATCATGATCATTGATGGAAGGAGTTGTATCAACATCATCGCACAAGGGGAAGTTAAGGCCATGAAATTGCAACCTATCCATACCCCAAGACATATAAGATTCACTAGCTGAATGAGAAAGGAGAACTATATGTTTTCGAGCAAGTCAGAGTGTTGATTACTATTGGTGATAGGTATAGGGATGAGGTATCATGTGATGTCCTTCCTATGTATACATCTCATGTATTACTTAGCAGCTATGGCTATTTGACTTAAGAGTGTTATACGATGGGTATAGAAATACTTACATGTTTTAAAAGGATGGGAAGAAAATTATATTCATACTTATGAGTCCTATAAAAGTGTAAGAAACCCAAGAAAAGGTTGCTAGATCTCTATAGTGGAAGCCCTTAGTGATTTTCCGAGCTTAGTTTGCATGAGAGGTTAAGATTGAGAACTATGTGCTCCTTTTAGTTAGGAGATTTTTAGACCTTAGAGAGGCTGTGAACTTACCTGGCAAAGTGCAATAGCTACTTTAGGAATTTGCTAACCCCTTCCTTGACAAGATGTCAAAAGGTTTACCTCCCTTAAGAGGAATTAAGCATTGTATTGACCTCCAACCAAAAGCTACCTTACTAAACCAACCCTCTTAGAAGCTCAATCTAAAGTAAGCAACTGAAATGAAGAAGCAAGTGGATGAGTTAGTAGATAGTAGATATGTCCGTAAGAGCATGAGTCCTTGTGTTATACCTACTATAGTCATACTGAAAAAGGATTGAACATGGCAAATGTGCATTGATAGTTGAGTTATTAATAAGATCACTATCAAATACCAATATTCAATCTCATGACTTGATGATATGCTTGACGAGTTACACAATGCATGCATCTTTTCTAAGATTGACTTGAAGAGTGGTTACTAACAGATACGGATGATACCTGGGGATAAATGGAAGACGACCTTCAAGACAAGGGATGGTTTGTTCGAATGGTTGGTGATGCCATTTAGACTAACTAATGCATCAAGTATATTTATGTGGCTAATGAATCATGTACTAAGAACGTTGATTAGCAAATGCATTGTAGTTTATTTTGATGATATTTTGGTCTACAGTACCGACCTCCTCATACATGTTGAACATTTACAATTAGTGTTTAAAATAGTCTACAATGAGAAATTATTCGATAACTTAAAGAAATGCACGTTCTGCCAAAGCAAGGTTATATTCCTTAGATATATCATTTCAAGGAGTGGAGTTCGAGTTGATGAGGAAAAAGTCAAAGCTATTAATGAGTGGTCTACGTCGACTAGTGCTACTAAAGTTAGGAGCTTCCATGGCCTAGCTTCGTTCTGTCAAAGATTTATCTAGAACTTTAGCTCCATAATTGCGTCGTTGACTAAATTAACCAAGATGAACGTTGAGTTTAAATGGATAGAAAAGGCTTAGAGGAGATTTGAAGATGTGAAGTCTAAGTTGACATCTACTCTAGTACTCACCCTACCAAACATCGAGAAGGTTTTTGAGGTTGAATGTAATGCATTTGGTGTCAGCATTAGTATTGTCCTTATGTAAGACTGCTGACCCATTGCCTACTTTAGAAAAACTCCAAGGTGCTGCCCTGAATTACTTAACCTATGACAAGGAATTCTATGCCCTTGTACATACACTCCAAAATTGGCAGCATTATCTTTTGCCAAGAGAATTCATCATCTATTCAGATTATGAATCTCTTAAGCATCTTTATAGGCAACAGAATCTTTCTCAGTGTTACGCCTAATGGTCGAATTCTTGAAAACCTTTTGCTATGTCATCAGATATAAGAGGAGAAGCACTAACACAGTGGCTGATGCACTTTCTCACCGTCATACCCTCATCACAATGTTACAAGCTAAGGTACTTTGATTTGGCACTTTACCTGATCAATATGAGCATAACCTACATTTTAGGCCCTTAGTAAGTAAGTACAGTACTAGAGGAGCTACAAAAGGGTTCTACTTAAGTACGGGGTTCTTGATGAAGGGCGAGCAGATTTGTGTACCAAGTGGTTCTGCAAGGGAGCTATTGGTTTTAGAAGCTCATGCTAAGGGTTTAGTCTGCCATTTTCAAGAAAAGAGGGTGATTGAGATATTGAAGGAGCACTTTTACTAGCCCAAAATGATGAAGAATGTACTTCAAATACTTAAGAGGTGCAAGGTGTGTATGTATGCAAAAAGGAGGAGAGAGCCTTATAGAGAATATATAGCCTTACCAATTCTAAGTGGCCATGGACCGATCTAACCATAGATTTCACGCTCGACCGTCTCGATACGTGAAGAAGACATAATTTGATCATAGTAGTGCCCGATCGATTCAGTAAGATGAGCCACTTCATTCCGTACTACAAAACTATTGATGTTTTATTCGTCACTAACCTCTTTTTGTAGGAAATTGTGCAACTACATGGAGTATTGAGAAGTATTGAGTCCAACCATGATTCAAAATTCACAAGCTTCTTTTAGAAGACCCTATGGAGGAAACTCAACACTAAGCTACTATTCAGTACCTCTTGTTACCCCTAAACAAACGACCAAACTAAAGTAGTTAATAAGATCGTCAGTAATCTCCTACATGCTACTATTGGAAAGAACTCTCGTAACTAGGATTTACGTCTACCCATCATTGAATTTGCCTACAATTGCTCAACTTACAGCTCAACCAAAACATCACCATTTGAGGTTGTTTATGGACTTAACCCGAACCTACTTTTGGATTTAATTAACAGCACAACTACATAAGGGGAAAGTTAATCCAGCCTACAGCATGCTGAAGAGTTCCAAAGGTTACATCAGAAGATTATTGAGCAATTGGCCAAAACTATAGCCTGATAGAAGGAAGTGGGAAACTGTAGAAGGAGGCGAGTTGTTTAGACCCCTAAGGACCTTATCGAAGTCCATCTTAGCAAGAAATGCTTCCCTAACAGAAGGACCAATAAACTATCTCCCAAAATAGATGGATCCTGCAGGATCTTGAGGTGCATTTGTGATAATGCCTATGAGATTAGGCTACTTGAAGGTTTCGGCATATCTACCTCCTTCAATGTTGCTGATTTGACTTCTTATGTACCTGATGATGACGAAGACCAAGATTTGAGAGCAAATCTTCAGCAATCCCAGGGAATTAATGAACTGCCAACCAATGGTCCCATTACTCACGTACGGCTCTGAGGACTACAATCCCTTACTCGAAGAATTCTCTCTCGGTAGCCTGTTGATGACAAGAAAGTTTATACCAAAGGAAGGTAGCTAAACTCCTTAAGCTCTCCGTATTATCATACTATGATTTATGCTCATAGTAGTGATGATGCCAACCATTCCCTAGCCGAAAACCTTATACTGAGTAATTCAACCAACTACTACCAAGAGGTTCTTACCGAATAACGAGAGACTCACTTATCAATCGAGTAGTTTTCTCTCGGCATGCTATCATCTCTCTCATCTTGGTACCTTTATTGTTGCAATATCTTGATCTCTCTCACCTGCTATGATTAGAGAATATTTAAACGAGACCAATGTTGCACTGCCACTTATCCACTCCGTTTGAGATTGTACCACTTTTCCATTTTTGTCTTTTGTCCTTTTTACCATTTTTCATATGTACGAGGAATCTCTTTTTTGTATATACCTTCTTGTAATTTCTTTATTTATAATGTTACCTAAGGGACTTACTATAAATAGTCCCTTTCTCTTATACGTTGAAGATAACTTACATTTAATATTAAATATTTTATTCTTATGAGGCCACCCTCTCCAAGTCCATCTTTTATATACTCTTATCTAATCTTGTCAAGTAGCTCATGATTAGTGGCGTGTGGACTTTGACATCAACTTATACGCCATATCAAGTGAGGTATCAAGTCATGTTGTGTTCGTTGAAGAGTCACATCCTCCGAACAGCTTCACGTTAACTACTCTTGTTCGTTTATGGACTATTTCCCTCTAATTTTCTTCAATATTTCAAGGGACCAATTTTAGTTAGATTTGTCACGGTAAGTCCTAGTAATAACTAAGCTCCTAAGCACACTAGTAGGACATAAAGTAAATCATTCCCACCCCCCACCACATACACTTCCCCCAAATAGTTTAATAAACAAATAAAACTAAACTTGTAAAAACATTAGTATAGTTATGGTTCAAATAATAACGAATCAATAAATAAATAAATTGCACTTAATAAGGTGATTCTTAGAGATTAATTCTAATTTTGGAAAGTTAAATGGCTAACTTTCTTGACATGTCCTCAGTGGAGTCACTAAGCTATCGAGCTTGGTTTTTTCCCCCAATTTTATAAATAAGTCTTCTTTAAACCGATCAATATTAAATCTTACCCGTTTAATACTGACTCTCAACTAAGGGTTAGAGAAAACTAGTTCTTTTTATTTTTGAAAGAATTTTGGAGTCACCACCTGACTAAAGTTGAGAAAGAGTATTGTGGATTGATTATAATTTAGTTACTAGTCTTTCGATAAAATCAATCTTATAAATGGCTTTAAGAACCAGAAAAAGGGGTTCGAAGGTTAAGATTTTTAAACCCTTACGGGTATCATTAATTTCCAATTTTAGAATTAACTTCTTAGGATCACCTTTTAAAAACTATCCTATGAAACAAAGTTTAATTATTGATTGGATTAAATCAATTGAAACTACACTAAAATGAAAAAAAAAATAGGTTTTTTTTGTTTTTTTATTATTATTCTATAGGCGTCTACATACTCGTTAGTTGAGATTAAACGTATGTAGTTCTTTTATGAAAATTTTAGGTAGATGAGTTGATTTTAAACTTGAAAGGAAAACTAAGTTTATGTTTTAAGTGAGTTTAGGTTTTTATTGAGAAAAGTGCAAAAGGTCCTAAATTGAGGTTTATTTTTTGAAAGTTCTAAAAATTTTCTAATTTAAAAAAAAATCCATTCATTTTTCACTATCATTTTTCTTGAAAACTAACTTTTCTAAATGACAAAATCCTTTTTTTATTAGTTTATTTTATTTACCAAATAAGAACTAAAATAGAATTATGATTATATATACAATTTTTTTTTATTTTTTGTTTATTTTTTTATTCGTCTTCTTTTTCTTCTCTTTTCCTTCTTTTTTTTATATATATTTACATTTACAATAAAAAAAAAAAAAAAAACAAAAGGAAGGGATGGACCTATAAATGGTGCATAGGTCAAACCTAGGTTGGAGTAGAAATCTCTAGTCTGTCAATTTAGATCTTGGATCTCCTATGGATGACAGGTTAGGTCTTCACCAATAGCGGCTCGTATGCTCATGTGAGCTTGCTTCGACTACCAAATCGAGCAGGGAAAAGGATTTTTATGGGTTTCAAATTGGAGTTCAGGGGGTAGAGCGAATGTCATGACCTAAGGTGGTTGTTCAGTGGTTGCACGTAGTTCAGCTATAACTAGTGGTGGTGGTTAATATATGTGGTGGTCGTTGGGAGTATGGGTGGAGTTGGGTTTATGGTTTTAGGGTGTCGCAAATATAGTGGTGAGGTTGAATTGGAGCGTCGTACGGTAGGGTTAAGAGTTTCAAATAGGCGGTTGCAGTTAAGGTTGAGGCTTCATGGTGGTGGCTAGAGACATGGGTAGGGGGTACGACAATGTTTAATTGTCGTCGGGTTCAAAGAAGGGGACTTATTTATTTGTGCAAATTAAATTACACATATGAACTAGGTCAACACAAGTTATATTTAAATCTAAGCCTAAGCTTAATGGCTCTCTCTTTATTTTTAAAAATTCTATTCTAAAAAAAATTATTATTTTCTAAATTTCCTAAATCTTCGTATTTTCTATTTTTTGTAATTTTTTAAATTTTTTATTCTTTTAAATTTCTTATTTTTGGTTTTTCCTAAATTTTCTATTTTTTTGTATTTTTCTAAATTTCTTTTTTTTTTCCTTTTCCTAAATTTTTTTTTTATTTTTTTTTTCTAAATTTCTTTTTTTTTTTAGCATTCCTTAAATTTTAGATTTTTTTTTCCTAAATTTCCTTTTAGCTTTTCTTAAGTTAGGACCCTTTATCTTATCCTAAAAATTTGAGGGTAAAAATGGGGTGTCAATAATATACTATATAAATAAACATGTATTTTTATAAGTATATCTATTATATATAATAATTATACTTATAAATTAACCTGAAATTATATAATTATTTATAATATGTGATAAACTCATAAAAATAAATAAGAAAACAAAAGATATGCTAAAAACATGATTATATGCATGTAATTACTCATTACAAATAATATATATATATGATATACCCATATATTAATAAAATTACCAAATAATATATAATATACATAAAATATCAAAAACTTACTCAAAGATCAATCAAACTCCATCCAAATCTATTAGGAATGGCTAGACATCACCATAGCATGCTATAAACATTAGGAGTAGTTGAATCAAATGCAAAACAGGAAATTGAGCCACCTCATGCATAGAATTAGGAGAAAATGTAAAAGAAAAAGAAGGAGAAAAAGAAAGAAAATTTCTTAACTGGCTAAAAACACTACAAATCAAAACCCTAACTTCATTTCACACATTTAGGAACCAAGAACACTTAAAGGAAATTTCGTAGGAAATTATTAGAAAATAAAAAAGAAAAGAAAAGAAAAGAAAAACAGAGCAAGGGACTATGTAAGAGTAATTCGTAGACCAAACATGAATCTGCTATTGAAACCCTCTAGCCCCTAGCAGTCCACCCCGTGGCTAGCACTTTCGATAACCACCCACTAGCCACCAACAGCTAACCATCGAAGTTTTGATGAATAGGTGATCTAATTTTTTTGTCTTGTTCTTCCTTTATTTTCTAAAAATATTAAAATTATCCAAAAACTTATGAAAAAGATTTATTTATAGGTTATTTTAGATATACTTTCGTGTGATATATTTATTTTTGTAAAATTTTAAATATTTTATATACTTGTTTAAATAAGTCGCTATTCATCCAATTTTTTAAATTCAAAATAAATGCAGTAAATAATGTAGTTTTTTTGCTCAAAATTAATATATAGAATACATATTACATTGAGTTAATTTCTATGCACCTTAATTTTTTATTTATGTATTTTTAATATTTATTGGATTTATTGACCCTAGAAATGGTTAAAAATAGGATGAAATTATGAAATAAATAGATTTTTATAAAATTAATTGATGAAATAGGTGATTTATAATAATGTTAGGATATATTAAAATTAATTTTTTACAAAAATGATAATACTTGTTTAATTAAATGTAATTTAGTGGTAAAAACACAGTTATGTGTGTAAAGGCGATAAACCTAATGGCATGAAACCACATGATGATTGAATCTCTTATATTTTTAGGAGTTTATAGAATTTTTTAAGAAATTATTTGGTGACCTAAGCTATTTACTATGAATATTAGTAGCAAAATAGCCTAATTTGCTAAGTAGAACACATTTTTAATAATAATAGGCTAAAATATGATAAATATCGAAATAAAACCTATACTTATACAAGGTAATCAGACTTAGTTAGAATGGATTTTTTTCATCTTTGGTACTGTTATATGACATAAGTTAGGGTATATGCGTGTTAGGGTTAGAAATTATAGGTCTTACTAAGCTATTTTAGGAAATTATGTAAAATATAGCTTATTTATATTATATGAATATAATATGATAAGGTTTGTTGTAGGAATATTTAAGTATAACCAAAAATAAGAAAATATCCTTTACAAGTCATCTTTTGAAATAGAACCCGTAGTATTTATTGTTAAGCTTATACGAAACTAATGTCACTATTTTTACTAAAATTGGATAATCTTAGATAATATAACACATATTTCTATAATATTGTGAAAATTTACGTATTATAATAACCCTATCATAACTGAAACATAATTTGATTGATTAAAAATACGTTCTAATACATTCGAAATGACATATTATAAGTAATAATGTAACTTATATAATAAAACTATATTTTATTATATAAAGAAAATAATAATATACTATATATATATTTATATATATAACTTCAAAATGAAATAAAAGAGTAGATAAAACCCTAACATTTTTGTAACTCTTACAAAAACTAAATTTAGGTTTTGTATATATAGAATCTTCTAGTAAGCAAAGCGTTAACGATACAGGTCTTTTGTGGTGAGCATCAAGACATTTAAGTTGGCATCATGGCTTTATCGCTTGTTTGGATACTATATTAAAGTATTTAGAGGTTTAAAAGTACTTCTATTTGTGGTTGTAAATTTGTTGTTTGTACGCATGCCATGTGTGATTAGTATTTTGATTATGACTGGAGTTAAACTCCCTGGCATGCTATTCTACATAATAACATAGTTTTGTATTGTGTGAACTTGTCTAGTCACCTTAAATGAAACTAATAGTAATATGACCACTAACGTAATTGGACATACATAATAACTGTTAGGAGAACAATTAGGAGTGTCACATCAAATATCAACTACCTTTGATGAGAATAGTTGAAATGGCCATTTCTCCATCCTTAGCCAAACTAAGTAACAGGCAAGGAAGTCGCGATAAGGTTAAGGGTTGTGGTTCAAAAGTAATCATGAGAGGAGGGTATTCTCTATTGCATAAGTTCGAATTTGATCTGATTTTGAGTTACAGTAAACTCTTTAATCTAAGTTTGAGCTGATGTAATTTCTATTACCTTATAATGAATTAGATAACATTGTATGATGTCTCAAGTGATTGATTAAATTGCATTTCATTATAATTTATAACCTTGTTTGTGGTTATATGATACTCTTTTGACTCTATCCCACTTGCTAGGCTAGTTGTACTCATATTCCTATAAACTCTTTTGTAGGTGATAAGTGAGGGTTTAAGATATTCAGATATCACTACCCTCAAGTTAGTGCATAGTTGACAGGAAAAGTGAGAGAATCTACTGTATTTGGGCTTTTGGTCTTTCTTTCTTGTTTTGAGAAAAGTAATTAGGAATTCCTATAGATGCTTACTAGTTTCCTATCTTATTGCGAATAGACTTCAAGACCTATGGCTAAACTCTTAATGTTAATTATAACTCTATGCATGGAAATGCTTATATAAATATTGTTATGTTATTAGATAACAAGTTGTACTAAATAAGTATTTTGAAAAACTATACCACAAGTTTGATTATTGACTGATGTAAAACTAGATGCTTCAAGCTAGTTGAGTCGTATATGCCTTGTGTAGACTATCTACAATAACTGCTGTGAGATCAGTTTCTATCTTAGGTAATCTTATACGGAAGAACTGTTATGAGTTCTCCTACTCAAGGCGTAACAAATATTGATAGTCGGATTTTACCCTAAAATATTATTTGGTCATTCGGCTAACGAAAGGGTAACTTTGGTTAATGCCAACTAAGGCTTAATCCACTTGATGGGCCTTGAAGCCTAGCTTGTTAATATGTTTAGTTTGAACTTAAAAAAGTGGTGTAAATAGTTACGATCTGGTATAATCTCATTACATAACCACCTACTACTCCTATATTTTAAGCATATGTTTGATTACACGATCTCCACATAACCTATGACCAATGATTAACCGTTGTTTCAAACATCCAATGTTTGCTTATAAATATGAAGAGAAAGCATTGTAAGAATGCTTTTACGAGCTTTAATTTTACATTCATTCACTTATCTCTCTCTCAAACAATTACTGACTTAGGAGTCAAAGTGACTATACCAAACTAACCTTGTACCACTTAGCCTTTATTTGTGCTTTTATAGGAATACACCTTTACCCCAAAATTACCCAACAATAGTGGTGACTCAAATGAGTTTATGAAAGTTAAAAGAGCTTTATTCTCTCTTTTTTATTAATATGTACAAAAAGATGCTGCAACTTCATATCAAAATGTTGGTAGTAGTAAATCAAAAGCTAAGGATTTTATAAATGACAAATGGGGCAATGACCTCTAGTTAACTTTCTTTTTTTATGAATGTATATTGTTTTTATACTTTAGAATTTAATTTCATTTTATAGGATGCTTGTAATTTTTCAACTTATTTAAGAATTTCAATCATTTAGAAGCATGCAAATCCTTAGGGGTATCACTAAATCTATGTTAAAGTTATTTTTGGATGAGGAGTGACATACAGTGGATAATTGGATGTATTAAGTTATTAGAAAACCAATTAGTTTTGATATCCTCAAGTTACAAGAATGGTATGTAATGTCTTAAGCATACCAATATCTACGATAGCTTCAAAATTGGCATTTAGCACTGGACATTACATCTTTTATGCACAAAGGATTGGCTCTATGGAGAAGAAGGTAGTAAATTTAAATTATTTGTTAAAGATTTCAACATAGTATATGTTATTGACATGATTCTTTTTTATGTGTAGATTCTTTGACTATCTCTCTTGAAAATCTGATAGAAAATATGATAAATTTGGAAATCAACTCTACTAGTAGCATCCCTTCATGCCATGGATCCATTTGATTAAGTAATGTTATGTAGTTTAAATTTTAGGATTTCTTGTAATTTGATAAAACTTTATTTATTTAAAATTTTTATTTGGGTGGTAATTTTATGTTAACTGCTCATATTATGACTCTATGATATTTGTATTTGTAGAATTTAGATATTATTATTATTTATTTTCCTTTTTCATTTGTAAGTATTTTATAAACTTTTATATGATTTTTTAATTGATAAATAGGTCCTACTTGGATACAAGACATGCTTATTAAATGGGTTAGGTTATGGGTTAAGGTTTCCAAACATTATTAATAAATGAGTCACGTCATAGGTTGGAGTTTTTTGAATATGAACCCATTTAGATAGGGATACGAGATACAATATGATGGTACGACATGATAATATGAATTGCCGGCTCTAATAGGATAAGGTTTTTGAGTTAGTTTGTGTGAGGTTGGGTTAGAGGTTTCTTTGAGGTTAGTTAAGTTTTATCTTTGGTTAGGTTATATTGATGTGGATGTCACTTGTTGACTATTTTACTATTTGAGGTGCCATATTAGCTGCCATTAGAAAAACGGTGATGGAGACTAATGAAAATCCTTTATTAACTCATTTTTAAGAACAAATTAAAAACTGTAATATGTAGGTCTTGAAAGGAAAAAAATGAGAAAGCTTAGGTCCTTCTGGTGCATTTTTTCCCATCTAAACTATGCCCAATCTTCGACTTATTATCACAAACCCGAGATAATGGGTTTATTTTATTGTACATGAGACCTAGAAGGTATAGTTGAGAAAATAATGAAGTAAACTTATTAAGGGAAGCTTTAGAAAAAAGTTTAGTCAAGTAATTAGACCTTAATTGCTTCATATCAATTCGAGTTTAGGCGTTTGGTACGATTTAAGGATTCCGGGAAAAGTTGTCCTAATTGAGTAAAATTTTAATATGTAGTCACAAATGTTTGAAGAAGAGTTCTAGTAAGGTTAACTTCTTAGAATAAAGCTTATATAAAATTTAATTTCAATAAAATACATTTTTTATCGAATATGCTCAGTAATTATCAAAAACTCAAAATTTAAGTTTCAAAAGACCATGAGCCTTAGAGATAAATTACTTAACTTATAAAAATAATTTTAAGGGTCAAATAGCATGTAGTATAATTATATAATTATTCTATACACGTTATATGTACCCAATATGTAAATAATATTAATATAACATATTAAATAATGCCTAAAAATTATAATAAATCTAAGAAAAATTATAAAAAAATATATTAAAACCACATGGAAAAATCTAAGAATTGGTGCAGTACCTAGCTGGAGTTTAGAAAGTAACAAATATGAGCTATCCCTAGGATATGTTGTGTAATTACTTAACGTTACACCTAATATACCACTCAAATGACACTTGGAAAATTGCTTTTGCCTTTTCCATAGCTTGGACTTCTATAAAAGGGGTTATAGGATTAATCCTTAACCATTTTAGAAGATCAAACTTTAGGAAATCCTCCAAAATCCTTAGTTTAGTATTTTTACAAAAAAATAGCAAAAATAATAGGAAATATAGGTGAACTAGGGTTCTTAAGTCTACACACAACCTGACATTGTGGCATTTTGGTGGTTAAAGATTAGCATCAAGGGCAGTTTAATTAACTACCCCTCTCCAACCAATTGTAGCCGAAGTTCCAATGATAAGGGGATGTTAATTTTAGCCTTTAAAATTGTTTACTTTACTAAAAATATTAAATATTATTTAAAAATTATGAAACTTGGTTTGCCTTAGTATTTTTGTGTATAGAATCAAAATATTAATCTAGAATTTTGAAATTAGAAGTGCTTATTTGGGTTCATAATTGTGAAAGTCACGATTTTACCAATGTGATTCTACAATTTTATGATTTTAGAAGACTCTTTTCGTGTTAACTCATGCATAAAATCACTTTCATATAGAAACTTATGTTTTTAATTGAGTTTACCAATTCTAAATATCCGAGTTGTATGGGCTAAAAAATGAAAAAATACAACTAAGCTTCTATAAGTCATCAACTATTAAGGGTATTATATCATCTTCTCTATCCTATTTTAGTTTTTGTCCTTTTTTTCTCTCTTTCTCTTAGTCCCTTATTTTATATTTATAGCTTTCATCTAGGTTTTAGCTCTAATAACAATGATTACATGGAAAAGTATATACTTTACTTTATACCATCAATAATTTAAAATGAATTGAAATATTTGGTTATCATTAATTCATTACTCTTTTCAAAAAAGAAAAAACAGAAAAAATTTGGTTTCAACTTTGTTTGTCTTTCTCCCATATATGTTAAATTATACATTATTAGGAGTTTTTAATGAAAAGGAACTTCATTTCTTCATTTTTTTTATTTTCATTATATATTTCAAGTTTTAAATAATTATTATAAGAATATCTATAGTTTTTTAAAGCTATTTTACATATGATGTAGAAGATTATATTTTTATATTTCGATTATGTGTTTTGATTCTACCAGCCCTCTAGCAGTACTAAGTAAAATCGTGAATTTGACAATCTTATATAGGTTCTGTAAGAAACTACCTTATTCTAATAAATTTTATATTAATTTTCAAGAATAGTAAACAATGTTGTTTTAAGCTAATTTTTGGTAGATATATTCCTAATATGATATGTTTAATTAACTTAAGAAGAATTTTCGATCAACTATACATTTAGTATTTATTAAAAATATTTTATCAAATCTACCATATTTTTCATGTTGAAGAAATAATAGGTTTTTAATTAAATTTCTTAATGTATTTGATTTTTAATGATTTTTAGAGCTTAGTTATGATTTTGGAAGTATTTAATCCAGATCTTATAACTTTCTCTAGTTATGTTCCTAATTTAACATAATTTTTAGTGAAATTATGTTTAAAATCAATATTTAGGAAAATATATGTAATGGCCATATTTAAAGGTTACAATAATCATACCTTAAATTATTTTTATGAGTTCATATTATTTTTTGAGGATGTAATAGAGTATTAATACTAATTATTAAGTATTTTCCTATTATTCATGTATATATTGCTAAATATGAATAATAAGGTAGTTTGTATAATTAACACCTTGGTGAGGGGAGTCATAGTTAATTTATATTTGATATGCTTATTGCTGGTCTTAACTTGTTTTGATTGAAAAGTGAGAATATTATAGGTAAATATAATGTTTAGGTTGAATCAATGGCTAAAATAACGAAAGAATTAGAGACTACACTTAAAGGCTCTTATAAAAGTAGGGCTTAAGACTGAGCTAGGTAAAGTAATAGAGATTCTTAGTTAGTAAAGCTAACAACATAAGTTAGATAGTATTTATTTAGAAATTTTGAAGTTAGTTGGAATCAGAAGATAATTTAAAGGCTAAATTAGATGATAAATTAGAAACTAAGTTAGAGGTGGTCTAGGACAAATATTTTCTTAGCAGAGTAAACTTAAAATTAATAAGTCAATAACAATTTGGAATATATACTTTTGTGCTGCGGTTGACTTTAGTACCTTGTATCTTTATTAAGTAAAGTAGCCAAAGAGGGGCTCATGTTAACGAGTAATGTTGGAGTAATCAATAGGTACAAGTAACTAGATACTTATGTGTACTTCGACTAGACTTATGTTTACTCCTAACTTTATATGCTTTGTAATGTATTGGCTTAGCTAATGATAAGGATCAAGGACCAATTACACGCTCCTAAACCCAAGGGCTCTCACAAGTGGTCTACCGAGCTGTTCGAGGTGGCTTAAGCACTGAGGAGCAATGCTTGCCCCAATCTAATCTGCCAAGTTACATTGCTCTCTATACCATCTAAGATGTTGCTGAGGTGATCAACCAGCATGCCAAGCTGAACCCTCCACTAAACCGTAGTCCAAGCGCCAAATTTGAATGCAGTAATCTCTATTATGCCGAGGTCGAGCAAAACTATCAGGAGTTAACCATCCGAGGTCAACCCCAATGTGAGTCATCCTTGAACCAACCATTGTCCAACCCCTTCTGACGCCAAACAGGCCTGAACAGAGGCCCACCCCTGCTCAGACCACAATACTATCAAAATCACAGTAAAAATGCGCACGCGCATACTATGCCTTATTGACATCCATACTGTCCTTTCTAACAATGGACGTCCGTGTTCCTTCTTTTGCATGATTTCATATTTTCCTTATAAATTATTCTCTTCTTTTTTAACAAAAAAGGACCATTCTTTTGTAATTTTTGTAATTTAGGATTTGCCCTAATAGGATGGTGTAAATACCATCATATTGTAAAAGTTAAAGATAATATCATAATACAGAAGAACATATTGGATTTTTTTACCTTCTCTTGAGCTAAGTGTCCTCTTACTCTTGAGCTACTCTTATCTAGACACTTATGTATCATATCAAGTGTAACCTAAGCTCGTATGAGGCGTTGGTGCGTCATATCCAACGTCAGTACACAGGAACCCCTACTCTCTCTTGATTATCATTTACATTTCATGCCATCTTGCAATTTGACTCACCCCCTTTGTTACACGTGATATTGGGTTCATATGTTCATCCACGAGTCCGTATAATCTTGGTATCAAAGCTTGGCTACATTCGAAGTTGGATTCTATTATTATTTTCTTTTAATAGTTTGTCACTGCTCTCATGTGATTGTGATTCTATTGTTACCTTTGAAGTGTAGTAGTGAGAACTGTTTTATATGTTGTTTTCCCCTGTTTTTAATACGCTAAAACAAAGTATGGTTGATTGTGTATTTGTTGAGAAATTGTCATTGTGAAGTAAACATCATTGTCGGATTCATGTGTACAAGGAACTTTGGAATACCAAGAAAGTGGTACTCGATACGGTCAAGGACAGGAAGGAAGCTTCTCACCTCAATTAGTGGGTAATCGCTTGGATAGGCTTACTGACTTAGTAACTAGTTTAGTGACCATTATATAAGAAGATAGACAATGAGATCAAAATAGCCCCATTAGGGAATGTGAGCAACAAAAATGTGGCAATGATCAATTTGGCCCAGCTAATGCCCCAACTTACCCACCTTAAGCCGAAGGAGTTGGTAGGGATGCTAAACGTAGGTTAGCGCTTAAAGAGATTGAAGAAGTAAAAGGAGATGATGAAACAAAAGAGTACTTCAGAGTTGAGGAAAGAGATATACGAGCCCTTAAAGTTGAAAGCCTCAAGATGCGTATCCTAAGTTTTTTTGGAAGTGGTGATGCCAAAGACTACCTAGATTAGGTAAACAAGATTGAAATGTAGGTTGAATGCCATGAAGTACCTAACAATGTAAAGGTTAGACTTGCTGTGTTAGAGTTCGCTGGTTATGCCACCTTATGGTGGAAGAACTTGCGAGCTACTAAAAGAAGGGAAGGAGAGCAAGGAATTAAGAGCTAGGATGATATGAAGAGAGTTATGCAGAGAAGGTTTGTGCCAAGCTATTATCTACAGGATGCCTTCAAGAGACTGTAAGAACTAAGACAAGGAGCATCGAGTGTAGATGCTTACATTAAAGAGTTCTAGATGCTAATGATTCAATGCGAAGTTATGGAGCTAGAAGATTGAACTGTATCTCGATTAATTGGCGGATTGTAGTATTAGATTGGAGATGTCCTGGAAACCTTAGATGTTAAGATGCGCAATGATGCAATCTGAGCCACCTAGAGGATAGAAAGGTGTCGAACAGGAAGATTCCAACACCACCCGTCAACCATCCTGGCAATAGCCAAACTATTTTGAGTAGATCTATGCGAACGGAACTGGGTAAAGTCACTGAGACTCGACCTGCTCAAACTACCCGAGCAAATGAGAAGGAACTATTGAGAAAGTTTGAGAAAAGCTAGAGTTCAAGGAGAAAGATGAGTGAGATCAAGTGTTTCAAATGCTAAGGATTTAGACACATAACTACTCAATATCCGAATAGGCGAACGATGGTAATTCGAGGTAAGGCGCCGACCATAGAGGTCGACAGTACAGATGAAGAAGTAGAGGAGCTGAAAGGGGATAAACAAGCCAAGCTATCTGATGAGGAAGTCATCCTCAGCGAGGAAGGCAACTTCATGTCGACCGCTCTAGTGTTAAGGAGGACGATGAGTATCAATCTTGTACCCAAAGACGAATAAAAAGAAAATCTCTTCCATATTAGGTGCAAGGTAAATGAATCATTATGTATGCTGATTGTTGACAGTAGAAGTTGCACTAATCCAGCCTCTGCATTTATGGTCTAACAACTAAAATTGCTGACCATACCCTACCCGAAACCTTACAAGCTTCATTGGCTCAGTGATAAAGAAGCCCTATAAGTGAACAAATAGGTGTTTATATCGATTTGTATAGGTAGGTATCGAGATGAAGTGCTTTGTGATGTGCCGCTCATGAGAATGCCCTACCTTTTACTTAGACGACCATGGATGATTGATTTAGTAGTTACATATGATGGCAGGAGGAACACATGTTCTATGGAGCATGAAGGGAGAAGGTTGAAATTAAGTCCCATGACTACCAAGTGGGTAAAAATCATGTAGTCCCAGCTTAGCTAAACCCTGAAGAAGGAGGCTTTGGTACTGACCCGAGCTGAACTAAAAAGAGAAATGGAGCTAGAGGGACCGACCTATCTAATTGTTAGGAGGCTTTTAGAGATGAGACTTGGGGAAAAAAAGCTACCAACCGAGGTAAAAACCCTATTGGAGGACTTTGCAAACCTATTTTCAAAGGAGCTACCAGAGGGTTTACCCCCAATCCGAGGTGTTAAGCATGCAATTGACCTATAACCAGGGGCTGCCCTACTGAACAAGCCTATCTATAGGTTGAACCCTAAATAACCTACTGAGCTGCAAAAGTAAGTAGATGACCTCTTGAAGAAAGGGTATGTGCGCGAGTCCCTAAGCCCCTATATTGTGCTGACCTTATTAGTATAGAAGAAGGATGGTTCTTGGAGGATGTGTGTAGATAATCGAGCCATCAATCAAATCACCATCAAGTACAGGTATCCTATACCCAAGCTTGATGATATGCTAGACGAGTTACGTAGAGCAAGAGTGTTCTCCAAGATCGATCTCAAATCGAGATATCATCAGATCTGAATGCGTGAAGGAGATGAGTGGAAAACTGCATTCAAGACACGACATGGCTTATATGAGTGGCTTGTAATGCCATTTGGACTATCCAATGCGTCGAGCACATTCATGCAACTTATGAATCATGTGCTCTGAGAATTATTGGGAAGGTTTGTCATAGTTTATTTTGATGACATTCTAGTGTACAATCCTAACCTACAAACTCACCGAGAACATCTCCAATAAGTGCTTGCAAAACTCCGAGCTGAACAGCTTTACGCCAATTTGAGAAAGTGCGACTTTTGCCATTCTGAGGTGATCTTCCTAGGATTTTTTGTGAGCATAAGTGGCACCTAAGTCGATGAAGAGAAGATAAGGGTGACTATAGAATGGCCTAAGCCGACGTATTCTACCGACATGAGAAGTTTCCATGACTTGACATCATTCTATCGCTGATTCATAAAGAATTTCAATAAGATTATGGCCCCACTCTCCAAACTCTTGAAGAAGAATGTTCAATTCAAATGGGTTGAGAAAGAGAGGAGGAGTTTTAAGGAAGTGAAAGAGAGGCTAACTATAGCCCCTATTTTGGCTTTGCTGAGCTTCAGTAAGATATTTAAAGTAGAGTGTAATGCATTCGGACTAGGCATAAGTGATGTGCTAATGTAAGAGGGTCGACCTATCGGTTACTTCAGTGAGAAACTTCAAGGAGCCACACTCAACTACTTCATCTACGACAAGGAGTTCTACTCCTTAATCCAAGCCTTAATGGTGTAGCAACACTATCTATTGGCTAAGGAATTTGTGATCTACACCAATCATAAATCGTTGAGATATCTGAAGAGCTAACCAAAGTTGTCTCGGAGATAAGCCAAGTAGGTTGACTTCATGGAGGATTTTTCTTATGTTGTAAAATACAAGAACGGAATGAACAATGTAGTAGTTGATGCCCTATCGAGACGACATACCCTCCTGACCGAACTGCAAACAAGGCTACTTGGTTTTTCGACCATCAAGAATTTATATGCCGAGGACCTACACTTTAGTCTTATCTATGCCCATTGTGATGAAGGGCAGATGTTGGATGACTATCACAGGGAGAATGGCTACAAGAGGCTATGTATCTCGAACTGTTCTATGTGAGAACTGCTAATGCATGAGGCACATGGAAGGGGATTGATAGGACACTTTAGCCAGTACCGAACTTATGAGGTATTATCCTCTAAATTCTTTTAGTTAAGGATGAAGAGAGATGTCCAATCCATGCTCAAAAGATGTGCAACCTGCCAAAAAGCAAAGAGTCAAGCCAAGCAAAGACACTACCAACCCTTGCCAATCTCGACCAAACCATAGTCCAAGTTGAGTATGAAACTTCATGTTAGGATTACCGAGGATGTCCTGAAGGAAGGACTCTATCATGGTAGTTTTGGATCGATTTAGTAAGATGGCACATTTCGTGCTCAGTTCTAAGACTAATGATGCTTTGGCTATCTGTTTTCTTTTCTTGCAGAAGGTGATTAAGCTTCATGATATGCCTAAAACCATAGTTTTGGATTGAGACCCTAAGTTCATGACCCACTTTTGAAGGACATTTTGGAGGTGATTAGGAACCAAGTTATTGTACAACACATCCTGCCATCCACAAATCGAAGGGTAGACCAAAGTTATCAATCGAACTGTGGGAACTTTGTTACAAGTTATTGTTGGACAAAACATGGCCAATTGGGATCTGTATCTACCAATCAACGAATTCGCCTACAATCGGACCACCCATAGCGTCATAAGCATGTCTCCATTCGAAGTTTCCTACGAGTTCAACCCCAAGCTCCCATTGGACCAAACATACCAACCGAAAGCTGATGATGATGACCGGCCAACCATCAAGAAAGTTAAAGCCATCAAAACCATGCACCAGAAGGTTGTAAAGCAATTGGGTCGAGCTGCTATTGAGCTTAAGAAGTGAAACCAAGGATAGAAGAAGAGAGAATTTTGACCAGGTGATTTGGTCTGGATATACCTTAGCAAAGAATGATTCCCAAACTTGAGGAAAAGCAAGTTATCTCCCAAAGTTGATGGACCTTTCAAAGTGCGTAAAGGATATGGAGTCTCAGACTCTTTCAACATTGCTAACCTCCAACCTTACACTCCTGAAGACGAGCAAATTGGACCTAAACCAAATTTGATCCCAAATCTCAAACAACCCGAAGGGGATTATATGGATCAAGGACTGATTACATGATCTCGAGCCTAAAGGCTCTCTCATGTGGTCCGTCGAGTTGTCTGAGGTGAGTTAAGTGTCGTGGAGCAGTATTTGCCCTAGTCCGATCTGTTGAGCTACTTTGCTCTCCATACCATCAAAGATATTGCTGAGGTGATCAACCAGCATGCTAAGCCAAATTCTCTACTAAACCATAGTCTAAGCGCCAAATTTGAATTTAGCAATCTCCACTGTATCGAGGCTGTACAGAACTATCAGTAGTCAACTATCTGAGGTCAACCCCAATGGGAATCGTCCTTGAACCAACCACTGTCGAACCCCTTCTAATGCCGAACAGGCTTAAATAGAGGCCCACCCCTGCTCAAACCACAATACTATCAGAATTATAGTAAAAACATAGGTGTACTGTTCTTTACTAACATCCGTACTGTTGTTTCTGACAAAGGAGGTTCGCGTTCCTTCTTTTGCACGATTTCATATTTTCCTTGTAAATTATTCTCTTTTGTTTTTAGCAAATAAGGACCATTCTTGTGTAATTTTTGTAATTTAGGATTTGCCTTAATGGTGTGATATAAATATTGTCATATTGTAAAAGTTGAAGATAATATCATAATATGAAAGAACACATTAGATTTTCTTTTACCTTCTCTTGAGCTAAGTGTCTTTTTACTCTTGAGCTACTCTTATCTAGCTCATTTAGTTATAGATTAGTGGTGAATGACCTCCAGCCATACTTGTGCATCATATCAAGTGTAACTTAAGCTCGTATGAGGCATTGGTATGTCATATCTAGCGTTAGTGCACGGAAACCCCTACTCTCTCTCTTAACTATTATTTACTTTTCAGGCCATCTTACGGTTTGGATACACCCCCTTTGTTATGCATGATATTGGGTCTATATGGTCATCCACGAGTCCATATCAATTGAGCTTCATTGTAAGTTTGGATATGCTATTAGGTAAGTTACATAATGTTTCTTTTTATAACCTTGCTGACTAAAATATGCTCTACTATTGAATTTGGTTACTATGATTATGTTGCTTAATGTTTGTGCAACATCTGCTTAGATATGTACTAACTTAGGAAAAACTAGGTCTTAACACTACCTCCTAAGGTGTTCACTTAAAATGAATCCAATACTGAGGTCTTAGAATTGACAAACATATTATGTAAAGGCTGAGCTAATATGTAATGAGTAAGCTTGCTTAGATTTATGAGGCATTACTTAGTGTGCGATTTCATGAATTTATGGCATGTCATGAGAAGGACTTATAGATCAAGTTTTCTAAAAAGAAAAGTAATTTTGCTTGGTTAGATTTCATATAAAAAGCTAGATTTATCAAGTGAACCACTTAATTTATAAAAACTAGGTTTTCAAGCATATAGAAATTACATTATATCTACTCGACTAGCTATAGGCTGAATTTTCTAAACACTCCGTGTGGTTATTGTTAGGTTGCTAGATTGTAGCAATTGATTGTCACTTTGCTAGGTTTCTAAATTTTTGTTTGTGTCTAGATGTCCTATTGAAGTTAACCAATTGAATGAGTTGCTAAGCTAGGCTAATAGATCGGTACCAATGTATGTCGTAAGCATGAGGATGGTATGTGCTTGTTATATTTGCATTACTTGGCTAGACTAAAGAATACTATGATTAAACTAGTAACTTGCCGTGTGACTACGATATAATGTTACTTGTATTATATTTGTTGATTCACTCTCACTTAACTTACAATAAGCTAAGAGAGTAAGTTGTCTTATCTTTAGGTTTAAGAATAAGTTAGATAGAATGTCACATGGTAGTAGGAGACCAATTCCTTTAGAAGAAACGATTAACAACAAGATACAGTTCAAATCTAGAGATGGCTCTTTAGGGAGAATAATAATGTTGCATTACAATGGATTCGGCATAGTAGCTGCAATCGTATTGTGTGGACTTATAACCGATTCATATATTATACTAGAATGTATAGTTGTGATACTTTGAGAATGACTCACATTTATTTTTGAGAAATCGTGAAAAGTGAATAGTTTCATAGTTAATATAAAAGAATTGAGATTATTGGGAGAAGAATAAACAAATAAATATATTCAAGAAGAGAGGCGAGAAATTTGTTTTCAAGAAATCGTGAAAAGAAAGTAGTTTTGTAGCAACTATTTTATACAATCAATGGGAGAACAAAAGGGAATGGAAGAATAAGATGGTTTTAGGAAATAATGATATTGGGAAAAAGAAAAAAGAAGTAGAGAAATGAATTGTAATAATATAAAAAATGGGTAGTTGTGGAAGGTTAAAATGGTTAAATTGAAAGAATATGATAAAAAATTATACCTTTTTTATTTTTTTCATGTAAAAGTAAAAAGTTACGACCATTAAAAAAACTTTCGAAATCACACACGCATATATAATAGATGGGTCAACCCAAACCTAAAGACACCATCTATAAACATATGCCAGTTTGATAAACAAAAGGGGTGAAAATTTTCTCTTCATCTATGTTGGTTTTTTTTTTTTTCTTTGTTTTTTTT
Source organism: Lumnitzera littorea (assembly GCA_024138015.1). Taxonomy (NCBI): domain Eukaryota; kingdom Viridiplantae; phylum Streptophyta; class Magnoliopsida; order Myrtales; family Combretaceae; genus Lumnitzera; species Lumnitzera littorea. The sequence goes on from JAMXBB010000003.1 coordinate 96,343,168, forward strand.
TTCGCATTATATTATAATTCACCAATACAGGGGTTTTGTTTGACTAGCAACGTACATGTGTTATGTATAGCAAATCCAAGCGGGCGGCCTTTCAGTTGTCAGTTGCGGCCTTCGTGGGTGACCTCCTCTGATGTGGGCTTTTTCAAAAGGCTGTTTCCATCTGGCCCATACAAAGGGATATATAATACCATACGATCCTTAAATAAGCAGAAAATACGTTCAAGAATAAGAGAATTAAAGAATGTCCAGATAATATTAAAAAGTGATCACAAACAAATGATGCTAAATGTGTTTATGAAGAACACTAAGGCGGATCAAGTTTCACCGTCTCTAATGGTGTTTTCATTGTTTCTGTTTTTGCTATTCACGTTCCATCGTGTATAAACAGTATTTGATGTATATATCCCACTATTTGCATCCTTTATACATGACAATATGCGTTTAGATGAAACTGGGAAATTGAAATTATTTGAGGATGCGCAGCATTTCAAAGCGCGACATAGACTATGTCTGCAGGGGAAAAATATATATGTACTTTATCTATCTATCTCTCTATGTGTACAAATTCATCGATAAATTTTTACCATATATCATCGCGGACTGAGATAGAACCTTCGTTTACCCCTTGATAGATATGTGGAAGTGGAAGCATATAGTGGCAAACAATGCAGATGAAAATAAGCAATGATTACGAGGGAAATGCATCTTTACAAATTGTTCAAAAGCGATGGCAAAAGACCAAAAAGATAAAGAGAAAAATAAAAAATTGCTCAATAGAATGTGAATGCAAACATACATATATCCAGTAATTGAACCGGTCTAAGTCATCACTTTGCTTATACAACAAGTGATTATATTGTAAAGCATTGTTGGATATAAGGGTGTAATTTGTTAAAATAGCTCTATATAACGGTTGTATAGGCATATAGGATGATTCATTCACTCGTAGATGGTGGATTGAAATTATGGTTATACCCCTCCACAAATGGTTTGTCTTTTTCTCATTTATTTATTATTTTTTTTATTTTTTTTTTGCACAACAGTTAATAAACCAATATGCTCAATTGGCCACCCTCTTTCTATAAAGCTATGACCTTTTTTCTTTTTTTTTTTTTTGTTTTTGAACTACATCAAACAAGATCCTTTTCATTGATTAACCATTATCAACACGAGTACAAAAAGTCTCAAAATAAGATATATCAGAATTTAGTTGCTTAAGGGTAGTAAATAGGGGATTGATCCACCAATCCCTATGGCACATTTGTTTCCTTACAAATTTAGCTATCCAATTAGCTATTTAGTTTGCTTTTCTAGAGATACAAAAAATGTGAACACAAGGAAATAAAGAGGCTAGACTCCAAATGTCTCTAATAATAGAGTGTGAAGCCTATCCTATAGCCATCAAATTCCCTTTCACTACTTCTGCCATGTTGGAAGAATCCAATTTAATGATTATTCTAACCAAACCCATATCTTTTGCTAGCCTAACACCCTCTCTAATCGCACAAGCTTCCAACAATTCGCCACTCCATGCTCTAATCACTTTTGAGGAATCACTTTTGAGGATCCCCTTACTACTTTTCCTACACAATCATGTGCTACTCCTGCATACGGTCTAGAACTGTTGCCTTGTACTAAGAGCCATCAACATTTATTTTGATTGTACCAGACTCTGGCCTCATCCAACTACTATTCACCTTAACCTTATTTTTCCCTAATTAACAAACCTTAATTTCATTTCTTCTAAATTCCTCCCACTCACTCCTCAACTACATGATCTTTTTGACCACCTTCAACGACTTAATCTTTTTGCCATCATAAATAGCATTGCACCATTCCTTCCATATCATCTACGAGGTCCAAGCAATCATATTTTGTAGGTACTCTTCATCTTCCTTTTTCATTTGTGCCCTTTCAATCCATGATGATACCTAATTTAAGAATGAAACATCTTGTTGCTAATCCAGGCAAAATCCTTAGGTACTGAACCACACCAACTATGTCCATAGGCATCTAATCAACACATGTTCAACCATTTCCTTATCCTTACAAAATGGATAGAGGTTGCTCGTCATCACCTTTCTTTTCTCAAGATTACCATAAACTGGTAAGGATTTGGTGAAAACCCTCTACATAAATTTCTTCACTTTCAATTGAATGTCTAAAGACCATAGTTTTTTCCATTCCTTTGTATGAACTAGATCTGAACTTCTAAAAGACTCTTGGGTACTTCTCAAATCTTTGTTTGCCATGAAGAAGTAGGAAGATTTCATTGTACATTCTCTAGATCTACTAAAAGACCATACTAGCTTATTTGAACCACTCTAAACAAGTATGCATACCTCTCTAATAGCTTATCTTTCAAAGTCTGAAAAGAGATTAGAGTACTGAGAAAAATCTTAATATCTTCCCATGGGGTGAATCAGTTTATCAACGTTCATACTTTCATCCACTTCGATACTAAGGCTTTGTAAAGAGAAGTTGCACAATGAATGTAACCACTTGTCGCCCCATATCCTTATTGTTTTTCCATCATTAATTTTCCAAAAACCCCCCTCTTGAAGGTTTCACATCACTTAGTACCTTCCTAATCACCATAATATTAAAATGCACAATGGCTATACAAAACATAATATAGTTCACCCATTTTTCATTCAAACCCAATCAAACCAATGCCCCCTTCAAAAAATTCCACTCCATATAGTCATAAGCCTTATTCACATTTACCTTTAGAGCATAACCATATCCTTTCCCTCTCTTTTTAATTTATAGGTACTAAAAAATCTCATGAGCCACTAGTATATTATCATAGATTAACCTTCTTGAGATGAATGAACTTTGATTTTTAGAAATGAACTATTTAAAAGAAAAGGGTTTCAACCTATTTACAAGAATTTTAGAAATGATTTTATATAAAAAATTGCAAAGACTAATGGGCCTAAACTAAGTGATCGACCATGGATTAGGGACTTTAGGAATGAAGACCAAATTAGTTATATTTAAGGGTAAGGGAAACGTACCTATCTAAAAGAAGTATAGGACTGCCTTGACAAATGAGCTCCCAATCACATTTCAATATGATTGATAGAATATCCCTAGGAACCCATCCAGTCCAAGCTCTTTTAAAGCACCCAACTAAAGAATTACCTTTTTATTTCATCTTCCATGACCTCCCTATTTAACACATCATTATCTTCTTGTGTGAAAGCTCATGGGAATCAGCTTCTGATTATATACAAGCCGAGGCAGACCTTCCCGAAGCTGAGGCTTATCAATGCTTGTTGAGGTAGAACTGAAGCTAGAAGGATAAGAGGGAAGAAGATAAACACTCGATATCAATTCTGTCATTAGCCGAGGTGCCGAGATACCACAAGACCAAGTACTCGAGACTAAAGAACCACTCGGCACAACATCAAGAGACTTGTGCCGACTGATTCTAGGACTCAGTGATTATGAGTCGACATTTCTGGTGTTTCAGCTAAACACTGTAAGACTTCGAGTACTTCTTCCCGAACCCATACATCCAGTTGCCAACCTTGTTCGATTCAGATACTACTCCTTTCAAGACATACCGAGTGACTGCATGTCGACTCCCTTTGTAAAATGCATAGTTTTATATTCCTCTATATGTTTTCCTTTATTTTATTTATAGGCCTAATTTTTTACAGTTTAAGGCCTTGTATGATTATTTATATTTTTGCCACTAAGGTTTAAGACTTACTATAAATAGTAACATCTATAAACATATAGACATAGATAGACATCAATATACAAAATCAGATAGAAAAGTATATTCCTGCAATTGGAATCTTTTCCATTTTGAGTAAAGCTATTCATGAGATAGCATTTGCCGGATTATCGAGTACAGATTAAGCTCTTTAATCTCTTCGTGTTCTTATCGATCTTAACCTTGAGATTATGGCGAACCCCTTCATTTGAACCGGTTAGTGAGTTGCATCTAACCTTTATTTGAATCTCGAGCAACATTTAGTATTCATAAGTTATATCGAACCCTATTTCGAGCTTAAACCCTTAATTGTGTTTATGTCTTAGTGCGTGATATCCATTCACATTCACCATCAAAACCAATCATCTCACTTTTTGTCTATCATACCCATTCAACCTATTATAACCTTTTCATAATCCATTACTGTTTCTTCGATCCATATCATCTTAATATCAAAGCTTTGGGGGTAATACAGGTGCTAATGTTCTTTAAAGTTGATTTGTGGTTTGAACATTTCTAATAATCATCATTCCATAGTTTGTATGTTGTTCATATTTTTAGTAGTCTGGTATTGTGCTGCAGTTGAGTCCAGTAACATTAATTTTAGTAATAGATTCTAGTTATTGTGGAAGTGTTTGTTAGTAGTGGTAGCTGTAGAAGCCGAGTAGTGCTTGTTTTTGGGTTATTGTAATTGTGTTTTATTGCTTGTTCAATTTTCTAGAAAATTACTGTATAGAAAAAATATCGAAGGATAGTGTCAATGACACTGGTGATAGCCCTTGCAAAAGTTTGAGACAACATATTGATAATTTAGAGTATCAAATTCGAAATCTCACTAACTTTATCCAAGAACTCACTAGATTAGTTAAAGGCCACAGATGGGATGGTCGAGAGGAAAGAAGGGAGAGGATACCCATAAGTGGAAGTGGTTCTAATGAACTTAATCATGATGGTTAATAGCGGAGAAGAGCTGTTGAGCTGAGAAGAAGAGAAAGCTGACCCCTGCCAAGAAGCAAAAATGAAAGGAATGTTGACTCTGAAACAAATCAAGGAGCTTGGAGAAGAGAGCTGAGGCTGAGAAGGGACATGGCTTGGTAGAACTTTAATAAAAGTAGCCGATTCGAGGTGAAGCAACTAGCTTAGAATGTAAGGGATGAACCCCGAGCACCTAGCTAAGGACTTGTCAATATAAAGCTTAAGTTACCAACCTTCAATGGAAGTAGCCAATTTGAAGAGTTTCTTGACTAGGTTCCCCAAGTTAAGAACTTGTTCGAATGCTATAAGTATGATAATTGGATAAAGGTTAAGCTAGCTTCATTATCCCTTGTTGAATATGCAAGCCTTTAGTAGGATAAATTAGTTTCCAAGCGAGATACTAAAGGAGAGGAGCCAATTAGAACATAGAGGCTTATGAAGCAATTGATGAATCAGTGCTTTATGCTGACCTACTTCAAGTAAGAGATGCTCTATGCATTCTAACACCTAAGACAAGGTCGAAATACTGTTGAAGACTATTTGTAAGAGTTTGAGACCTTGATGACGAGATGTGACATTGCTGAGCTACAAGACCGCACCATTACTAAGTTCTTGAGTAGACTCCAAGATGATATTGCCAACATAGTTGAATTGTAGCCATTCAACTCTCTAGATGAGCTAATTAATATAGCATTAAGAGTAAAGAGGCAAAAGAGAAGAAGACATTAGAAGCTGACTAGCCGACCTCAAGAAGGCAGCCTTAAGCTTGAAAGGTATGTTGAGAGAAGGCAAGAAAAGAAGATAGAGATAGGAGAGCCTAGCTAACCTATCCATATCGAGAAAGAGATTGCTGAGAAAGAGAAGGCACCTAGCAATAAGGCCCAAGAAGTAATATGCTTCAAATGCTTAGGCTATAGACATATTACGTCCCAATGCTTGAATAAAAAGGTCATGGTCTTAGAGGGCAAGGGGCTCGAGGCTTAAATCGAGAGTCAAAGTGAGGGGAGTTTGGAAGACTAGTTGATAGAAGAAGATCTCTATCCCAAAGACTTGGATAAACTCATTGTTACGACAACACGAGTTAACCAAAAGGCAAATCTCGAATAAATGGAAAATTTATTCCATATGTAATGCCTAGTGAATGGGAATACCTATTCCCTAATTGTCGATGGAGGAAGCTGCACCAACATCATCTCTGTCGAATTAGTAGAAAAGATAAAATTGCCGATCAACCCGTACCCCTAACCTTATGGATTGAAGTGGTTTAATGACAAGGGTATCGTCCATGTGCATAAGCGAGCTCGGATCGCATTCAAGGAAGGATAGTACAAGGATGAGATTGACTTCGATGTAGTCCCAATGAATGTCACAAATTTACTTTTTAGCTGACCATGAGAGTTTGATTAGAAAGTGATCTATGATGGATTCCTCAACACTTATCCTATTCGAAAGAATGGGAAGAGTTATCTCTTAACCCTATGAGCATTGAGAAAATCCAGAGACACTCGCACTCATGGTAAAATGAAAAGGGAGAAGGAGCTTATTCGGCATCTTGGCCCATGTTCAACACCTAACGTCGAGGATGACTTCGTTTCAAACTCGCGATAATGATGGGAATCATCCTTAAACTATATCTAAGCCGAGGCAGACCTTCCCAAAGCTGAGGCTTATAAATGCTTACTAAAGCCAAACTAAAGCTAGAAGGACAAGAGGGAGGAAGACAAACACTCGGCATTAAGTCTATCGTCATTCGAGGTGCTGAGATACCACAAGATTAAGTACTCGAGACTAAAGAACTACTTGGCACAACATCAAGAGACTCATGTCGACTAATTCTAAGACTCAGTGATTATGGGCTGACTTTTCTAGTGTCTCAGCCAAACACTGCAAGACTTCGAGGACTTCTTCCTGAACCCGTACATCCAACTGCCAACCTCATCCAGTGCGAATACTACTCCTTCCAAGACATACTAAGTGACTGCATGCCTTATAAAACGCATAATTTTATATTCTTGTACATGTTTTCCTTTATTTTATTTATGGGCCCAATTCTTTAAGGTTTAAGGCCTTGTATGATTATTTACAATTTTACCACTAAGGTTTAAGACTTGCTATAAATAGCAACATCTATAAACATATAGACATAGATAGACGTCAATGTACGAAATCGGATAGAAAAGTATATTCCCATAATTGGAATCTTTTCCTTTTTGAGCAATGCTAGTCTTGAGCTAACATTTGTTGGATTATCGAATATAAATTAAGCTCTTTAATATCTCCCGTGTTCTTATCAATCTTAACCATAAGATTGTAGCGAACCCTTTCATTTAAACCGGTTAGTGAGTTGCATCTAACCTTCATTTGAATCCTAAGCAACATTTGGTATTCATAAGTTGTATTGAACCCTATTTTGAGCTTAAACCCATGATTGTATTTATGTCTTAGTGCTTGATATCCATTCATATTTACTATCGAAACCAACCATCTCACTTTCTGTCTGTCAAATCCATTCAACCTATTCTAACCTTTTCAAGATTCGTTGTTATTTCTTCGATCCGTATTAGAAAACTGGTTGAATCTAGTCTAAAACCTGCTGTGTGTGCCTACTTGAGTCCTCACAAAATAAGTTAGAGAAGTAATCCATAAAGGCATTTGCAATGTCATCCTCTTTATTAAGCCAACATCCCCTATTTTCTTTTACTTTTAACACTGAATTTCTACATCCTCTTTGTAGAGTTATTTTATGGAAAAAGTGGTGTTTTTATCTCCTTACTTTAACTAGTTAATGTGCAATCTCTAATGCCAATAGATTTCCTCCTTCCTTCACAACTCTTCCAAATCTCTCATTATAATTTCCTTTTCCTCCAAGTGTTCCTTAACTTCTAAATTTTGAAGCTCCCCCAACCGTTTTGTCAACTTATCTACTTAGGTTTTATTGTTTTGAACATTATTTTCACTCCAATTTATCAATTGTTCACTATAGAAATATAGATTGGTCAAAGCTATCTCCTTATCATTCTCATCTCTAAAAGCACCCCAACAACCTTCCACCACTTACTAACACGCTTTATTTTTCCTCCATACGTTCTCAAACTTAAATCTCTTTTTCTATTTTCTTACATTATTGCTAGTTTCATAAAATATAAGCGAGTGATCTAACCTAACCATAGGAAAATTTGTTACCATATTCTTAAGAAAACGTATCAATCAAGTATTATCAGTAAGCACCTTATCCACCCTTTCCCTCTCCAATCTTCCTTCAAGTCTTTTTATTTTGCTATGTATATTTTTGCCTTACATGTAAAGCTACAACCTAGAACGAGTACATTTGTAGCTAGAAAGTTCAATGACTGAGAAGAAAATGGGTTTTATTTTAAGCAACACACATGAAAGGAAAATCAATTAGATGTGAAAAGATGGTTTAGTAAGCCATGTTTACTTATAGAAAATTTTCTCGGTCAAAAGTACAAATTTCGAAAGAAAATAGGTTTATTAATAAGCTAAATCGTAAATCCCTTCAATCAAAAAACATGTTTCTTTCTTTTCCTTCTTTTGTCTCAATATATCGAATCATAATTAATTCTAGAAACAAACCTTTTTACCCTTCTCTACATTTCAAAAAAGGATGAAAATATTACCTTTTTTTTTTTTAAATAATTCCCGAATTATGTTAGATGCAAAACTATTTTTGAACCTACCTTATATGAAATCATATTCTAAAAATAGTAAAATTTACTTATTTTTCATCAAAATTAATAAATATTACACATATACAGATTAGATAATAAATATTACTAAAATACCATTATTATATCGTATTTTAAATATACGACATAACTCTTTGTATTAATTATGTATCTTCAAAATATGATACTTATAGAATACCCATGTTACATTTTCAAGATATGACATTAGTGTATTTATACCAACATAGCTACGGTAAAGAAATATTAATATTGTATCTTAAATAAGTAATATTAATATAAATAGTAATTTTGCATCACTAAAATGGGATATACTAGTGGTATTTTGATAATTCTTTATATAATTTATAATTATATAATATTCTTTTTAAAAGTTAGATACGTATTGCACTATCTAAAAACACAATCTTATTTTACTTTTCAATACTTATATCTATATAGTCATCACATACCCATTACTTTGTACTGTGGTATAATAAATGGGTACGTGGTAATACAAAAAGAAATCAACTTGGAACCTAAAAAAAGGAGCATAATCAGAAGAAGAAGATGCTGAAGTAGCAAAGAGGACACCACCTCCTTCTTCATCCAGAATATGAGGTGTCTCGTTACGTGTACAGGGAGAGAGATGGGAATGCCGCGAGAGGGAAGAAAAAACGCGTAGTGCAGATTAAAATGGCAAACTGTAAATCCAATAAATATATGAGGTGTAGAGGATTAGTAGTCCGTCATTCAATTCCAGCTTTGTAACAACGATGAATATTTCAGTACTATTTGTCCTGGTGTTGGAATAGAGAAAGAGCGGAAGATAGGAGAGCACAGGATTGAACAACTAAATAATCTGAAGAAAAAAAGTATAAAATTTTTTTCAATATTTACTTATTTTTTTTTATTTTAGTCGATAATATTTCAAAAGTTTTGTTTCACTTCATTTCTTAATGTTTTAAACTTTTATCAAATTAGTTCTTTCATTAAGTTCCGTTAGATTTTACATTGAAAAAAAATATATAAAAATATCATTGCTTGATGTGTTATTTTTTAAATAAATAATAATAAAATACTTTTAAAAAGAAAAAAGATACATAAAAATCAAACAAATATCTACAAAATTGAAAAAGCATATATGTTAGGGTGGCCACCCTAGCCCACCAAAACTTTAAAAAGATGAAAAAAAAAAAAAGAAAACAGAAAGAAAGAAAAATGGGTGAAAATTTGATTGGATTAAGATCGAGTTGTGCGACTCCCTATTTGGTTGTTGCTGGCCACCATAAGCTGCCAGTGGTCATGATCCACCTTCTTTCTCTAGTTGAAATCTGGTCATCCTTTGTCTTAAGTAGCCAGATTTCTATTATTTTAGTTTCTTCTACTTTTTCTTTTTATTTATTTTTTTATTTTTCAAATATATATATATATATATATATTAGTGTATATATTGGCATAATTTTTAATTTTTTAATTTTTTTTATTTTGTGTTAATTTTCAGTTTTTTAAATATTTTTTGCTAAATTTTATTTTTTAATGTTTCGTTTATTTAAAAAATTTTACATAGGCCAATCTAATACTGACACATGTTCTTCGTAATTGGAAAAAAAAAATTAATAGAAGTAATGAAATGACTTTTTTAACAAAAAAAAAAAACATTGAGAATTGAAATGAAAAAAAAAAAAGGTTAACGATTGAAATAAAAAAAATAAAGTAAACATTAAAAACATTTTTAATTTTTTTTTTTTACCCAATTCCAAACTATTTAATAGAAACTGTGCATTCAAAACATGATTTCAAGCTAATCTGAAGTCTTGTCTCGAGAGCCATTTCATGTAGGGTATTACTATGAATACCTTTAAAGGGCGTATATTTTATGGATTATTTTTGAAGAAGGTATAGTTGTGGACCTTCTCCCTGTCCATATTTACCGTTGAAACTTCAAAAACACAGTTTACCATAAACACTACACATCCCGATTTTGCTGCTCAGGTCAGGTGGGGTTATTTCTCTGGAATGGAAACAGATAAGTGTAAAAATTACACATTTTATGTCAATATTATTAATGTAGTTTTAAATTTTAGATGGGACAGATATGGATACAATTGCATAAAAATTGGATCAAGAATTGAAAACAAGCCCATGTCTAAGTCAAATAAAGCTTCAAGCCACATGTCAACCGTCTAAAACGAAAGCACTCGTTCAAATAAGTCTATGGATTTTTTTTGTTTCTTTTATTTTTTGCAACAAAATAAGTCGATGGATTAAAGAGCCCATGTTTTGTACCAGACCATGTCACTATTCGAATTAACAAAGGATCGAGACTTCATTAATAATAATAAGGAGCTTTCAATCGTGGTCCAGCACTCCACAATTTGCAATTTAGCAGCCCTCACATGTCCAAAAATGCCCAAGTTATTGAAAGCTCAGGTCCGGCTACCCCCCATAACCACGCCGAAGAAGCAGACATGCAGCAGCCCGACGTTCCTCCGAAGCAACATTACATTCACGTCAGCTAAGGAATTGTGTGTCTGTGACCATGCAAGTGCTGAAGCCATCGCCTGGAAAAATTGGGTTTTTCCCTTTGTAATTTTGTGCTTACTATGAATTAATCTTAATTGTTTAGTAAAGTAAAATAGATTGGTTTGGGCTTTGCGCTTGTATGATGAGCCTACAATATAAAACACGGTGAGGGGTGCCAAGGCTTTATTCAGCGTAATAACTTCAATACTTAAGTCAGTAAATTATGTGAGGAGAAAGAGTAAATGAAAGAATGCAAAGGGCTTGCAAGGAAAGTACAAGTGCACAAAGAGTCAAGGTAGTGTATTGTTGGGATGTTTGAAGTTATTTATAGAGAGGGGTCATCGAGAATGAAAAAAGCACAAGCAACATGTTAATATGTCTATACGATTCTAGGTAGTACGAATGTAGAGTTCAACATGTTCCGAGTTTGTAGGGTTATGGTAATTGACTAATTCTCCAAGCCTTATCCACTTTTCTTATAACTATTATGACCACTTGAGGTCGAGCAAGTCATCTAGAAGGGATGGCTTGCCTAGAGAACTCATGCCGAGATCAGCTAGTAGGTTAACTAGGTTAGGCACTAGCAAATCAGGCCGGCCACAAGTCCAATTAGGTTAACCTATGGCCTAGATAGATTGGTGTGGGTTTAAACGACCCATGTTCAAAATATCTTATCAACACTTCTCCCTCTCCCCCTACAATCTCATTACCACTAGGGTGGTAAGGAGAGAGAATAGGTAGATAGGTTCCTTAGGCACATGGCTAAACTGGATCTGAAGCAAACTGTCATGTCGGCTGGCTAATCTACCATGATAAAGAGGCATTCTAATGTCTACAAGGGAAAAATCCATCGTGGAATGAGTGGAGTTTGACTAGGGAAAGATACCCTGTAAGGCCATCTAAGCTAATCGCATGTTGATCGAAATGAGTACTTAAAGGGTCAAATGCCGAATTGAGGAGCAAAAGGATCAACCTCCTCAAACATTAAAGAGTCCTGAGCCAAAGAGTTGGTATTAAGAGGTACCATACAATCATTGCTATCAGAGCCAAGGTCATGTTGATAAGGCTAAACTAATTCAATCCATCCTTGCCATACATAATGGTTTTCTAGGCTATTTAGCTATCAAGATATTGTAGTAAGCAAGGAAGCTAAAGGAACATCAGCTAAACCTCTTAAGGAAGTTGCCTTTTTTGAATTCTAATCTTGGCATGTGTTTCCAAAGTGCATCTAATGTGACACGACAGTTGTCATGTCATGTAGTTCCATGTACAATTGAAGCCATATTGTTGCTTTAATCTTGATTGTTTGATCAAAGCCATCACTACTTATAGTCATCATAGCACATCGAGGGAGTTACACCTCTTAAGATCCCAATAACCACTAATGCTATTCTTAATACTTTATGCATATAAATACCCATTGGAATAGCCAATTTATCACTTTACACATCTTACACTTTGTGTCTCTATTGCAAACACTCTTCACCTTTCCAACTTTCCTTAATCGTTTCTCTGATTTTCTCTACTTTTTTCTTCAAACCACAACAAAAAATGGCAACAAACTTGGGTGCAAACTCTAGTAAGTCACATTCATCAAAATATAAACTAACACATTCTAATTCAAAAGCAAGCAAGAGTGCTACTCCTCTTACAAGAATGGTCAAAGAAGTTTTACCCATACTAGTACAAATGGAGGAGGAATCTTCTAAAGTGGTGATGGAGATAAACAAGGCAGAGCTTACTGATGCTATTTGTAAGTCCTTAAAATTGTGTTTAGGACAACAAAATCTAGATTTAAAGCCTTTAGGAAAAGTTATAGAATTGAGCCTAAACTTTACGATTAAAATAGAAAAGTTAGAAGAAGTGATAAAGTAAAGTTAAATTTTTAAAATAGTAACCCAAAATCCCAATTTTGCCCTTAGAAGTAGAATTATTTAATATAGTACTAAAATACTCGAAACTCCTAAAATCAAGTTTGAAATATAACGAGAACTTAAAAATAAGTCAATTAAGCTATAAAATGAGATAATATAGTATAATTTACTATATAAATATATTCGTATTTTTATAAGTATACCCAATATAAATAATAATTATACACATAAATTAACTCTAATTTATGTAATTATATATATAATGTGTTGAATTCATTCGAATAATTAAGAGAAAATATTCTAAAAATAAAAGATATATTAGAAACTTAATTATATTAGTATAGTTATATACTACACCTAATATATATATATATATATATATATATAAGATAGATACTCATAAATTAACAAAATAACTAAATACTATTATAATATATATAATATCAATATTTAAGTCAATTCCTTATCAAAAGTTATCTAAAATCATTTCCCATTTGCTAGAAGAGTTACATGGCATGCAAAACAGGTTAGAATATTGATTCAAAAAGCCAAATTGTGAAAACAAGGCACCCCATGCTTAATTCAATCAAGAAGAAAGAAAAAATAAATAAAAATAGAAGATAAATTCTTTCAACCGACTTTGGGGTAGTATAAAAAGGCAAGAGCTCCAAACATGCAATATTTTACAATCTAGAAAATTTAGGGAGTTAGAGAAAGCTCTAAGGAATTAAGAAAATAAAAAAAAATATATATATATATATATGTACAATACAGAGCAATCATCGTACCTCGACTGTACGCAACCCAAACAACCACCTAGCGACCAACCCAATCAGCTACCACTAGTTTAGGCAATGTTTAGGACTTCTGACACACCCTCAACCACTGCTAGCCACCGTAGCATTTAAGAACAGCTAGGTCGATTATCTATCCTATTTTTCAATAATTTATAAAAAAATACCTAAACTACCTAGAAAGTTATGAAAAAAATTGTAGTTATGTTATTTTGAACATGCTTATGTGTGATATTTTTATTTTAAAAAAATTGTAATATTTGTAGACATCTAATTTTTACCCCTTAGTAATCTTAATTTATTTTATTTTTTTTATTTTACAATAAGGGTTCTAATTCAAAAATAAAAATAATAATAAAAAACAAAAACAAAATTAATCAACAAATTAATAAAAGATAAAAATAATAAACATTAACAAATGATGAAAATACCAAAAAGATAAGAAAAGGAAAAATTATAAAAATTTTGTAAATTTTTAGGAAGTAACTTATATTAAGAACAAATAGTTTTAATTTTAGCTTAATACAAATAATTATTTTAGGGAATCGGGTAGTTTAAGTACAATTTAATTGTACTAAATGTTAAGGCGCAGGCCAACGGCCTAACGGATAAGCATTGGAGTATTGGATTAGATTTAATTTGAGGTCTTGGGTTCGAATCTCACTACATACTTAGGTATCTAATTAAAATCATTAGAATCTAGTTTGATTTTTATTAGATTTAGATTTATATAAAGGATTCAAATCTAATTTTTATCAAATTAGTTGCAATAGATATGAATGGATACGATTTGATGTGATTTGTTTTGGGTTTATAAATACACATTATGCTAAAAAGGAAAGGAGGTTGTTTTTTTTTTAGCTCCAACATAACGAAATGTTGCATCTAATCTCTAATCATCGAAGATCTTTGCTTAACCACTCCACATTCACTACAACAACAGTAGTAGTACAATAAAACTCTAGATATCAAAGTCATCCCACACAACCCCTACATTAGATGCCAATCGATTGTCCCTCACTTAAAGATTCATATGTACAAGCACAACTGCTGTGATAGCCTACGCTTCACATAGCGACAGTCCACACATTACACGGCAGTAGTCTACGATGTCACTGTACTTCCCACGATCACACTGTCACATGATCAGTCGCGGTCACACACTGACTGCTAAACACGCTGACACGACGAACACTGTCACAAACTGGATCACATCCAATACATGAAGCCTGCACGTCTATGATTGAACACATCATCGGCACTTCATAAGCATGGAATCAGATCTGCAAGCCAACGCTCTCCACCGATCAGCCATTAACCAAAAACCGCCATTCCACTGTCTACTCAATGCCTCATGCAATTCACACTTCTACACCGTACAAACGACCACCATATACGATAGTAGTAGCTACTACTTCACCAGTCGCCCACAAGCAACTTTACACGGTCCATAGGCAAACAACACCAGCGTACGCTACCCACTGATCAATAATAATCAGCATGAGCACTGCCCATGCCACAGTTGAACAGCCAAGTTCAAGCATGTTCTTCAAGTTTTTATTTTCTTTATTTAGTTGTCGATGTCTTTATTATCATATTATTATTCCGTTAGTTAGCTAGTTAGGTTCAGAACATGATATATTCATATATATGTATATATATTAGTTTAGGGGCTTTTAGCATTAAGTTGTTAGGATTGATCACATAGGAAGTCATTTTTTAAAAAAAAAATTAATAAAAGACCTTTTTCAAAAATAAATAAATAAAATAGGATTTTTAATGTATTTCCTTATAAAACAAAGTCACTTAAGAGTTAGGCCTTTTAGATTTTTAAATAAACTAAATCAACAACAATGTAAACTTGATCAATTTCCAAGAATTAAAATAAACCAATACACTAAAGATTTTTTTTAAAAAAACTATGATTGTCTGATCCTGGTTAGCGGGTACATAGGTAACTTTAGGACGACAATAAAAGATGTACAAACTTAGGTCCCTTTTTTTTTCTCTTTTGATTTTATTTATTTATTTATTTAAATACTATAATTAAAAGAATAATCTTAATTTCGGTAAATAGATAGTAGTACCCGTTAAGGTTTAATAGATTAACTCCCGAACTTAGAATCCTTTGGTTCTTCATTCAAATTGAAATAAAAAACCAATAGCCAAATCGTAATCAATTCACCCAATTGGTTATGGTTTCTTTTTTTTTCTTTTCTCGACTTCGGTTGGGTGGTGACTCTAAAAATTATTTTTAATAAAAAACCAAAATTTCTCAATTTCTTTACTTGAGGATTAATATTAAATGGGTTAGGGTTTAGTATTAATAAAAAATGAGGAAATCAATTTCAAATAAAAGAAACGAAAAAAACAAGCTCGATAATATTTAGTATACTTACTTAAGAAAACTACTATTCATCTAAAATTTGAATTGTAAAATAAATGTATTAAATGTGTTGTTTTTAGCTAAAAATTTTTGTGTAGGATGTGTATGATATATATATAATTGTTATGTAGCCTAAATTTTGATTTGAATATTTTTAATATTTATTGCTTTTTTTTTCTAAAAATAGCTCAAAAATAGGATAAAATTATGAAATAAATAGGAAATTTTAAATTTAATGATGAAATGGACATGTATTGATCTTTAGTGAATAATAACAATGTTGGGTCAAAATGAAATTAATTTGGTGTAAAAAGGATCATAATTGAGTAATTTAGGATAAGTCAAGGGTAAAATCGTAAATACGAATATATAGATGATAGGTCAAAAACTTGAAACCAAGTAATAATTAAGTTCCTCATATTTTATTTATTTATTTATTTAAAATATCATAATTAGAAGAATAATCCTAATTTTGATAGATAGATAATAGTACCCGTTAAGATTTAATAGGTTGGCCCCCAAATTCGAAACTCTTGGGTTTTTTCATTTAAATTGAAATAAAAAACTAGCAGCTAAATCATAATCAATCCACCCAATTGATTACAATTTCTCTTTTTCTCAACTTCGGTTGGGTGGCGACTCTAAAAACTTTTTCTAAATAAGAAACCGAAATTTCCCAATTTATTTAGTCGATGATTAATATTAAATGGGTTAAGGTTTAGTATTAATTAGAAATGGGAAATCAATTTTAAATAAAAGAAACTGAAAAATCAAGCTCGACAATTTAGCGACTCTACTAAGGATGCTAGAAGTCTAACCACTAGAAATTATCAAAAATAGGATTATTTTTCAAAAAAATAAAAAATATAAACATGAAAAAAGAAAAAAAAAAAAGAGAACTTAGGTATGTTATTTTATATATTTGTTTATTTTATTTCTTTTTACTAACATCTTTTTTTGTTGTAGTTTAATTAAGGGGGTAGTTTTGGGGGTTCACTTTTATTCTATTTTTTTGCATCATAAATGCATGATAGATACTGTCAGAACCAAGCCATCTTAGGACCTTAGGAGGGAGGCCATTATGTAAGCTTCAGATGTTGTGGGGTAACCACCTCTCGAGGTTAATCAAGCTACCCCACTCAAGTTCAAATGCGATTACAGAATCGTTGCTTTAAAAAAACGCAGTGGTTGCAGAACTTGAGGACCTTTGGAACCCATCCTTTGCATCACATGAAAACATTTTTTCTTTTAAATAAATCACAAGAACCAATGATGTGGCAAACCTAAATGGACAAGAGCAGTTGTGAAGTTGTAGTTGTAATATTTCTTCATAAATAATTTGTAATAATTCTATGTAAAGTTTAGAATAGGTGATGATTGTAATTTTGATTTTTTTTTTTTACATAACTATGGCTAGAATGAGTCAAGGGGCTTCCAAACAAATCCACGTCTACCCACCTCATTGTCCTTAAAAGATACTCTAGATATGGTTCTAACTTTTTAGCCCAAATAAGTAAGAATTTATTAGTAACAAGATTAAGCTCATCTTATCCCTATAGAGGAGCCTCGCGAATATTATCTTAGTACGGGCCCTAGTACATCTATTAAGGCCTGAACATGTCACTTTTCATTTGGCCCACATCAGCTAATCCCAAACTTCGTAAAGTCAATAAATAAAAAAAAGAAACAAAAACAAAAATAATCAAACTTGTAAAATAATTTTAAGAAGTTACTATTTTATCTAGTATTCTATTAGCCATAAATATTCATTTTTTGGAAAGGTTAGCACTTTATAAATAACCATTCCCATTTAGAATAAATAAGATTTAAATATTTTCTTTGCTTAATCTTTTATTCCTTAGAATTCCTCACTTATAAATAGACCTTCAGTAATGATAAATTGTATAGGCTTGTATATAGAATTCTATGAAAGCAATCCTTCATAATCATCCATTTACAATCCCATCACTTAGACTCTATAACATAAAAGCCTTAACTTTTTCTCTCTCTCTTTTAAAGAAAAAAAAAAAGAAAAAAAGAAAAGAAATTTGCTAATAGTTACAAATCCTTATGAAACTTAGGACAAATATAATCACTTGGCCCGTTAAGGCAGCTAACCTAAACAAATTCGCTTGGCTCGAGAAAATAACTAACTAAACCCAAACCCTAGCCCACTAAGATGACTTAACCAACTCAAAGCCCCTGAGCTGTCGAGTCTAAACACGAATCAAGTCAAAACATGAGATTGTGAAATACTATCCTAAGCTTGATCCCCAATACAAACAAAAAGGGCAATTTATTAGACCCTTCGACTTTAGAAGTTGTCAATGTTGGCCCATTTGAACTTTAAAGAACCTGACCTAAAATCACATATGGAAGCTTGGGGGCATTAAGACCTATAAGTCTAGGGTAGGGGCCTTTGGTCTTTGAAATTTCACAATCAGGG
Source organism: Lumnitzera littorea (assembly GCA_024138015.1). Classification (NCBI taxonomy): domain Eukaryota; kingdom Viridiplantae; phylum Streptophyta; class Magnoliopsida; order Myrtales; family Combretaceae; genus Lumnitzera; species Lumnitzera littorea. Next base: position 96,361,579 of record JAMXBB010000003.1, read on the forward strand.
CATGTTCCAAGGAATTGAGGAATAAGGTCTGTCATCACCTTAAGGTCAATCCATCCTTATATAGAGAATTGGTAACTTACATTTAAAAAGTTTATAATGAAAAGAGGTAAGTTATATCCTATACACTAACCCTTAAACACTTTGAGAGATGAGAGATATCATAGTGAGGATATTTTGGACGCATTCCTTAAAGGAGGTTCATTTTGAACTTGATATGCATATCGAAATGAAGTTAGGCATTCATTTTCAAATCCCAAACACAATTATCCCTTATTAACCCCATTGAACTGTTTTAGAGTCATTTCAAATGTAAACCCTATCAAGAAGCACCCTATAGTAGGGTAATTCGGAAGGTAGGGTCATTAATTAGGAGAAAAGGATAAAATTGATTTGTGCTTACCTCAGTAATAACAATTCAAGAATAATTTTTGTTTTCAATAAATTATTCCCTTTAAAGAAGAGCTAATACTTTTACAAATGCCTTAAAGGCCACATATACCTTACCTAAGCCAATGCACTCTGAACCTATGGATTTAAGGCCTTGATTCATCTAAAGACAAAAACTTAACAAAAGAGATAGTTATTTTTGGGGAGAGAAAAGAAAGAAATGAAAAAAAAAAGAAAAAGAAAAAGAAAAATAAAACCAAGAAAAAGGAAAATGAAAAAATACCTAAATATTGGGCTTAAGAAAATCCCTAACCAAAGAAGGCCCAAGTTGCTTTAAAAACACAAGGCCTTGAATCGCATCCCCAACCAAAAACACAAAACCTCATATTAGAATCACGTTCTCAACCACAAACCAAAAACTCCATATTCAATTCAAAATCATTCTCCAAATCACGAACATAAACCCTTTCTATCCGCTCAATTCTCAAATACAAGACCTCTTCACCTCTAATGCCTCCCTACTCAAAACTCTTCTAATTTTGAAGAATAATTTATCTAAGATAAAAATTATTTTTGAAACTGGAGTAAGCACACATCTAGTTTATTCTTAAGGGTTCTTGACTTGTATACCCCGGTTAGATGAAAGTACTTCTTTCAAAACAGGCCCTTTCGTTAATCCCTTTTGAAACCATTTGACCAAAAGCCAAATTTACAATACTAAACCTAAAAAGACCTAATAGATTGATCAGAGCGTATCACTTGCAAATTGGACTATATTTTTCAAAATAATAATTAAGAGCAATGTCTAAACCAAGAGTGTGTAAGGAAGTCCTTTATTACTAGACTAATTGTGAGTTACCTTTTTCTTACAAAATGAATGTTTAAGGCCTATCTAAGAAGCTCATTGTCCAGGTTACAAACTAGGATGCATATGAGATACCCTACAAGATTATAGTGTTTGCCTTTTAAATAAGAATTTGTATCTGTTAGCAACTTTTAGGAAAAAGAAGGAAAAAAAGAAAATGAAAAGACATGAAAAGGAGAGAGAGAAAGTGGATACTTGTTACAAGTTTTTCCATTCATTTTCCAGTCCATCTCATCCCTAGTAGCCAAATTTTCAATTCATGATATAAACAGTTTTCACTAAATTCTTCGAATCAAGAGTTTTTTTCGAGTCAACTATGTTCCTCGATTTTACTTTCAACTGTCATATAGAGTTTTAGCAAGTCTAAAGGGTGCTTACCCTTTATCTATTTTCCTAAGGATATAGCTAGAACATAGAGTGCTATTCCTATCTATATCTTCTTTAGCACTTCCGCTATCTCATGGAAGCACTATCCAAATTCATTTAGGGATGTAGCCAACTCGTAGAGTGTAGTCCCAATCCAAAGTTTCTTAAGCTTTTAGCTAGCTCCTAAAACACAATCCCAATTTATAATCTCCTAGGGAGCTATCTAGCTCGTAAAGCGTAGTCTCAATCTAGAGTTTCTTAGACTCTCAGTCGTTTGACTCACAGAACGTTACTCGACTCAAAATTTCTTTAAGGGATTTAGCAAGCTCAAGAAGTGTTATCCTAATTCATGTTTCCTTATCTTCAAGTCTTAGCTTAAAGGGTGCTTTAACCGCCTTGGTTAATCAGCTCATTAGGGCATGACCAAGTTTCTTCATTCTTTAGGTCTTAACCAGCTCAAAGGGTATTTTGATCGCCTTAGTTAGTCAACTCATTAGGGTACGACTAAGTTTTCTCATCTTTAGGTCTTAGCCAGCTCAAAGGGTGCTTTGACCGCCTTGGTTAGGTGCTTTGATCGCCTTGGTTAGGTGCTTTGATCGCCTTGGTTAGGTGCTTTGATCGCCTTGGTTAGTCAACTCATTAAGGCACGACCAAGTTTTCTCATATTTAGGTCTTAACCAGCTTAAAGGGCTTTTTTACTGCCTTGGTTAGTCAGCTCATTAGGGCATGACCAAGTTTACTCGTCTTTAGGTCTTAGCTAGCTCAAAGGACACTTTAACTGCCTTAGTTAGTCAACTCATTAGGATACGACCAAGTTTTCTCATCTTTAGCTCTTAGCCAGCTTAAAGGACGCTTTGATCATCTTGGTTAGTCAGCTCATCAAGGCATAACCAAGTTTTCTTATCTTTAAGTCTTAGCCAGCTCAAAGGGCACTTTGATTACCTTGGTTAGTCAGCTCATTAGGGTACAGCCAAGCATTCTCAACTCATTCTTTAGGTCATAGCTAACTGAAAAGGGCGCTTTAACTGCCTTAGTTAGTTAGCTCATTAAGGCATGACCAAGTTTTCTCATCTTTAGGTCTTAGCTAGCTCAAGGAGTGCTTTGACCGCCTTAGTTAGTCAGCTCATTAGGGCACGACTAAGTTTCTTCGTTCCTTATGTCTTAGTCAACTCAAAAGGCACTTTGACCACCTTAGTTAGTCAGCTCATTAGGGCATGACCAAGTTTCTTCATTCTTTAAGTCTTAACCAACTCAAAGGATACTTTGACTGCCTTGGTTAGTTAGCTCATTAAGGCATGACCAAGTTTCCTCATTTTTTAGGTCTTAGCTAGCTCAAAAGGCGCACTAACTACCTTGGTTAGTCAGCTCATTAGGGCACAACTAAGTTTCTTCATTCTTTAGGTCTTAGCCAACTTAAAGAGCGTTTTGACTATCTTGGTTAGTTAACTCATTAGGGCATGACTAAGTTTCTTCATTCTTTAGGTCTTAGCTAGCTCAAAGGGCGCTTTAATCGCCTTAGTTAGTCATCTCATTAGGGTATGAATAAGCTTCTTCTTTTTTTTAGTCTTAACCAGCTCAAGGAGCGCTTTGACCACCTTAGTTAGTTAGCTCATTAGGGTACGACCAATCTTCTTCATTTTTTAGTCTTAGCCAGCTCAAAGGGTGCTTTGACCACCTTAGTTAGTCAGCTCATTAGGATACGACCGAGTTTTCTTCATTCTTTAGGTCTTATCCAACTCAAAAGGCATTTTGATCATCTTGGTTAATCAGCTCATTAGGGCATGACCAAGCTTCTTCAATTTTTGGTCTTAGCTAACTCAAAGGGCACTTTGACCGCCTTGGTTAGTCAGCTCATTAGGACACGATCGAGTTCTCATTATTCTATTAGGGATTCTTGCTAGCCCATAAGGGTGTCACCTTAGCTATTCTTCATTTCAAGCTAATCATTGTCAAATGACTTAGTGTCCTTAGGATAGAGTCGTCTCAAGGCAAAAATGGTCTCTTTTGTCTTTATGGAAAAATTTTACTCAAATTTCACCATAAAGAGAGATAGCTGTAGACACCTAATTTTTACCCCTCCATAGTTCTAATTTTTTATTTTTTAAAAAAGGGTCCTAATTAAAAAAAATAGAAAAATAAATAATAATAATAATAATAAAAGATAAAAATAATAAAAATTGACAAATAATGAAAATACCAAAAAAAATGAGCAAAAGAAAAAAATTAAAAAGATTTTTTAGATTTTTTTAGAAAGTAAATTATTTTAGGGACAAATAGTTTTAGTTTTAGCTAAGTCTAAATAATTATTTTAGATAGTCAAATGGTTTAAGTATAATTTAATTGTATTAAATGTCAAACCATAGGCCAACAGCCTAATAAATAAGTATTGGAGTATTTGATAAGGAGTTAGGTTGAAAACATGAGTTTAAGTCTCACTAGGCACCTCTATACTTTTATTTTTCTATCCTTTCTATTTTTTACAAAAAGCAAGTTGAGCGTACATGATCATGACTAATAAAATCTTTTTCGTTCGAATTTGAATCATTATAAAAGATATGAATCTAGTTTGATTTCGATTAAACTGGATATGAATTAATATGAATGATTCGGATTTAATTTAATTTTTATCAAAATCAAATTGAAATCAATATAATAGATTTGATTCTATGATTTGGTTTGGGTTTATAAAATCAGTTTTCATCTTCAACCAATGGGGGGATGGTTGGAAAACATCATGTAAGTGACGAGAAATTTTATTTACACACTCCTCAAAGAATTGAAAATCCTTCATCTAACGCAATAGTCCCTATACGGCCCTAATAGAGCACTTTGAATCCGAATTCCTAACTGCTCATTTATTCACCTAACTCAAACTCACAAACCAGTCTTCATTCTAATCAACACTGACCACCAAACCACTATCTGCCTTCCTCGTCCATCCATGCAAACAACACGATCACTACTGTACCCCATGAAAACCACACGTCCATGAAGCACGAACCTAATAGCCTAATCCCCTACACCTTGCATGCTCCCTAGACACATACTCCAAGTTTACACATACAGATTACAGCAACGTCTTAGAGACTTAGGTAGTAGTCATCTCCCACACACAAATAACTCAAATTTCCCCCTACGACAGTAACAGCAAGTCCAAGCTGTTGACTAAACACCAGCACGAAACAGTAGTGACGACAACGACACAAGTCTATGGCTGCCCCTATCCTTGCGCAATCCCAACGTCCACAACAAGTACGAACTACATCTGACCCTTCACTACATAAGCTTCTAACCAACATGGACAGCTGCCATAGCCACTGTCTTCTCATCAACAAACAACCTACACGTCCTCATCCAAACCACACACCTAATCGAGTCTCTCCTCTATTGACAGCAACTCCGATTATTGAGACAGGATACACCAACACCGATAACACAACAGTTCCATTCTACCGTCGTCCCTCAACTGCACCGTCCCAGCTGCAACTGAACAACTCCATACACACTCGCGATCACCACTGCAGCCCTCCATCGACATAATCAGCACGTACGTTCACGATCAACGCATGCCTAACGCTCACCGTAGCATGCTTCAATAGCCACAACAATGCCTACTTTACACGTAAAAGCACACGTACAGCAGCACTACCGCTCTACCTATAGTTACGCTATCACACCGTTCATTGCCATTGGCTAAACTCATCCATGTGTAAGACAACATCTATCCCTTGACTGCACTGTACTTTGGACGGCCTGAAGATCACAACCGAATGCTCCAACGATAAGCTAGCTTCACACGCACGACAGCTATCTTCAATCCCTTCTAACTAGCACTATGTAGTGGCTACAACAAGAACAACAATCAAGTTCAGGCTTAGTTGATTATTTTTATTAATTATTTATCTATTTACTATTACCATACTATTATTATTATTATCTAGATCATTAGTTATTTAATATAGTATAGATAAATATGAATATATTAGTTGTAAGAAAATTTTAGTAGTCTTTTATGTGAAATTTGTCATATGATTTTAATAATTTAGGTAGATAGTTGTTAATAGTAGAAATATAAGTATGGATATATATATAAGCTTAAGATTTCTTTTAGGAATAGTTTTTTTTCTTAGAAATCCTCACATAGAAAATTATTTTTAGAAATAAAAATTAATCAAAAAGAGACTTTCCACAAGAAGACTATAACATCTTAGAGAGTCTTTTGATTACTTGCGAGTTTAGACCTCTTTAGATTTTTTAAAAATAAACCGAATCAATTAAAACGTAAACTCAGTCAATTTTCAAAAATTAAAATCAACCAACATACTAAAAATTTACGGAAAGAACTCCGATCGTCTAATCCTAGTTAGCGGGTACGTAGATACCTTCAAGGTTACGATAAAATATGTAGAAACTTAGGTTTTTTTTCTTTTGATTTTTATTTTTTTATTTTTTAAAAATATTATAATTAGAAGAATAATCCTAATTTCGGTAGATATATAAATACATAGTAGTACCTATTAGGGTTTAATAAGTTAGTCTCCAAATTCGGAACTCTCGAGGTTTTTCATTTAAATTGAAATAAAAAACAGGTAGCTAAATCACAATCAATCCACCCAATTAATTACGATTTCTTTTTTTCCCAACTTTGGTTAGGTGGCGACTCTAAAAACTTTTCCTAAATAAGAAACCGGAATTTCTCAATTTCTTTAGTTGAGGATTAATATTAAATGGGTTAAGGTTTAGTATTAAGCGGAAATCGGAAATCAATTTTAAATAAAAGAAACCGAAAAATCAGGCTCGATAGGGTAGAAACGTAAGCCCTAAAAGTGCGTTAAGGACAACCGAGTTTAAATTTAGGGCTTTTAGGGAAAGTTATCCAACCGAGACTAAACTTTACAACTAAAATAGAAAAGTTAGACGAAGTGACACAATGAAGTTAGATTTTAGAAATAATGACTCAAAATCCCAATTTTGCCTTTAGAAGTAGGATTATTTAATATAGTACTAAAATGCTTAGAACCCCTAAAATCAAGCTCGTAATGCAACGAGAACCTAAAGAAAAGTTAATTAAGCTATAGAATAAGATAATGTTTTACTATATGAATATACTCGTATTTTTATGAGTTACCCGATATAAATAATAATTGTAATCATAAATTAACCCTAATTTACATAATTATATATATAATATATTGAATTCATTTGAATAATTGAGAGAACATATTCTAAAAATAAAAGATACGTTAGAAACTTAATTATGTGTGTGTAGTTATATACTACACCTGTTATATACATGGGATATATACTTGTATATTAACAAAATAACTAAATACTATTATAATATATATAATATCAATATTTAAGTCAATTCCCTATCAAAAGTTATCTCAAAACATTTCCCATTTGCTGGAAGAGTTACATAGGATGCAAAATAGGTTAGAATGCTAATTCAAAAAGTTAAATTGTGAAAACAAGGCACCTCATACTTAATTTAATCAAGAAGAAAGAAAAAATAAATAAAAATAGAAGATAAATTCCTTCCATCGACTTTGGGGTAGTATAAAAGGGTAAGAGCTCTAGATGTGCAATATTTTACAATCTGGAAAATTTAGGGAGTGATGGAAAACTCTAGGGAATTAGGGAAAAAAATATATGTATAAAATAAGGCAACCATTGTGCCTCTACCGTATCCAACTTAAACGACCACTTGATGACTAACTCGACCGACCACCACCAGTCTAGGTAATGTTTAGGTTGTCCAACACACCCTCAACCTCCACTGACCACTGTAGCATTTAATAATAGCTAAGTTAATTCTCTACCTTATTTTGCAATAATTTGTAAAAAATAACTAAACCACCTAGAAAATTATGAAAAAAAAAAAATTTGTTGTTAGGTTATTTTGAACATGCTTTTGTCTAATATTTCTATTTTTAAAAAATTTGTAATATTTAGTTTACTTGCTTGAGAAAACTACTATTCATCTAAAATTTGAATTGTAAAATAAATGTATTAAGTGATGTTGTTTCTAGTTAAAAATTTTTGTGTATGATGTGTATGATATATATATAATTGCTATGTAACCCGAATTTTGATTTGAATATTTTTAATATTTATTACATTTTTTGGTCTAAAAATAGCTCAAAAATAGGCTAAAATTGTGAAATAAATAGGAAATTTTGAAATTTAATAATGAAATGGACATGTATTGATTTTTAGTGAATAATAACAATATTGGGTCAGATTGAAATTAATTTGGTGTTAAAAGAATCATAATTGAGTAATTTAGGATAAGTCAAGGGTAAAATTGTAAATATGAATATATAGGTAATAGGTCAAAAACTTGAAACCAAATAATAACTGTATTCCTCATATTTTTAGAAGTCTATAAAAATTTTCAAGGAATTATTTAGTGACCCTAACTATTTATTACGAATTTACATAGTAAAATAGCTTAAATTACAAATGGAGACATATTTTTAGTAATAATAAGTTAAAATGAATTAAATAGTTGAATAAATGATATGTATGAGTATACTGATTAGATTAGATGAAAAGGATATTTTTAATGTAATTATTGATATTTTACTTACTAGGATACGTTATATGTATAGTAGAGTTAAATAATACTTATATTATAGTATTATATTGGCAAATTGGGTAAAATACAGTTTAATAACCTAAAATATGTATAATATGTTAATATCTATTTAAATACGCATAATTATATTAAAAACTTGAACTATTCTTTAAAAGTCATCCTTAGAAAGAAAACTTGTAACATGTGTCGTTAGGTCTTTACGAACCAACGACACTAATTTTATTAAAATTAGACAATCTTAGGTAATATAACTGATAACTCTATAATATTTTAGAATGTATATATTACAATAACCTTATCGGAATTAAAACATGATTTAATCTATTTAAAGTACATTTTGACACGATTGAAACGATATATAATACTTAATATTATAAATTACGTATATTATCAATAATTAATGACTTAACTCGATATATATATATAATAATAATAAAACTATATATTATTATGTTAATATATTTATATATATATATNTAATAATATATGAACAAATTAGATAAAATACAATTTAATAACGTAAATTACGCATAATACGATCATATTTATATAATTATATATAACTGTATTAAAAACTCAAACTACCCGTTAAAAGCTATCTTTAGAAATATAACTCATAAAACGTGTCGTTAGGTCTATACGAACTCAATGATACTAATTTTATTAAAATCGGACAACCTTAAGTAATTTAACCTATAACTTTATCATATTCAAGAATGTACATATTTTGGTAACCTTATCGAAATTAAAACGTGAATTAATAAATAAAAAATACGTTTCGATGCGATCAAAATTATATATAATACGTAATAGTATATATGATGTACAATATCAACAATTAATAACTAATTCGATATATAGTAATAACATGACAGTATATTATGGAAATAATATATATATATAAAACCATTAAAGATTAAACCCTAATGTTTTCGTAATTATTATGAAAACTGAATTTGGGATTTTTGTATATATAGGATCTCCTAGTAGTCAAACTGTTCACAACTTAAGCCTACCATATTGAGCGTCTGAACAAGTAAGTTGGGATTGTAGCTTCATTGTTTGTTGGGATACTTTATTAAAGTATCCAGAGACTCAAGAGTACTTCTAGTTGTGTTTATAGTTAGTTAATTGTATACATGCTATGTGTGTGTATGATACTTAGTTCTAACAAGAGTTAAACTCCTTGGTATGTTGTTCTGCACGTTTGCATTGTTTCTGTTTTTTATGAACTTGTTTGACCACCCCTGATTAAAACTAACGTCTATTTGACTAAAACGAAGCTAGACATGTATAACACTCATTAGGGGAAATGATTAAAAGTGTCAAGCTAAATACCGACTTTTTTTTATGAGGATAATTGAAATGATCCTTTCACCATCCTTAGTCGAACTAAGTGACAGGTGAAGAAGTCGCGGCAAGGGTAGGGGTCGTAGTTTGAAGGCAGTTATGGGAGGAAAGTGTTCTCTATTGCGTAAGCCTAAGTTTGGTCTGATTTGAATCACTATAAAACTCCTCAATCCAGGTTAGAGCGGATGTAATTTCTCTAACCTCACAATGGACCGTATAATATTATGCAATGTTTCATTTAATTGATTGTGTTGGCTTTCATCATAATTAATAATCTTGCTTGTGATTATTTAGTACTCTTCTAACTCCGTCTCACTTATTAAGCTGGTTGTGCTCACATCCCCATAAACTCTTTTGCAGGTATTGAGTGAGAACTAGGATGTTCCAATACCACTAACCCTAGGTTAGTATACAGTTGACTGGAAAAGTAAGGGACGAAGAATCAACTAAACCTAGGTTTTTGACCCTTCTTTTGAATTTTGAGAAAACTAATTGGGAATTCCCTAAGATACCTACTAGTTTTCTATCTTATTGTAAATACTCTGCAAAACCTATAGCTTTTTGATAAACTATGATGGTATACTTTAACTTTGGAAGTGAAACGTGTATATAAATACTATTGTGTTATGAGACAACAGGGTATATTAAATAGGTATTTTGTAAAGCTCTACCAAAGGTTTGATTATTCACAAGTATTAGAACGGACGATTTAAGCTGGTTGAATCTTACACGCCTTGTGTGGATTGTATCTACAATAGCAGTCGTGAGGTCAGCTTCTATCTTAAGTTAGTTTACTTAGCGGGATTGTTATAACTCCTATTCAGGGAGTGACACTATTCTATGTGACATATACCCTTGCAAATGGGTACCCAAGGCTACTAATTTGTTTGAGAGGCCTAGAAGTGGTTTAGGGCTGAACAATCTAGTGAGCAAAAGTAAGGCATCTAGTATAAATTATTGTTTAAGTAATTATACGATAGGGAATTGGCCTAGTATGCTATTACGAGTGCTAAGGCCAAATGAGATGGTACCCTTACTATTAGGAAGGTGCTTTACAGTATATGAAAGGTGTTTCGAGTTTGGGATGTACCTTCCTTTCACTAAGTTTGAAAGGGAACTCTTTAATTACCATAAGTGTTGCTTTGCTCAAATTCCTCTCAATAGGTAGAGGATCCTTAGCACATTTTAGGTCCTTTATGAATACTTAGGGATGTAGGGCCACATTACAATTGCTTGATTATTTTTGTTTATGGAAGGGGTTAAGAGGATGGACATACATCCAGAACTGCTAAAGGATAAAGCTATTCTATGGCTTGGACTCGTTTGTGAAGTACTAAAAGGACAAGTTCCTTATAGTAAAGCTGCCTAAACAAGCGAATTTCTAGACTCGTTAGATAACTTTGGTCTAAATTGGCAAGTTGAAGAAGCTTAGTCTAAGAGACTCCAAGGTTGAGTTGGAGATTGAGGCCTTCACAACTCTGCTACCCAATAATTTAATAAATGCCAAGGAGACAATGCATAAGTACTTCTCCAAGCTAATACCCTAACTCTTTCTAAGCATGAAGAAGCCCATGTTGAAGAAGTGGTTGGAAGGTATAGATTCGAACTTAACATCAATTAACTTCTCTATTGTACCATTGAAGGTTGGCAAGAAGCTATTATTTGTCCATTGTTTTCTGAGGAATGGGGATTCTTTCTTTCTCGTGTTGGTTATGGTGAAGCCTATAAGTATTTGTAGTTGCTTATGCTTCTATTAAGTTTGTTCGTTTCATCTTATAGGTAAGAAGTTGGTAAGATCTAGGGAGTTACCCTAACCTGGTAGATTAGAGCTCCTTATATAGCGAGAGTCTAGAATGAAACTTGAGAAGAAGGTTGCCAATCCAAAGGCTAAAGCCCCCAAGTTGAAGTCCAGCATTGGGGAAACAAGTTGTAAGAAGTCGCCATTTCTACAAGGGATCTTATTGGTCCCATATAAGATATCACGAGGAGGAGTGAATTAATATTTTTAAATTTTTGAAAACTTTTTCGATATAAAAAAAAATAACCCTCTTAATAACTTAAATGGGTAAACAATGGTACTTTAATAATTCAATGCAAATAACACAATTAAATAGCACAAATTAGAAAAGAAGGAAGGAGAATATTAGGTTGAAGATTTATAGAACTTCGACCTTTTACCTACTGCTATTTTCTAACTCCATTACTAGGGATTTGGTTTACTTCACCGATGTCATTCTACTTGATCTACTATAATAAAATTATAAGAGGTTTACAAGCAACTACCACACATAGGCTTTACTATGCTCTACTATGCTTATCTAAGGCTTTCTTCAATCTAGATTAATATAGATCTATAAAGTATAATCTAAGTTCTCTTAACACTCAAACAACAAAAAAAAAATTTATAAGAAAAACAAGTGAGAATAACAATATGAATCTCAAAAGGATTTCAAATAAAAACACAAGCAATGATTATTGAGAAATCCGCCTCAGTTTGACTTTTTGGAGAAGTATTTGAAATACTTTTATGTTCTTTTAGATAGTACAAATAGCTCTCAATCCAAGCATAATATATATGTAATCTTTTGCTTCTTATATTCATGTGTATAATTTTGAATCACTTTTTCTTTTATACTTGAGTATTCCAACAGTTAAAAGATGATGAAAATTATCTTTAAATCATGTTTATCTTTTCAACATCTAGATAATCTATAGATATTTTTTTGAGGATCTTGATGATTTAGATCATAAATCCGATCCTCTAAGCTTAGTAGAATATGCTTAATTAGCAACTTTCAAATAAACTTCAAATTTGAATATTTACGATGAGATATGCTTAAAGTAATTTCTAAATAAGCTTCAATTAAAAATTGAAATCCTACAAAATCCAAAACCATTCTTATCCTTATCCATTCTTATATATGTCTTGCTTTATCCAAAGATATTTTCGCTTAAATAATGCCCATTGATTCTTAATTCCATTTTAAGTAAAATGGGATTAAATGTATTTTCCTAATACATCCAATCTAGTTAAGTCAGGTCTTGTTTTCTTCAAATATGATATGAATTAATTTTCAACATTATTCTTCTAAACTAACTATCTAAAGAACCTTTAGAAGAGTATCAGACTTCTTTTCTTCAAAATCTTTGAACAAGTTTTTAAAATACTATATCAATTCTTTTTGTTAAAAAAAAAAAAAGGCTTCTAAAGCATTTTCTGAATATTTTTAGACTTCTCTCTTTTTCCAATCAAATCAAACCTTTTGAATAAGTTTTTGAATCTAACTCAATTTGCAATTTTAGACTTTTTAAGAACCTTTCTAAATACTTGCATACTTGATGATTCATTAGCATTCTTCTCTTTTTGTTATCATCAAAATTAATGTGAGATAGCTAACATTCTCCTCCTTTTTGATGATAGCAAAAACACTTTATAGATCCAAAAACATAAAGCAAACTAAATTGATATCCAACAAATAGTAAAAAAGAAAAACAACCAATGATAATTCACACAGCTCACACAAGCAACATGTTGTATAGAACTTAATCATTTTTGGTTTTTCTCTCTCCTTTTTTTGTTATCACAAGAGATTATTGATTAACTCCCCCTTGATATTCATAAACAAACAATGTATGCAAACCAAAAAGACTTCATTGATTAACATAACATACATAACTAAGTCCATAGAAGGACTTTTCGTTAGAAAACACAATAAATTGATACCATAACAAAGTTTGATTGAAACAAAAGATCCTAGCACAAAACAAAATACCGAAATGAGAAAAATTATTTCTAAGATCTTTTTGTTTTCTTCTTAACACATAGCTTAAATCCTCCAAAACATAATGGAATCGCCTTGCTATGAGAGGCAGTAACTTCAAATGGTTTGTTCATAGTAGAGGTTGGTTCTTTGTTCTTCACAGAAGTAGGTGTAGTCTAAGTTGGAATAAGTATAGTAGTTTCTTTGTTGGTACCAATAAAAGGAGTTTCTGTGTTTCATTCTAGAGGTGTCTATTTTATAGGGTTCAAAATAGAAGTGGCGATTTAAGGTATTGGAAATTTAGGATCTAATGATTGTTAGGAGATGATAGGAGTTTAGTTAAAAGCTAGAACATGTATTGGATCAGTTTGAACGGTTGGTTAAATACATAATATAGGGGAGTGAGGTTTAGTTGGTGTAAAGTGATGATCTAAGAGAGGAACAGCTAGTTGAGTTTGATCAGGGAGTTCAGATGGAAGATTGGCAAGTTGAGTTTTGTAATCAAGATTGGATTTTGTAATAGTTTCTTTTACCTTAGGCTTTGAATAAGTCCTCCATTCCTATAAGTTGATCCTTGACTAGTTTTCCAAGAGCTTCCTTAATTTCCTCAAACAAAAACAAAACTTTCACCGTATTTGGAGGGAACAAGTTGTAACTCAATACTTTCTAAATCATTATCTGAAGAAGATCCAGTTGGTTCCCTAAATTCTATCCCACTAGATCTTTTTACTAATTTACCTTTCTTGTTTTATTTTTTCTCAACAAGTTTGTTTCCTCGTTTCCTTTTCTTTTCATTATCCTTCTCTTCAATAATGATCACTCTGCTTCTAATGTTTGAAGGGTGAATAAAAATTCCTCCATTATGTGAATGCCAAAGTTTATCATTCACCTAAATCCCCATCTGCTTAAAGATTTTCTATCCTAACTTAATAGGATAGAAAGGATAGGTTAATTCACCTAATATTTTCAATTTTTTGAAATTGAAGAGGGTCATCAATGAATTCCCATATGGTCAAACATCCAAGTGTTGCCATAAGTATCTCATCATTAGCTTTACTACATCTACCTTTATTTTCCCTAACATTGCCAAAATAACCAATGCATCATCTCTTGTTACAGAGGTTGCACTACCCTATCTAGGTAACATAAATGTGTTGATAAACTTGTGCAAGATTCTAATTAATGGCTCAAATTCAGTACTAAAAATATCTTTACCTACACCCAACTCTATTCCATCATTCAACTTTATGAACACATTCTCCTTAGTCATTTGTTCTAGGTTTTCATCTTCTTAGATTTCCTTAATGCCAAAACATTTTGGGATATCCTTCTTTAGTATTTCAATTTTTTGACCCAATACTACTAACTTCCATACTTCTTGATCCTTGTTATCAAGTTTTCTATAAAACTGATCTATAAGTTCCCCATATATAACTCCTCTCATATTAACTAAGCTATTCAGACCTAAGATATATAGTAAAAACCGTTCTTTTCAAAGAATTCTAAATCTATGTAAAAAGAATCTTTGATAGATAGACGTTTACCTTTTACTATATATCTTTTCTTTGATTTGTCTTTCGACTTAGAGGAGGGTTTTGTGATCATTACTTTTGGAGATTTCTGTATAGCTTTAGAAGTTTTTGAGGTTTTCTTCATTGGGGTTAGAATCTTGATCTTTTGTAGAGACTTCTTGGGTTTTGGTACAAGGATTTGTTTAGGAGGATCCCTTTCAAACTTTTTTTCAAACGGCTTGTTTGAAGATCTAGTGCCTTTAGATTCAGCAACTTCTTTAAATGAACTGGACTTTTGCACATCTTGAGCATCCTTCTGATTAATTTCCTGGATAGGTTTATAATGTCCATTAGAACCATTCTTTTAGTTCACCTCTTGAGCATTTTCTTCCATTGGCTCATTACATAGTTCTAGGGGTTGAGTTCTTTCAAGTAATTCTTAATGTGTTTTAAAGAGTGGATTGAGTTGAGAATCGATAGGAATGGTGGCGTTAGTTTCTTGTTCATTAAAAACAACAGGATTATTAGGATTTTTTTGAACTTTGGATATAGTTCATTTTACAGCACTACAAGTTGATTTTCTAAGAGCCATGACTTTAGTTAAGAGAGAAATTATAAGAAAGAAATGTGAAGAGTTTGAAGAAGTAAGAAGAAGAAAGAAAACAACGGCTTTTATATGATGGAGAAAAGAAAATAACTGCAAGATCTGTTGGTCTTTATCTGTATGCATATGGGCTGATTTATTGGACCCATTACTAAGGAATTTAAGGACTCACTACGAATATGCTAAGGCCTACTAAACACTTTTTTGTGTGCAACACACAAAGAAAAGAAAAATCCTTACGAACAGACACAAAAGTTAAGATAGATCTATACATTTTGAATATTTACAGTTTAATGGAAATTAATTAAATATTCTCTATGCTAACAAAAAGGGTTTTACACGCCAATTTCATTATGAATAAATTCAACCCTTAATTTATCTAAGGGCTTTGTAAATATATCAACAAATTGATATTCAGTTGGAATAAAATCAATACTTACATCATTATTTGCAACATGATCACAAATGAAATAGTGCCTTATTTCTATGTGTATTGTCCTTGAGTGATGAATTGGATTTTTTGCTAGATTAATAGCATTGGTATTATCACATGTTATGGGTATATTTTTATAACTTATCCCATAGTTATTCAATTGTTGCTTTAACCAAAGTATTTGAGTACAGTAATTTCTAATGAATACATATTCAGCTTTTGCAATTAAAAGAGCATTGGAGTTTTGTTTCTTAAAGGACTAAGAAACTAACTAATCTCCAAAGAACTAAGAAGTACCTAAAGTACTCTTCCCATCCACTTTACCACCTGCATAATCAACATTTGAATATCCTATGAGATCAAAATTTTGACTCTTAAGATGCCAAATTCCTAATTTTGCAATGCTTTTTATATATTTAAAGATATTTTTTATTGTAGTTAAGTGTGTTTCTATTGGTGAACTTTGAAATCTAGCACACACTTAAGTACTAAACAAATTTTAGGATGTAAAGTTATTAGATATAGCAAAAATCCAATTAAGCTTTGATATATTTTTTCATTTACCTTTTTACCATTACTTGTGATGTTAAGTTTTGTTAAAGTACTCATAGGAGTTAAAGAGTCCTTAGTGTTTTCAAAACCAAATTTCTTTAAAATTTGTCTGGTGTACTTCTCATGGTGAACAAATATTCCATTCTCTAATTATTTGATTTGTAATCCCAAGAAGCTTAATTCCCCCATGAGTGATATCTCAAATCCTGTTTGCATCAATCTTGAAAACTCTTAACAATATTTTTAATTAGTTACCCCAAACACAATGTCATCAATATAAATTTGTACAACTAATGTATCTTCTCCATTATGTTTCATGAAGAGTGTCGTATCTACTTTTCCCCTTTGAATGTCATTTTTAATTAAGAATTGACTTAGCCCTTCATACCAAGCACGAGGAGCTTGTTTGAGTACATACAAAACCTTTTTTAACTTATACCCATGGTTTGATTTGAAGGGATCTTTAAGTCCAAGAGGTTGATCAACATACACTTCTTTTTTGATAAAGTCATTCAAAAAAGCACTTTTTATATCCATCTGATACAACTTAAAATTTTTCAAATAAGTAAATGTAAGTAGTAATCTTATAGCTTCTAACCTAGTAACAGGAGCATAAGTTTCATCATAGTCTATTCCTTCTCCTTAAAAGTAACCTTTAGCTACTAAACATACTTTGTTTCTTACTATTTTTCCATATTCATCTAGCTTATTCTTAAAACCCACTTGGTTCCTATGATTAACCTATTTTTGGGTCTTGGAACTAAGCTTCAAACCTAATTTCTCTGAAATTGACTAAGTTCTTCTTGCATAATTAAGATCCAATGATTATCATTTAAAGCGTCATCAACTGAGTGAGGTTCAACTTTAAATATTAGAGCAAAATGATTTTCAAAGTTTGTAAGCTTGATCTTATTCTTATTCTAAATCTAACATTACCAATTATAAGCTTAGAAGGATGACAAGTTTTAAATTTAACAAATGATAGTAGAGTATGAAAGTGTTCATAACTTTCTAACTTACCTTCTGGATGTATTTCAACAAACTTGCTATTAATTTCTGAAGAACCTTCTGATCTTAGTTTTATTTTAGACACATTAGGCATTCTTAAAGTTTCTGTTGTTTCGTTTGAAGGAGGTTCTGACTTACTTTCTTTTGAATCAAGTCACATTGTATTCTTTCTATTT
Source organism: Lumnitzera littorea (assembly GCA_024138015.1). NCBI lineage: Eukaryota > Viridiplantae > Streptophyta > Magnoliopsida > Myrtales > Combretaceae > Lumnitzera > Lumnitzera littorea. Next base: position 96,379,193 of record JAMXBB010000003.1, read on the forward strand.
AAGACAATTAGAGATTCATCATTTGATTCTTCATTGCTTGTTTCTTTAATAAACATGACATTTATTAATTCTTCTACCATTTTTATTTCTTTATTGTATACTTAGTATGCCTTCAAGTTTAAAGAGTAGCCTAGAAAAATGGCTTTATCAACTCTTTCTTCAAATTTTCCCAATACTTTTCCCATTTTTTTTGCAAAACACTTGCAACCAAAAGTGTGAAAATATGAAACGATAGGTTTTCTATCTTTGTAAATCTCATAAGTAGTTTTATTTGTTAAAGGTCTAACATATACATGATTTATGATGTCTATTGATGCAACTTCTGCCCAAAAATAATATGCTATATTACTTTCATTAAGTAGAGTTCGCATCATTTTTTGCATAATCTTGTTTTTGTGTTCAATTACTCCATTTTGTTGTGGAGTATAAGGTAAAGAAAAATTATGAGTTATGCCCTTTTTTTCATAAAATGAGATAAAATCTAAGTTTTCAAATTCTTTTCCATGATTAGTTTGTAGATTGATGATGGAGAGGCCTTTTTCATTCTCAACTCTTTTGGAAAAGATTCAAAGCTTTTAAAAGCATCACTTTTATGACATCAGAACAAGATCCAAGTCAATCTAGAGAAGTCATCTATTATGATAAGTCCATGCTTTTTTCTTCCAAGACTTAGAGTACGGGTTAAACCAAATAGATCTAAGTGCAATAACTCTAAAGGTCTTTGAGTAGAAATTACTTTCTTACTCTTATGTGATAATAAACTCATCTTATTCTTAAGATAAGTAGTACAATGAATATTCTCAAGAGTATGTAGTTTTGGTAAGCCTTAAATTAAGTTCTTTTTTGATAAATTCTCAAATTGTTAAAAGTTTACATGTCCTAGTCTTATGCTAAAGTATAGTATTATCATTTATTGAAATGAAGCAACTTTTAGATGATACTTCTGATGGTTTAATTAAATAAACATTCTTCTTTTTGAATCCTTCAAACAACTTAAGTCCATCCTTGTTAAAACCAATACATTTATCATGTTCAAAATTTATTCTATATCCTTTGTTACATGACTAACTTATGCTTAGCAAGTTATGTTTCAATCCTTTAACCAACAATATATTTTCAATTAAATGAGGTGCCAAACCAATTAAACCTACCATAATTATTTTACCTTTACCATTGTCATCAAATTTCACATAACCATCTTCCTTCCATTCCAAATTTGTGAACAATGAAGCATCACCCATTGTAGACACCCTATTTTTGCAATATCCCTACCTCCTCCGCTTCTCTGTGTAATTTTAAAGTTTTTATAATAGGATAAATGATCCTAATTTTTTTTTAAAAAAAGCATAAAAAATAGAAATTTAGAAAAGTATGAAAAAATAAAAAAGGAATAATAAAATATTTTTTTAGATAGTTTAAATAGAGTAGGATTTTTTTTAATTTAGCCTTAATATTTTTTAAGACCTTAAATAAGTAAAAGAGAAGAGGGATATTAGGCCAAAGCTTAGATTTGAATCTAGCTCAAGCTAATGTAATCCATATATGCAATTCGATTGCATATGTAGACAAGGCATAGGCCAATGGCTTGATAGTAATATACTCTGACTTAATATTACATATGACTTGAAGATCTTGAGCTCAATCCATAAAAAGTGTAAAATGTATTTTTTATTTTCTTCTCTCACTTGGACACTTGTCCATCCCTTATTGGTATATGCGTCCATGTCACCCATCACGTCACCATGCCAGTCATCGCCACGTTATGCCACTTCATCCACTATGTCACTGACACATCTGCCATATCATTGCTACATCATCACTATGTCATCGATACATCATTGCTACATCGTCGCCATGTCATAAGGTACACTCTTACATGCATCGGACTTACTCCGACACACTCGTTTGCATAATAGGCACACTCTTGATACATGTTAATTATGTTTTTTATGTGTAGCTTTGTATTTAGCATCACATATTGTCCAAGTTCGCCTAACCTAAACATAGAAGAAAATCATATTATATTTAATATTTTTCATTCTTAACTCGACCATAATACCTATAAATAGGAGATTCCATGTTACCACAAACCATCAACTCATCACTTATAATCACTTAAATCTATTTACAATACTACTCTCTCTCTCTACAAGGTCCCTTTTTCTCTGTCTAAGATTCACACAAGCTAGAAGCTTTCTAAGCTAAGACAAGTTGTACTAGAAACTCCCTATGGCAAGAGCTTTCCAACCCAACCCACACGCACCTAATGCAGTTTTTGGTCTAGTTCTGTATTTTTTTCTTTTTTTTTTTTCTTTCTTTTGTCATTTTCTCCTTCCTTTGGTTTTGTAAGTTGTTTCCTTTTATTGTTCATTTTTCTTTTACTATTGTTTGTTTATTTCAATTGTAAAAGTTGTGTAATTGTAACCTAATAAAAAAAGAGAAAAAATCTAAAAGAAGAAAAGAATTTGAAGCAAAAAAAAAAAAAAAAAAGAGCAAGAAGTTTTTGTTTATTTATTTTGATGTTTTAGTAAAGAAATGAAAAATAAATAAATATATATATAAAAGACAACAAAATGAAGAAAATAAATAAAAACCATTTTATCACTTAGAAAAGCATTTTTCAATAAAAAATAAAAAAAATATATGAACCTTTTTAATTTTAGGATTTCTTATAACTTTCAAAAATAAATATACCCTTTTCTTATAGACATGTTTTACATGATTCAGACATCTTTTCTATAATTCGAACATCTTTACTATGATTTAGGCTTCTTTTCTATGGTTTCAACTTCTTTTTTTACAATTAGGTATCATTTCCATGGTTTAGATATCTTTTATATAGTTAGGCTTATTAGCCACGATAATTGTATGTTTCATGAAAAGTTGTATTTAAGTACTTTAAGATTTTTCTAAAAAGTTTTATTACTTAGAAATTTTTTTTTTTCCAAAATAAATAGACATTTTTTTCAAAAATTAGGATATTTTAGAAGGACTCTTTCCCCTTAAGTGTTTTTTCTTAAATAAAATTAAATGACTAAAAGAACTTAAAGCTAACCATTTTCAAAAGTTAAAATAAATCAACCCACTTTTAAATTTTTTTGAAATGAACTATAGAAATCTAATCTTGAATGGTGGGTACATTGGTACTCATACCAATTATGGGGCGACTTAAAATATGGAAAATTTTCTTTTTCCATCTTTTGTAAATAATCAATTTGATCAACTTAGTTGCATGTGATATAATTTATTGTTTAGAATTTTAAATCTAAAAGTGGTATTATTGAAAAGTGAAAATTAAATTCAAAAAGTTAAAAAGTGGTATTCATTTATGGCTTAATAGGATAACCCTTGGACTCGATCTTCTGGTTTTCAAAAAACCATTCTTAAAAGTTGGGTTTTTCAAGTAGACCAATGGCTATGTTAAATTGTTCCACCCAATCGGTTTAACCTAACCTAACCTACTTTTTCCCGACTTCAATCTGGTGATAACTCCAAAGAATTTTCAAAAAACATAAGAAAAAAAAGTTTTCTTTACACCTTAGTCAAGGATCAGTATTAAATGGGAAGGGTTTAATATTGATCAGTTTAAAGAAGACTTATTTATGAAAAACTAGGAGAAAAACCAAGCATAACACTTGTCATGTGTCTTGAGCATCCACTATAAAGATACCATGTTCCTTTTATCTTAGCTTCATATTCCTGTACATATCATATCATAATTAAGTCTATTTACAAACCCAACGGAGCTTAGGTTCATGAAAATTCAAGCTTGTCTTTCGAATTGGACCATAATTATTATTGAGCTTGTATTTTTTGTAGAAACAATGTTTCTCTATGTTTATTACATAGGAAACAAGCATAAAATTTTTATTCAGTATACCTATTACTTATCACTTTCCTTTGACTCAAATCCTTTTTAAAATATCCTTTGTTCATCCTTCTGTTGTACCCTCTAAAGGGATACTTATTGTTGTTTCGAGAGTACTTTCTGTTGTACTTTTTGATATATTCAAATGCTTTGTTGTTTTCACTTCCTTTAATTGTTTCTTGTTTTTCATCTTTTAATTTAACAAACGGTATTTCTTTCTTCATTTTAGATGTTTCTCTAAATTTAAAACCAAGTCTGGATTTTGAATTATCCATCCTTTGATTAGAAATCAACATTTGTAACTTCTTATCACTTTCATCAAACTTTCAAAACGTGTTTTTGATTAACTTAGATAAATTCTCCATACGACTTTGCAACTTTTTAATTTCTTCTTTTAGAATAAAATTTTCATTAACTAACACTTTATGAGCAATATGTAGTCCTTTGAAATTATTTTTCAAAAAATTATTTTCATCTACTAGCAATTGATTAGTTTGGCTAAGAGCATGTTTTTCATTTTTTTTAATGTCTTTACTTCTAATTCAAGCTTAGATCTCTTATTGCTTGACTTGGAAAGAGCTTTGAGCAGTTTGTTGATTCCAGCACATATATCATTAGGTACTTCTTAGTCAGAATCAAAATTAGTTTCAGAATCTACCTTAAAGAGTGCCATAAGACACAAATTTGCTTCCTTGCATTCTTTTAAAGTTTCTAACTCAGTTTTTGAATCTTCCAAATCACTCCATGTAGCCATCAGAGATTTGTGCTTTTTCTTAAATTTCTCTATTTTCTTGATTAACACTAGACCTTCATACTTGATATACCCTAGCTTTTTGCATTCATAGCAAATAAATTCTTCTTTAAACTTTTTCTCTTCTTTTCCTTAATTTCCTTTTTGGCATCATTAGATTGGTTCTTAATAGTAGAAAATCTTCTAGTGAATGTTTTTATACCTTTTTTCTTTAGCCATTTGTTGAGCTTTTTAGCTAAAAGCATCACATCCTCTTCTTCATCTTTAGATGAATCTTCCCCTTCAGTATCATCATCTATTTCCTTGACTTTGAAGGTTACAGCCCTTTTCTTTGTATCTTCTGAAGTATTTTCTGATTTGAGAAAATTAGTTTCATACACCATGAGCTTTCTATGTAATTAACTCAAGGTTAATGTCTTCATATCACAAGCTTCTTTTACGCCAGTTTTCTTTGCATTCTAGATTTTGGGAAGGATCTTTAGTGTCTTGTGTACCATATCTACATCACAAATTATTTTGCTAAGAGAAGATTCTATGGCTACAGTAGGGATCCGAGTGAATAATGTGATGCTACATCACTGGGGGTCAGTTATTAAGCCATGATGGGGTCTTACACCCCAGCGAATTAGGCTATCTTGAAGAAAGAGGTAGAGACCAAGGATAAGTTGGTCTTTGAGATGGGAGGCCATTTCACCACCTTAGCTCACTTGGTGAGTCGCAATTTCCTTAAGTTATTTTTCTTTACAATGTACTTTAAGTCCTTTATCTTTAATTTTGTACAATGGTTTGGTGCTGTAATGGCTTAGGTACTATGAGCAAGTTCTGAAAGAGCTAAAGCTCCTTCGAGATGAGCTATTTAGTGTAAATCAACATGGTAGGGAGTTGGAGTCCTCTTTTAACTAATATATAAAAAATTGCATAAAGTTAACTAACATCTTTGTTGTGCTTTTTTGCATTAATCAGTGCAAATGATGGGAATCAAACTATTAGGCTCTTGACTGTAGTTAGGCTCAAAGACTAGAAGGGCTGGCACAATGAATCCTTATGTTCCAACTAACTCCTATCGAGGTCGAGTACCTCCTTGCTAAGTTACCTCTAGTGCTGTGCCGTATGACTACCCATTGTTGTGTAGTATGCTAAGTTAACAATTACTCTTTATTGCCAAGTCGACCAATTACTTAGCCTCTTCCTTGCCAAGAAACCAAGAGGGAAAGATGGACTGACTAGGCCATCCTTGCTCAAACAAACACATGCATCCATACTTTTTATCCGTATCTCCTAATGACCTCGCCAATGCCGTATTGCTATGTGTATAGTATCACATGTAGAATCTATAGCATCAATTATTATTTTCCTTGTATATTCATTTTTTCCCCTTTATAACATGTATATTGCCTCCCTTAGGAAATGTCCTTTTTGTCTTTTTCCTTTTGGGCAAGTTGCCTTAGTTTGCAAGTATAAATACCCTTGTACTTGTAGTTGTAAGACATCAAATAATCTTCAATAAACATTTAAGTACCTTCTTCCTCACGTAAGCACTATTGTTTACTATTGGCATCACTCTCATCCTTTCCCCTAAGCAAGGTTAGGTGGTGAGCAACCTCATTAGATTAATTCGTGCGTCACATCGAATTGTGTTGTGAGTCTTCGGAAGTTCCATTGGTGCATCATATCCTCTAAAGCTATTCGTAGGTTTTACTTACTTTTTTTATCCTTTTCTTTCACCTTTTTGTACCTTCCCCCATTGACTCTTTCCGAGCTTTCTGCAAGTTTGGACCCATTTAGCTACCGAACTTGTTTGTTCTTGGTTACGGTTCACAATATCTTAGTATCAGAGCGGAGGTTTTGTGTGAACTATAGTTAACTCTTCTTAGATTTCTATTATACTCTATTTTTACCTGTTTGAAATTGAGTCAGTTAAAGAGTTCATTTGACTACGGTATTATTAGTTGTTCACTTTCTAAACTGTTTGTTTAAATTTTGAATTTGTGAGGAAAAATGATAGACCTAAATATGAATATTGGTACTGGTGATGATAGTAGAGTTGTCTACCATGGGTGTCAATCTTAAGGAACTACTAAAAACACGGACGAGAGACTCAATGTAGTGGCTAACCTCCTGGTAGATTTGACTCAAGCTGTTCATGCATTGTCTTACTAACCCATTTAGGCCGTGCAAAATACTCTATATGCTGCTTAACCTGTTAGAGGTCAGAACTCAGCTCAACCATTTTGAGGTGGAGGAGTTGGTGGACGAGTAAGAAGAGAATTTTGAAGAGGAGTGTGTATAAGGCCCTAGAGCATCTGACCACGTGAAGCTTCGGATTCCGAGTTTCAATGGATTTAGGAATGTTGATGAGTACCTAGATTAAGAAGAGAAGGTGGAGTGTGTGTTTGATTATTACCAGTATGAGGATTACGAGAAAGTGAAGACTGCTGTGGTTGAATTTTTTGGATATGTTGCTGTATGATGGAAGAATTTTCAGGCCATGAGAAGAAGAGAGGGGTACCGAGAGATTAATACTTAGCCTAAGATGAAGAGGGTGCTTAGAAACAAATTCGTACTAGAAATATATCTCCAAGATACTTTCACACGGCTTCAGGAGCTAAGACAAGTAGGCCGAACTATTGATGAATATGTTCAAAAATTCCAAATGCTTATGATAAGATGCGAAGTAGAGAAACCACCTGCCCGAACAATTTCAAGGTTTGTCATTGGGTTAAGAGGAGACATCCAAGACATTATGGAACTCTAACAATTTGACACAATGGATGAAGCTGTTAGGATTGCCCAATAGGTAGAGAGGCAAAGAAGAAGCCGAGTAGTGACTAGAGTGCCGACTAACCAACCAGGATAAGCAGGTAACCGGGCACTATCGAGTACCGATCTGAGAAGTAGGATAGATGTCAAAACCGAGTAGAAAAGTCGATTTGAAGATTTAGTGCTGACTCGAACGTATGAAAAAGGGCAAAGGTCTGGCAAGAAGACTAACTAAATCAACTGCTTCAAGTACTAGAGGTTCTGACATATTGCTACTGAATACTTGAACTGAAGGACAATGGTCATTAAGGGAGACACCCCGAAGTTAGACATAAAGAGTACGAATGAGGAAGCAGAGGAGGAGGAGGTTCCCGCCAAGAATGATAATGCCGAGAAAGAGTTGATTGAGGAAGATGTTCATGCCAAGGACTTAGACCAACTACTCATGGTTATCCAATGCACTATGAACGTAGAGCCTTCACGAAAGGAGGAATAGAGAGAGAACTTATTTCATATCACTTACAAGGTGAAAGAACAAACGTGGGCCCTCATTGTAGACAGTGGGAGCTGCACCAATGTGGCATTAGCCAACTTCGTCTCAAAACCGAGGTTGCCGACTGTTAAGCATCCGAAGCCATACAAGTTGCAATGGTTAAGTGAAAAGGGAGCATTACACGTCACTCGACAAGTACTACTACCGCTCACTATCAACAATTACTCTGACCAGATTTTCTATGACATACTACCTATGTGCACTTCCCACGTATTGCTAGGAAGACCATAGTTGTTTGATTGAAAAGTCATCCATGACGATTATAAGAATACCTACATGTTTGAGAAGGATGATTAGAAGATCATGCTAAATCCTATGTTGCCAAAAGAGGTTTACAAGTTACAAACACAACTTGCTCATGGATTGAAGAAGGCTCTGGTGATGAGTAGAGCCGAGCTTTGAGAGGCCATTAACACCAATGAGCCAACCCTCATATTGGTCAAACGACTATTGGAAATGAAGGAGCAAAATGATTTACCTCAAGAGGTGAAGAAACTGTTAGATAAATATGATGACCAGTTCCTGGAACAGTTGCTAGCAAGGTTTCCCTTAACTCGAGGCATAGAGCACTGCATTGACTTAGTACCCAGCGGTACTATAGTGCCGAATAAGCCAGCTTATCACATGAATCCTAATAACTTTTATTTTAAATACATTTCATATGGTGATTTTATAGTATTTCCCTTACATCTTTGGTTTTTTTAAAAGAAATTGATACTTAATTGAGTAAAATATTGATTTCAAGGTTTAAACATGTTCTTAGATTGAAAATGAAGAAAAGGAATCAAGTTTCACTTAATTTGGAGTTCAAATAAATGAGTTATGAAGTTTTGAAGTTACATAAACAATAAGAGAAAGTAGCAAATTTTGGTCAGAAAATTACACAGTCTGGGACACAACTGTATCCCCAAGCTGTGTCCATCCAAGAAGATTTTAAGTGCCAAGGTCAGTAAGTTACACAACCTAGGGATACAACCTGGGGACACAACTGTATCCCAAGTTGTGTCTGGTGACGAAAAAAGAAACTTTACAATACATTATAAAAGGACTTACTAAGGTTTTGCACATAACTTTGGACATTCAAAAGAGAAGAGACTTCAAGAGAAGGAGGAGAAAAAGGCGAAAGCAACACCTAAACTCAAGATTGGAGAGATTTTTCATCAACAAAAGCGGTTTTTCATGTTTTATTTCTTGATTTTGTTGCAATTTGTTTTTAGTTTCATCATAATAGCTTAAGATTTTGGTATTTAGGATTGTGGAACCTAGGGTTTCATATGACTATTAGATTTATTGATAATTTTCAATAAAGTTTCTATCTTTTCTTGATTCAATTATGTTTTTCTTAATTGTTAATTGATATTTCCAGGGTATCAATCTAATCATATTATACATGATGATTGAGAAATCACATGTATAATGAGATCTTGACATAATTGGAGAGAATTACATGTGTACATAGAGATAAGACACATGTTTCTTCCGGAAAGTTATTCTTTTGTATGGGAATTCATTATACATTAATGCAACTTTGAATTATATTATTAAGTGAAGAGATTCTGATAAATAATTTAGGATTAAGGTTAATATGCTTGAGAAAGATGTTAACTTTAATTGTGAATCCCTCCGGTCAAGAATAATAGAGATTGAATTGGATACATTTTAAGTGGTTACACGTTAAACACTAGGGGAAATAATTCCTAAATATGTTATTTGCCTTCTCGAAGTCATTCTTAATTTTATTGTTTTCTAAATTGCTTAATCAAGTCTCATATTTAGGTTAGTTTGTTAATTTTAGTATTTTTAATTTATTCAACCCATCACAATTTTCCGATTAGATAATAGAGCTAAGGTTAATATTAGTACTCAAAGTCTCTAAGGGATCGACTCGAACTCACATCCGCTATATTAAAACCGATAGGAGCACTTACCATGCATCAAGTTTTTAACGCCGTTGCCGGGGACTTTCGACATTAAGAACACTAGTTGCTTTATTACTTTTACCATTTTTTATTTCTCTTTTGTTTTGATTGTTCATTTTTATTACCTAGAGCTGCAATTGATTCTATATTTCTCTCCCTTGTAGTGCATGACCTGAAGCAACTTAGAAGATTTGGTAGAACTTGATCCTGAAATTGAGTGAACTATCCTTCAAAATTTGAGATTGCAACCTAGACAAACTGTAGCTACCATAAAAGACGAGTCAATCGTTGAGATTAAGGAAGAGGGTAAAGAGGCCAACATTCAATTCATCAATCAAGAAGATCCATCACACATGGCTAACAACGGTAATGAAGCAAATCAGACTATGTCCAACTATTCAAGGCCTATACTTATCGAAGCTGACTCTAGTATCACAAGGCCAACTGTCATGGCTAATAACTTTCAAATTGCACCTAACATCATATAAATGGTGCAACAATATGTTCAGTTCAACGGTCTCCAAGATGAAGATCCTAATGCTCACATCTCTAGCTTTCTAGAGATTTGTGATACATTTAAAATCAATGGAGCTACGAATGATGCCATTCTACTACGGCTATTTCCTTTTTCCTTAAGAGGTAGAGTAAAGTAGTGGTTGAACTCCCTACCATGAAATTCAATCATAACTTGGAATCAATTGGTAGAGAAATTTTTAGAGAAGTATTTCCCACCTGTGAAGACCGTTAAACTTCGAAACGACATTTCTTATTTTGCCCAATTAGAAGTGAAGACTCTATATGATACTTAGGAGTGGTTCAAGGACTTACTCAGGAGGTGCCCACATCATGGCCTCCCACTATGGATGTAGATTCAGACCTTATATAATGGTCTCAATTTGTCTACAAGACAAATGATTAATGCATCCGCAAGAGGTATTTTGAACACAAAGACACCTGAGTAAGCACAAAACCTGATTGAAAGAATAGCAATGAACAATTATCAGTAGGAAAGCACTAGAGCCATGTAAAAGGTTATGGGAATTTATGATGTAGACTTGACTACTGCTTTGGCGGCCAAGGTGGATCTATTGAGTAAGAAGATTGATACACTTTCTATTGGCCCTTAACAAGTACAACCAGATGTAAGTGACTTTAGCATGTAGGGTTATGGAGCACAAGAACAACTAGAATAGGTAGATTATCTAAGAAATCTACCCATGCAACAAAATAACAACTACAGCAACACTTATAATTCCGGGCGGAGGAATCATCCCAATTTCTCATGGGGAAACCAAAACTAAGGCCACTAGAAGACCAACTTTGGCCCACCTGGATTTCAAAGACCATTACCACCTCCTCTTCCTCAAGAAAAGAAGTCCGGTATGGAAGAACTTCTCACTAAATATATTCAAGGCAATGAGGCTTAGCTATCCAACATTGAATCACCGTTTAGAAATCAAGAGGCTTCCAATCGCAATCTTGAGAGGAAAATTGGTCAACTTGCAAAAATGATCTCTAAGAGGCAACAAGGGACACTCCCAGGGAATACTGAGGCCAATCCCAGTGAACATGTTAATGCTGTAACCTTGGGAAGTGGTAGAAAACTGCAAGTGGACAAGAAGGATGGTAAGGAAGTAGTTGAGAAAGAAGTGGAAGTCAACCATAAGGAAGATGTAAAGCCACTAAAATCAAAAGAAAGTATGGAATCACCAAAAGTAAAAGAGTACAAGCCTCCTACCGTTACCTGCAGCGCCTTAAGCAAAGTTATACTGATTAGAATAAGGAATTTGGTAAATTGCTTGATATTTTCAAACAATTACACATTAATTTACCTATTGTTGATGTCATCTTGCAGATGCCAAGGTATGCAAAATTTCTAAAGGATCTTCTATTAAACAAGAGGAAGTTGGAGGAGCTTATAACCGTCACATTAAATGAGGAATGCTCAGCACTTCTCTAGAAAAAGCTGCCACAAAAAATTAAAAGATCTAAGGAGTTTCACTATTCCTTGTATGCTTGGCAATTTGTTAATAGATAATGCTTTGGCAGACTTAGGAGCTAGTATAAATTTGATACTGTATAAATTGTTCAAAACGCTAGGGTTTGGAGAACTTAAACTAATGCATACGAGTCTTCAATTAGCTAATAAGTCTATCACATACCCTAGAGGCATCATAAAGGATGTTTTAGTGCAAGTAGACAAATTCATCTTTCTTATGGATTTTGTCATACTTGATATAGATGAGGATATTGAGGTGCCAATCATTTTAGGTTGACCCTTCCTAACCACCGCTAGGGCTATTTTTGATGTTAGTGAGCATAAGTTGATATTACGGGTCAGAGATGATGAAATAGTTTTTAAAACTCTAGAGGCAACGAACAAATTTCTTAACTCAGAGGATACATGTCACAATGTTAATGCCACTAATATTGTTATATCTACATGTGTGTAGGAAACACTTGCTAAAGATTCCTCAAGTTATTAATTGCAAAAGGGAGATGAAAATCTGGTGACCAACCTTAATCATGCAGAAGTGGTAGCTCAAATAGAAGTTCATGAGTCCATTATAAACAAGAAGGGGGTTGATCCACTCCACAAGCCACAAGATCTTAAGTTAAGATCCTTTAAAGAAAAGTCACCAATGTTGCAACCAAAACTATCAAGAAATCATTTGGAACATGTGTCACGCCCCGAAGCGGCAGAGTCGTAACAGCCCCCGCCATGTAAACCATCCTAAGATAGAAGTTGGCCTTACAATCGCTATCTTAGACCTGATCCACATAAGGCGTCCACGACTAACCCGCTTTGAAGTAGACAATTTGTAATTTAAACAAATCATTTATCTAAGAAAGTGAGGAAATATATATAATCACTATAATTCAATTACTGCAGTTAAAGTTTTCAATATTCCTTTATAATATATCTCCTAGTTATTACATCATTCGGAAATGAAAAATAATTCTAAAGTAAAAACTTAGACCTTAAAATATGTGTTTATTCTTTAATGTTTTTCCTCACTCCCTAGGATCCAGCAGTTGCTAGCTTTTGAGTAATTGGTTGCCGCTTCTTAGCCAGCACTTGCATGACGTCTATAGGGATGTAAGCAACCACAGCTCAGTAAGTTAGGACGGAGGACTTAAAACTACACCATACACACAACAAGGTTTTCAAGCACTTATTAGGTGCAATGCATGTGCAAGAAAATGCCATCGCACGACGTTGTCCGGCCTGTCGTGAGATTAGAGAAATTGCGCCCGCTCTAATCCGGGTTGAGGAGTTACCGTTAATGCAACAGCTCACGACCAAACCCAGGCTTGTGTAATGGAGACCTTGCTCCTCCCACGACTACCTTCGAACCACTGTCTTCACCCCCGCCATGACCTCCTCTCCTGTCACTTAGTTCAACTGAGGATGAAGAAGGGACCATTTTGCAATCCTGCGCTATCCCTTCCGAAGGGGTTGGTATTTGGTCGGAGAGTCCTAAATCCCCTAACGGGTTGCCATGCATATTCGATTATGATTACTGGTCGTATATTTAATTAAGTCCAGTTTAGGGTGATCAATCATTACATACAATTCATACAATATGTGCCATAGCAACAAAGAAAATCATAGCATCACCCATAATCAAGCGCATGCACACATTCAACTATCTAACAAGCACAACCAAGCATAATCTTAAGCCTCCAAAAATACAGCAACGTATTAATCCTAACTTACCTCGACTCCTCGCTCACTCACTCAAGGTCGAATTTGCTCAGGCCATCGCCGGTTATCCTTATAACACGAACGTGGTTTCAGCTTTTCATATAACTGTTATAGGTTCGTTTTATCCTATAATGCTTCTTGTTAGGTTTTGTTTAAGGTTTAATATGCCTAATTATCTAGGTATTAAGTCTTTTACAATTATTCTAGGTTTGGGGTTAGGTTCAGGTTCGGTTTTTGCATCGATTTCTAAACCAGGTTTTTAGTTCGATTTTTAAGTAGCGTTTTATATTCCAACCCTAGAAATTAGTTTCACCCATAATGTGAAATTAATCACATTATTTCCCGATAACCTAAATACCATCATTACCCTTTGTCAGTGTTTATTTTACTCGGTACACTTAAATCCATATTAGTGTACCGAATTCACTCCTAATGTGATAAATTTTTACATTTTTCATATAATTACTTAAATTCAAGTTTCCCATTAGATTTATTGTACGTTTTTATTATTAACACAATATCAATTTTTATTATAATATTTCCTATTTAGTATATTTCCAATAATTACATATTATGCATTATTGCCTATTATGTACATAATGTACTTCTAATATTTCTATCACTTTAATTACTATCCCTAAACATAAATTATTATTTCAAAATGTCTAAATCCATCCTAAATCAGATTTTACTCCAAGTTTCCCTAATTTACAAAATTAATTATTTTTTCCTATTACTCATTTACTATATAATTAACCTAATAATTACACCTAACACCCTAAATGCTACATGTATCATACTCCATCAGATTTCCACATCCTAAAACATATAATTATTCACTAAATCAGAAATTAATCATTTAATTACATAATTAACCCTAAATCACCTAATTTTACCATCATTTTAGGGCTAAAAATTAACTTAAAAATTTCAAAAATTAATTTTATAAAAATGGCTTCATAGCACTGTTCTACATCATGTGAAAATCCTACAGAAAAATTTTGAGCTCCAAACTACACTCCTAAGCCTATTTATTTTCCGGTTTAATCATGCTCGGTTTTGGACAATTTGTTAAGGACCCTATATTTTCAGACATAATTAAACTAAATCAATATTTTTCCCTAAATCTACATACAATAAAACCTTATAATAACAAGTTTCATAATTTTCTGGGTAAAATAACTAATTTTAAAAAATTATACAAGAATCGGGCTGGAATTTGGACTCACCGGTTCAGGTGGCTCCGGCCTCCGCGGGCTGCCGTGGCCTTGTCGGCCGGCCTGGGCGCTGCCACCACCGTGTGGTGGGGGTGGCCGTCCACTCCCAGCTCCTCGTTTGGTGTGGGTTCCTTTTAAAATCCTTAACTGCACAGTTTTTCTTATTTTTTTTATTTTTCTGGATTTTCTCTCGAATTTTCAACTCTCTCTAATTTTCTCTGATTTGTATCTGTCCAAATGAGCTTCTGAATTTTTCTTGCTATTTATAGACGTTTTTTGTAATTATTATGCATTAATTTGACAAGATTTTGTCCAATTTCCTTGATTTTTGGCTTTTAAGTTGTTCAATTTTTATTGGTCAATTTTTATTTTTCTGACCATGACCTGATCTTGCATTAGCTTATCCTCTTCTAATTTTTTTTCTGATTTTTCCATAATTATTTTATATTTTTCTTTAATTATTTGCTTAGTTTTCGGCCAATTTAGGTAATTACGCGTATTTTTATCTACACGTAAATACATGTAGGGTACACGTGAACATTCCTAAATATTATTTTGGTCATTCTAAAATTTTTAGTATACATATAATCTATCTCTAATAATTTATTAGTTATTATATTACACTTTTTGCCTTTTCGGTAATTAGTAGTTATTATGCTTAAAATTTAAAAATTTTATAGTCTCCTATTTTACTATTTATTTTCTTAAATTTAAGTTTACGGGGTCATTTTTACTAATATTTCTCTCAATAGTTTATAATTTAGGTGTGATCGGATCTTTTAGCCGATCGCCCTAAACCTTGGGTTCTAAGTTCAATCTTACGGTTACTTGTCTGAACTTTGGGGCTTACAACATGTCTTTGTGGTGAAAAGTTCAAAACTCCCAATGACTACTACATCTAAGCTAAAAGCAGACCAAATGAAGAAATTTAGGTTAGATGAATTTGATAAGTGGCATGATAAGGAGAGAAATGATGGAAGTCATGTACCAATGAAATGGAATTGGCAAGGTCGATGGCCTAAGGGTAAATTTACACTCGTATGGAGAATTTAAAAGCGAGATACAGGAGAAGTCCTATCTCCACCTGAATGAAGAATCATGAATGACAAGATGTATCCCGTCGAGCTATCGACGTTAACTATAGCGCTTCTTGGGAGGCAACCCATGTCTAACTTTACTCACACTTTACTTCTTTTAGTTTATTCCATTTTATTTTTCTTTTATCTAACTTTGCTTTGCTTATTTTATTTGTTTCAATTTTAGTCATAGGCTTTTCTTTTTAGTTTAAATTTTTTTTCTTTAGTTTTCTTTGTCTTATTTTTCTAGTTTAAGTACTTTTATTTCTTTAAGTTTTTTTTTTATTTTTAAATTCATGAATTTAGGCTAGGAAAAAAAAAATAGAAAGTTACACAAGCATGGGACATGTCTGTGTCCCAACCCGTGTCTACCCAAGCCCCTTCAATAGACCATAAGAACAGAAAGATACACAAGTGTGGGATATGATTGTGTCCCAGCCTGTGTTTGCCCAAGAACATATATGCAGCCTGTGTTCACCCAACACCTATATGATATTAGTACACGTACTGCACAACACTATCACAACATAAATACACACTCTTAAACACTTACGGACACATACAAATTCACTTCACCTTTCATCTTCTCTCCACCTTCTCCTCACGTTTTACTTTTCATTAACAAATTTCTTCATCGAATCCAACCCAATCCAAGTAAGTTCATCTCATTTTTTTTATGCCCTCTCTTGTTCATGCTTTGTTTTCATCATTGTTTAGGCATGCTTAGGTAATCAAAATTTAGGTCTTTTGTGAGTTAGAACATGAATCTTGTTTGAGAATTTCCTTGGTTTTTATTCTTTCATGATAGACATGCATATTTGCCTTATGTTGATAGATTTACATGCTTTGGTGATGCCTATTATGGCTAGATATTACTTTATAATCTATTAAACAGGAATTTAGCTTGCAAATTCAATGTCAACTATTCAATTATACCATTTAGAGTTAGAATTGTTGAGAGTGATTTTGGGACATTTAGAGTTTTTGAAGTGTTGGGATGCCTTCATCTCAAGAAGATCGTAATATAAAGTGTCTAATATATAACTAGTTAGATGAATTTGCTAGCCATTTCTTTTAACCCAACTAGTTTTATGGATGCACTTTACATGTTTGTTCAAATGCCCCAATGAGATTTCTTTTAATATCCATCACTTCTACTCCTTTATAAATATGTCTTAGTTTGAACTAAGTGTGGCAAAGATGAGCATTTTTTATTTGGTGTGGTGTTTCTTATGAAGTAGTTAATGGCAAATTGTAAAAAGTAGATCGTTTGAAGGAGGTCTAAATCTATTACATCATCATCCACTCATGAGGGTACTATTGTTGAGCTACTAACCACTCTTTCTCCACTAAAGTATCTTATGCTTTAAGGCAAGGAAGTATTAGTTTCTTTTTCAATACATGTATTTCCTTTTTCCCTATGATTTTTTTTTAATTGTTTGATATCTTGCTATTATGCTTTCTTAGTCGTACATTGAGGACAATGTACGTTATTAAGTGTAAGGAAAGGATATATATGAATTTATTACTATTTAGGAGATCAATTATTCACATTTGACCTAATTAATTTTTAAGTTAAATTGCAATAGGTGATTTACAAGTGTTAGAATTTGAAGTGTTGGGCTAAATCAACTATGTCATCTTCATCATTATTGATCTTATTATACTTTACTAGAATTGATTAGTCAAATCTTTAGAGGGCAAAGTTACGAGTTATTTAGCTTGGGACTCCAGGACTTGAGATTGGAACAACATCACTAGTTAAGAGTTAGTCATGGTTATTTTTAAATTTACTTTTATGTATACCTTTCTCTTGGAAATTTTTATAGCCCTATAATTTTTAGCAAACAAACAAATGAAATTCTTCTTTTGAGAAACCTTTAAAAAATCACAATGATTGGAGGTAAAAAGTAATAACAAGTGTATGAATAGTAAAAAAAATTGGTAAGGATTCATCTTGGTTTGTTAGAAGAGCGAGATTGAGTCCCAATGCCAATACTAATGAAAAAAAAAAAATTGGTATGGATTGACCTTGGTTTGTCAGAAGAGCAAGGTTCTTTCCAGCTATCAATATAAGGAATAAGTTGGTATGGATCGATCTTGGTCTGTCAGAAGAGCAAGATTCTTTTTCTCTACTAACACAATTGTCCATTAAAGGTAATTGTGCTTAAATAAAGTAAATTTAAAAAACCTCCCAACAAAAGCATGAACTAAGGGGATAATCAAAGGATGAGTGGATATAAAATGTGTTTGTTTTAGATTATGGTGCTTGGTGAGACTGGAGAGAGAATTGTATACACTTTAGTCAAATGGACAAAATTTTTATGACTCTTTCCTAGTTAGTAAGATGTTAAATCCAATTTCTAGTTTATGAATCTTTAATTAAACGACTTAGGTAAACTTTGACTTCCATAAATTAATTGGTGAACTCTAGTATTAAGTATTGTTGGAGCATTTGAATATAGTTAGGTGAAATTATGACATTGTTAAGGGTGAAATTGATTGACTTTATTATTGCAAGTTAATTTAAAATGATTTTCTTACTTTTCTTCGGGTCAAGTGTATTCGTTCACCGGTTTCCTAAGTAGTGAGAAATTTTGTTTAGCATTTCTTGTCCCGAGGCCGAGTACCTCCATGTCGAGTCACCTCAAGTATTGTGCTGTATGATTGCCCATTGTTGTGTGGTATGCTAAGTTAATGATTACTCTCTGTTACCGAGTTGACCAATTACTCAGCCTCTTCCTTATCAAGAAGCCAAGAGAGAAAGCTAAACTGACTAAGCCATCCCTGCTCGGACAAACCTATGCATCCGTACTTTTTGTCCACATCTCTTAACGACCTCGCCAATATTGCATTGCTACGTGTACAGTATTATATGTAGAATCTGTAGCACCAATTATTATTTTCCTTATATATTCATTTTTACCCCTTTATAACATGTACATTGCCTTCCTTAAGAAATGTCCTTTTTGTCTTTTTCCTTTTAGGCAAGTTGCCCTAGTTTGCAAGTATAAATATCCTTGTACTTATAGTTGTAAGACATTAGACAATCTTCAATAAACTTTTAAGTACCTTCTTCCTCGCATAAACACTATTGTTTACTCTCAGCATCACTCTCATCCTTTCCCCTAGGTAAGGTTAGGTGGTGAGTAACCTCATTGGACTAATTCATACGTCACATCAAATTTTGTCATAAGTCCTTGGAAGTTCCATTAGTGCATCATATCATCTAGAGTTGTTCATAAGTTTAGCTTACTTTTTTTATCCTTTTCTTTCAACTTTTCGTACCTTCCCCCATTGACTCTTTTCGAGCTTTCTGCAAGTTCAAACCCATTCAGTGACCGGCCTTGTCTGTTCTTGGTTACAGTTCACATTAGCTGGAAGCTGAATTAGAGAGGGATTGGAAGGAGCACAAAGAAGCTAAGAAAGGGGCTATTAAGGAGATAAAAGCACTAAAATAGCAATTAAAGGGGGAACAAAAGTCTAAAGCTGTCTCTCTAGAATGTTGGAGGACAAGTAGAAGGCCAAGGTAAAGCTCGATCAAAGCAACTAAGAGTTTAGTACATCAATCTCTAAAACGTAGGTTGAGTTGGTGATGAAGGATAGATAGTATTCTTCTACTATTAAGTTCTCTCTACAGTTGGCTAGCTAAAAAGGAGAGTTAGAGAGGAAGATTGAGGATCTTCAATATGAGGTTAATGAGATGAAGAAGCTAAGCACTAACCTTGAAAGAGGAGACATCGTCAAGCAAAAGGTTATCAATGAGTTATTGACATTAGAGAGGTGGAAGGATGAGTATGAAGACATCTTTATAGAAATAAGTCGAGTGATTTAAAATATGGTGCTTTAGTAGCACCCTAGCCTAAACTTAAGCTTCTTAGACTTTCTAGATGGTCCAACTTATAAGGAAGAAAGGGAAGCCAAGGCCAAAAAGGAGGTGGTCACTCCTACTACCAAGGCAGTCCAAAACACTCTTGTACCCTCTCTAGCCTTGATAGCTCTACAAGGGGTCACTCCAAAGGACACTTAAGTAGAGAATCAAGATTAGGGTGTGAGCCTCTGCCAATCGATGTAAGGAGACTTCTCCTCTCAATACTTCAACTCAAGATCCTCTAACCTAAACTTTAGTGGATTAGTCCTCCGAGAAAATTAAAGCGTTAGATTTTTCAAAGTTACTAGAGCTAATTGATCTAAAGTAGTAGGCCAAAGTTTTTCTTCTCTCTTTTTCTTTTTGTTGTAGTTGCTTTTCTTGTTCTGATGTTTCTTTTGTTTTTGTTGAGAATTCTAAAGACTTCGAGAATGTAAAGGCTGGAATACTAGCATCTCGCCTTGTAAATGTTCTACAACGAAAAACTTGATTTCGTATTTGCTTTGTTATATACTTTATTTTTTATTTGTAGTCCTTGGTGAACTTAATTAAAGAGTTAGTTTTACTCTTTAGTAAGACCATCTAATTATTAGTACCTTAGGCCATTTGTCTTAAGGAAGGGATAGGTTTGCTTCTCCATAAGGACTATTTAGCTATTAGTAGCTTAGGTCATTTCACTTTAGGAAGAGCTAGGATTGCTCTTCCATAGAAACCATTCAGCAATTAGTAGCTTAAGTTTTTTTTGTTTTTTTTGGGTGGTGGGGGG
>JAMXBB010000003.1:96404649-96808952 GCA_024138015.1 Lumnitzera littorea
GGGGGGGGGGGGGGGGGGGGTGGGTTGTCATGTATAGGCTTGATGCCATGGCTAATGGTAGCAATTTGGGCAGTTGTACAAGGCGACTACTAAGGTTTTTTTCTTATAATTAGGAGTATGGTTGAGTGTGAGAGGGCTTACGTTCAAAAGAGCTTAAAGTAGGGAGTTTGACTATAGTGTTAGTTTCATTCAATAGCCACCATATGTAGACTTCAAGCTAGAGAGAGAGAGGGTGGTTGTGCCTAGGATTTAGTGGTGAGAGAAAGACAACCCAAAATCAAAGAAAAGGTGATTAAGAGTGAGGATTGATGCTAAAGCAGCAAGTGGATGGTCTTATTTATACTTGCTAAGCTCAAATTAAGCTCATCAAGTGTTTTAATGTTAAGATTCACCATAGTCATAAAGGATTGGGTCAATTACCATTTAATGAGAAAGAGCTTAGTTTAAGAAAATTTGAATGCAATGGAGATGATATTATTGCTAAAAGGATGGATGGAACCTTCGATTTCTTCGTTCAATGTTTAGATTTGCCATATTGAAAAAGGAGTTAATCTTGGATTCATATTTTTCTTAACTTTTGATGGCCGATTTAATCCTTAAAGTGCATGTATCTAAACCAATTCTTAGATACAAATGTAAAGTACCCTATGTAATCTTCGTGATTTTACTAAATTACTGGTGAAATCATGAAAAAAATTGGATCAAAATTGGTGATAAATAAAGGGGTCTAAGTTGAGAAACTATAAGAAAGATGGTGAAATGCCAAGAATGGGATGAAAAGTGCTATTGTCAACCAATGATAGGTTGACACATAGTATGTAGGGGCAAAAAAAAAAAAAAAAAAAAAAGAAAGAAAGAAAGAAAGAAAGAGGCGCTTAACGCTTACAAGTAGAATCAAACCCTTAACCTTTTGACCATTTCCAATTACAAGTTCAAGTATAGTACTAAATGGGCTGTTAGCCTGTGCCTTATTATAAGTTACACACAAAATACATTTAACAACTAAAAATTGCTAAACTAGAATTTTTCTAAGCCCATAACAATCCTAAATTAAAATAGTACACTCACTCAAGAACTTAATATTTTTAAAAATACTATACTAAATTATTTATTATCCCTAGCATTCTAACTCTATTATTTAAAGTTTTTTCTTCTATTTTTCTAAACTTTTCTCTCTTTTTTTTTTCTAAATTTCCTATTTTTTATAATTTTTCTTGGTATTTTCTCTAAATTTTCTTTCTTTTTTGTATTTTTTTTTAATTTGGACCCCTTTTTTTCCTATTTAAAAAAAAAAAACTCTAAAATTACTAGGGGAAAAAATAAAGTATCTATAGCTATCCTTTATAACAAAGTTTGAGTAAAACTTTACAACATTGGTAAAAGGAGACACCATTTTTACTTTAAGGATCAATTTGCCTTAAGCAATGCTATAATTAGTTAGCTAGCCTAAGTCTGATCCATTGGGGATTTGCTAAAAGAAGTAAGACACTACTGTAAGAGCTGATTGAGACATTAGAGCAAGTTTTAGAAGGGTCTAGCACTCTAGGAGCTGGCTAGAACCCTAAAAAATACTGACAGAAGAGTAGTGCCCTAATAGGCTGATAAGAATCCTAAAAAGAAATGTAAGATTAAATAGCGCTACTTGAGTAAGCTAGAACTTAAAGAGAACCCGATTGTGCTCTTCTAAGCTGACTAACTTAGGTGAACAAGCAAAGTGCTCTTCGAGCCAACTAAGACCCTAAATAAGAACTTGATCATGCTCCTTTGACTTGACTAACCTAGGTGAATGGGCAAAATGATTCTTGAACTAGCTAAAACCCTAAATAAGAACCTATTAGTACTCCTCTAAGCTGATTAACAAAGGCAAACGAGCAAAGCACTCGTCGAGCTAGCTAAGACCCTAAATGAGAACTTAGTCGTACTCCTATGAGTTGACTAACTTAGGTGAACAGGCAAAGCACTTCTTGAGCTAGCTAAGACCGTAAATGAGAACCTGGTCATACTCCTATGAGTTGACTAAACTAAGTGAATGAGCAAAGCACTCCTCAAGCAAGCTAAGACCCTGATCAAGAACTTAAATGTGCTATCTAAGCTAACTAACCTAAGTGAATGGGTAAAGCACTCCTTAAGCTAATTAAAACCCTATGAGAGAATCGAGACTAGACAATACTCTTTGAGTTGGTTAGAACCCTAAAAAGATTATGATATGACAGTGCTCCTTCTGTTGGCTAAAATCCTAAGAGAATTAAGACAAGACAACACTTCTTGAGATGGCTTAAACCCTAAAGAGATTAAGGTGAAACAACAGTCCTTAAGCTAGCTTAAACCTAAAAGAGATTAAGATAAGATAGTGCTCCATAAGCTGGCTTGAATCTGAAAGAGATTAAGACAAGATAGCATTCCTTGAGCTAGAAAGAACCCTAAAAAGATATAAAGTGGGATAACGCTCCTTGAGCTAGCTAAAACCTTAAAAAGATATGAGGGAGACAGCATTCCTTGAGCTGGTTGTAACCTTAAAAAGATATGAGGTAGGAAAATGCTTATTGAGCTGGCTATAACCCTAAAAAGATATGAAACAGGATGGTGCTCCTTGAGCTGGCTCGAATCCTAAAAAGATTTGAGATGGGACAACACTCCTTAAGCTGTTTAGAACCCTAAAAAGAGATGAGGCAAGACAATGCTCCTTAAGTTAGTTAGAACCCTAAAAAGAGATGAGCCAAGATAGTGCTTCTTAAGTTGGCTAGAACCTTAAAAGAGATTGAGATGAAACAAAGGGTAAGCGCCTTATGGGTTGGCTAAAGACCCCAACAAGTAAAATTAGGGAATGTAACCTATTTAAAAAATCTCTTGACTTGAAAAAATTACAAATGAGGAATTTAATGAAAATAACCATTCGGGATAAGGTCTATTGATTTGAAAAAGAGTTAGTGGACATAAAAAACTAAATTGAGAAGAATCACTTAGACTATTATGGTCAACTTAAAAGGTGTGACCACATTAAAATGGAAGTAGGTGACATGAATTGAAAGATTAGCCACTCGGGCTGACATGGACTTAGAAAGGGATAAAAAACTTATAACAAGCTTTTACTTTCTCCCTCTTTTTTTGTCTTTTTACTTTTTGTTCTTTTTTTTTTTTTTATTCCTTGAAAGTTTGCTATAACCATCCTATTCCTTAATAAGCATGTAGGGCATCTTATATTCTTATTAGTCTTTGAAAATGTTTCCTAACTTTGATGTTGAGATTCCTAGTAAGTCCTTATGATTTTAAACATTCATATCCTAAGGAAAAAGTAACTCATGATTAGTCTAATCAAAGAGGACTTCCTTATGCACTCTCAGTGTAGATTACACTCTTAATTACTATTTCAAAACTTATATTCCATTTTGCAAGTGATACGCCTTGCTCAATCAATTAGGTCTTTTTCTATTCAATATTATGAATTAGACTTTTGGTTGAATGATTTCAAGAGAGGTTAATGAGAAGGCCTATCTTGAAAGATTTACTTATTCAACCTAAGTATATAAGTCAAGAACCCTTAGGAAAAACTAGAAATGTGCTTACCCTAGTTTCAAAAACAATTTTTATTTAAGATAAATTATTCCTTATGATCAAAAGAACTTAAGTGTAAGTGGTATTATGGGTGGGAAGACCTTATGTTTGTGATTCAAGATGGCTAAAGGGGTTTTATGTTAGTGATTTAGGATGGATATGTAGGGTTTGTGTTTTTAGGCTAGGAATGTGATTCAAAGACTTGCATGTTCTAGGCCTTCTTTGGTTAAGGCTTTTCTCTTACATATAAGCCCAATTTTCAAGCCTTTCTTCTCTTTTTTTTTTTTTTTTTGTTGTTGCTGTTTTTTTTTAATTATTTATCACTTTACCCCATTGTTTCTTGCTCTTTTTTCATTTCTTTAGCCTCAAGAGTGATTATCTCAATTGCTGAGACTTTGTCTTTAAGAGATTTAAGGCCCCAAATCCATGAGCTTAGGTAAGTAATGTATAAGCTTGAGGTGTTTAAAAAGGAGTTGGCTCTCCTTCATTTCAAAGAAAATAACTTATCATAAATAGAGATCGCCTTTGAATTAATGTTACTAAAGCAAGCACAAACTAATTTTACCCTTCTTTCCTAATATAAAACCCTAACCTCTAAACTACCCATCGTAGGGTGGTTCTTGATAAAGTTTAAATTTGAAGTTACTTCAAGTTGATCTAATGAGGTAAATAAAGGATAATTATGTTTAGGATTTGAAAATGACTAACTAACTTTATTTTAATCAACATATCAAATTCAAAATAAACCTCATTTAAGGAATGAGTCCAAAGTATCCTCACCATGATGTTACTCAACTCTTAAAACGTTTAAGGGTTAGTGTGTGGATATGATTTACCTCTTTTCATCTTAATCATTTTAAAAGTGAGTTGCTAATTCCTTAGGAAGGAATCTATTTATTTTCCCTAGGGTGGAGATTGACTTTTTCACCCCAGTTTCTTAAAATATGCCCTAATGTAAAATGATATTTTTCATTCGATTTAAGTTTGAGGCTGAGGTTGTATTTGACTTTATGTTTTGACTTGGAGGCTTAGATTTCTCAATATACCAGGGGTTTTGGCTTGGTTTAGCTACTTTGACAAATTAGGGTTTACGGTTAATGAGCTACCTTAAAGGGCCAAGGAATAGTGTTTAGGTTGGCTACCTCAACAAGCTAAGTGTTCGTTTTTAGGTTGACTGCCTTAACAAGCTGAAGGGCTTGTTTTAGGTTGGCTGCCTTATGGGTTAAAGGCTTGTATTTGGCTTGGTTGCCTTAATAAGCTAAAGGCTTTGGTTTGTAATATCTCATAAGAATTTGTAACCATTAGTAACTTTCTTTCTTTTTTTTTTCATTTTCTATTTCTTTATTTTATTTTTTTCTTTTTTTTATATATAAAAGAGAAAGATAGGGCTTTATTTTGCATAAACTGAGAAATCTAATTACAAATAAGGGTGGTGATTTTGGGGTTCTATTTACAAGTCTGTAGAATTTATTTATTTTTCCCTAAGTGAGAGAGAACAATGGTAAGATGAATTCTATTGAAAGACTATTTACAAAGAAAAGAAAAAAGAAATAAAGAATAAAGAATGCTAAAGGGAACTTTTATTATCATGACAAAAAGAAAAGAAAGGGAGCCTAATTATTATTCTCAATCATTATCCAATGAAACTTGATATTTATTCGAAGTTTTTCTACTACATCTAAAGTCCTTAATCTAGCTTATGCAGTTGGGATGCAATTTTATCTAGCATCTCCAAAGCTCAATCCATAGTCTTTTTGCTCTCTTTGACTTGGGCCAATAAGGCTTGATTAGCAGCTTTAACACATCTAGCCCCTTGCTTCCAGTAAGCAACTTTAGTTTATAGTAGTTGTTCATAGATTTTAAGGGCATCCGGCAACCTATTAGCCCTTTGATTGTTCACTTATCGTTTACTTGCCATTATCTATAGGCTTAAACAATTCATGGGCAAGAATCATTTATCAATGAAACAAAAAAATGCACATGAAAGCATGTAAATTCTAGGACAGTTAGGGTTAATACATTATTCCTTAAGTTATAACCCTACTATTTGATTTGGTGTTTAATATATATATATATAGGTACCAAAACTTATCATATTTCTAAAATATTCAAACATTAGTAAGGTTGCAACTCTTAGGAGTAATGTATTAACTCATGGTTTAAGTGTATGTGATTTAGGTAGGTTCTAAAGGTCTTTAAACTCTATAACCTCATATGTTTTCAAAGAAATAGTTCCTTACTCACATCGAAGTATAAGTAGAGTAGCCTAATCAATCTTGAGTGGTGGTTACCCTACAATACCCAATACCTACATAGTAGCCCCCCTTATAGGGTCCTAAGACAACTTGGGTCTAACTGTATTTACCCTGTATCCTAGATGCAATCACTCCCCTTAATATCTCAAATATGATGCATGCAAAATGAATATAGCAATTAAAATAAAGCATGTATACATGAAATGAATTATAACAATAAACAAATAAACAACATGAGTATTTTGAAAGGAAAATTTTACTTTGAAAAGTTTTTAAGTAGCTAGCCCTCTTGACTTTCTTAGTGGAGTCACCAAGCTGTCGACCCTAGATTTTTCCCATTTTTTTTTCTTAATCTGATTAATATTAAACCCTATCCATTTAATATTAATCCTCTACTAAGAATTAAGGAAAATCTAGGTTTTTAAACATGTTTTGAAATATACTTGGAGTCAACACTCGACCAAGGTCGGGAAAAGGTTTAAATTAAAACTAATTGAATGGATCGATTTTAATCTAGACATTAAACCATGCGAAAACTAATTATGAAAAAAAAAATAGAAAAAGGTTTTCAAAAACTAAATATTTCTAATCCAAAGGCTAACCTATTAAATCATAATAGTCATCACTTTTAACCTTTTGAATTGAATTTTATTTATTAAAAATACCCTTTTGAAAATATTATCTATTCACAAGTAAACAGTGAGATTATATCTATTACAGCAAATAAGAAATTAAAAAAAATTTGTATGCAAAAAAGGGAAAAATATTTTTTTTTTTTCATATTTTAAGTCACCTAATAGTTTTGTATGAGTACTTGCATACCGGCTAATCAAAATAGACTTTCGTAGTTCATTAATTTGTAAAACTTTAATTTTTTTAACTTCTTTTAACTTTTGAAACATGGTTGGTTTTACATTTTTTTATCCATTTGGTTTTGTTTAAGAAAAGTTTCTAAAGGGTCTTAATTTTTTATTATTTTTTTTTCTAAAAATTTTAAAGAAGCCCTAATTTTGAAAAGGGTTCATTCGTTTTTATTTATTTGGATATAAATTTTTTCTAAGTAATGAAACAAGTTTTATTATTATTATTATTATTATTTTTAAATAGTTTTTCCAAGTGAATAAACTTTAATTCTTTTATTTCTTCTTCTTTTTGTTCATTTATCGTTTTTATTTTTCACCACATGCTAAAATAACAAAATAAAACTTTCTTTTTATTTTCCTTTTCTCATTTTTTTTCTCTTTTTTTTTTTATTTACAATGAAGCAAAATAAAAAAAAAAAAAAAAAGAATAACAATTGAAATACAAAACAATGCAAGAGAAGTGGGGGGCCACACCAAGTGTAGGCTAGAGCGCTAGTCGGACCTAGGCAGTTAGGGTCGATTTGGTTGAGTCCTCGAGTTAGGTTTAGAGCTCCACTATGTTTAAGGTCGGGTCGATGTGGAACAGCAGCAGCAAACTTGGTGCAATTCGAACTGATTGTTACACCAAAACCAATGAGTGATGTGATTTTTGTGTGAAATTTATTGAGGAAGGGAAGATGTAGCTTGATGTCACAGCTAATGGTGGTTGTTTAGGCGGTTGTACAAGGTGGCGATTGTAGTAGGTGTTGGTTGGTGGTGGTTGAAGGTGGTTCAGAGTGAGAAAGATGGGGTCCTATGTTTTTAGTTGTGACAAAGTCAATTATGATAGCTACTTTAGTCAAAAAGGGGTGGAGATGGTGGTTTCGAAGGTGGAGGTATGGTGGCTAGGTTTGGATGGTTAGTGATTAGTTCTCATGATTAAGAGCACAACTAAGTGTGATAGGATTTAGGTTTAAAAGAGCTTGAAGTGGGGAGTTTGGCCATGGTGTTGATTTCATTCAACAACCACTACATGTAAACTATAAGCTAAAGAGAAAGAGGGTTGTTGTGCTTGGGTTTGGAAGTAAAGGAGAAACAACTCAAAATGGGAGTATAAATACCCAATTTTTTCCCATTTCCTTTTTTTTTTTTATTTCAATAAGATAAGGGGTCCTATGTTAGGAAAAATACACAAAAAATAGAAAATTAAAGAAAATCCAAAAATTAAGAAATTTAGAAAAAAAATAAGAAGTTTAGAAAAATACAAAAATAAGAAAAGCACAAAAAATAAGAAATATAAAAAAAATAAGAAATCTAGAAAGAAATACAAAAAATAAGAAATTTAGAAAATTAAAAAAAATTTGAGAAAATTTAGAAAATTGAAAAGTCATAAAAAATAGAAGATTTTAAGGAATAACAAATTAATAGGATAGAATTTTTAAATTTTAAAATAAGTTTAAAAAGTTAAGTCGTTAGGCTTGGGCTTAGATTTGAATCTAGCCTAAGTTGACTTGGTCTATATATGCAATTTAATTATACATATGGATAAGTTACAAGTCAACGGCCTAACAGATAAGTATATGGATATTGGCATTAGGTTGAGTATGAGGTTAGGTGTTTAAATCTTGGTAAGGGCATACAAAGGTTTTTATTTTTTTAGATAATCAGGATTTGCCACATGTCAGGATTTTATTGGGCCATGTGTCCTAACACGTAGTAGTATTGGGTTAGACGACTAGTGTTGACCTTAGAGCCACATAGCATGCCACGTCAGTTACTACGTATTACTATTGACACATGGCATGTTGTGATTAGTCAGCATGGCTAACATGATGTAAGCCCCTTTTTCCCTCCCTTCCTTTCTCTTTCTCCTTCTCTCTTTTTCCCTTATTTTCTCCAGGTTTTTTGTACTTTTCCAATCAAGAACAGACCTGACTCCTTCACTTTAGCTCTATTTTTTGCACAAATTTCACATACATACACGTAATTCCTTGCTTTGATTTTGTTTACCACATAGCCTACTTCGAATTGAACCCAAAAATGCATTTAAATTCAATCAAATGAGCATTCAAATCAAGCTCCAAAATTTTCGAAAAAAAAAAACTAAATTTTCAAACATTTTCATTCAAGACTAATTTTCAATTTCCTTGTTTGCTAGGTGAATTCGTATATAAATAGGGGGCTTAAGGACACAGATGAGGATCTATAACCACTCACGAGCTATAGAATCAATTTACAAACCCTCCCTTTCATTCAAATCACTCTTTCTCTCTTTACTGACCTTCCTCTCTCTTCGAGTCTCTCACTCAAGCTCACCACCACAACTAGACACCCTAGAAACACTCCCCACACCACTAGTCTTAACTTAAGAACACCCTCGTCCACTACCGTGACCCCTAACTGCGCTGTGCACCACTAACCTTAAACCTTAACCACTGCCATGTTACTCCCATCTCAAACCACCACCTTCAACACTCTTCGACCTAAACCAACCACACGGCTAACTTTCTCCACATCCTTAAACCCTTGAACCAACATCCTTCTTTCACCCAACGACTCTAACAACCACCATACAACTTTCACAACCACTACCACCTGCAACAAACTTCCAAAAACACCACTAAATGAGTTCCAAACACCGTGGCATAAAAAATTCCCCCATTCCCCAATAAAATATTCATAAAAACCTCCTTTCCCATTTGATTCAGTGGTCGAATCAGTTTGAATCATGCTAAGCTACTACTGTTGAGCTTGAAAACGACCTGAATCTAACTGACCCAACCTAACCTAGATCCAGCCCCTAAACCAACCTATTTACCGTACCCCGACTCGTGCTCTTTTGTTCTGACCCTCTTCCTCTTTTTATGGTTGTTTTGTAAATTTTTATTTATTTATTTTCTTTATTTGATTACAATTATAAATGTAAAATAAAAAGAAAAAAAGGGAAAAAAGAAAAAGGAAAAGAAAAAAGTAGTTTATTTATTTATTTATTTGTTTAGTTTAATAAAAAAAATGTGTAGAATAAAAAATAATAAATAAGATAATATAAAAAATAATAAAAATAAAAATAAGTAAGTAAGTTAATTTTTTTTTTAACACTTAGAAAGATCAAGTTTTCCAAAATAAAAAAAGAAATAATTGGATTCCTTTTAAAGTTAAGACCTTTCAGAATTTTCCAAAAATAAAATATCCAATTTAAGACCTTTTTTTTTTTAGGAATTTTCTTAAATAAATCAAATTGAGTAAGATGTAAACTCGATTATTTTCAAAATTAAAATCAACTTAACCTACTAAAATTTTATATAAAAAGAACTATATACATCTGATCATGATAGCAAGTACATAAGCACCTATTGAACAATGGTAAAAAATATAAAAACCTTATTTATCATTCTTTTTTTAGATTTTTCAAGTTATCCAATTTAGGTAGATAATTGAGTTCTATTCTTTCATTTTTTTTTTTTAATTTGAAAGGTGAATTTTAAGGTTAATGTTAAATTTGAAAAGTTAATAGTACCTATAAGGGTTTAAAATTCCTAACCCCTAGATATCTAGTTTCTAGAACTGTTTTTTTTCATATAATCGTTTTTTATCGAAAGATCAATAGCTAAGTTATAACCAATAACTTAACTTTTTTTTCTCAACTTCAGTCAGATGGCAACTCCAAAATGATTTCAAGATTTAAAACTAGTTTTCTTTAAATCTTAGTTAAGGATCAATATTAAATGGGTAGGATTTAATGCTGATCAGTTTAGAGAAAACTTAATTTATAAAACTAGGAGGGGAAAAAACCAAGCTCGACACCTTGACAACTTCACTAGAGAATTTCAAGAGATTTAGCCACTTAACTTTCCAAAATTAAAATTGATCCTTAAAATCACCTTAAATATAATTTATTTACTTATTTGTTATTTGTTTATACAATAATCGTGCTAACATTTTCTTTGTAGGCTTAATTTTATTTATTTAAATCATTTGGAGGTAGGGATTTAATTTTTCTACAAACGTATGGTAGAAGCGGTCAAACCCAGACCGTATCAGCACCTTAAGATGGGCAGCCATTGTGTAGGCTATAAGTGTTGTAGTGTAACCACTACTTAGGGTTGATTAGGCTATCCCCACTTAAGCTTGATCTAACCAATGAAAGTGTTCTTTAGCAAGTGAGGTCGCACAAGCTTAAGAACCTTTAGAATCTACCTTTTATGCATTCATGACATCTAGAATTGATGAATAATCAAGCAAGGTGGAAATAAAAATATAGAATGGCTTGGAGTTTCCTTGATTTCTCTTGTAATTTTCATATATTGTAAATATAGAATCACTATAAATAGGTTTTATTGCTGTAAATAATAGTCAGACAATCTTGTAACATATTTTCTCTTTTGTAATTTAGAAATGGCCTACTCATCATCTAACTCCATCAACCTCAAGGAAAAATTTGTAGGTAAGCCCATCTGCCTTAAACCCATCCTAGACCAATGATTATGACACTTCAATCTAAGGAAATAAGAGACCATCTTTAGTAAGATTAGGCCCATTCTATTACATTATAAAGTAAAAATAGAGATTAATTTGATTAGAGCTTTGACTAACTTTTGGAAACCTAAAGTGTAGATTTTCAAGTTGGGCCCCACTTGATTAGCCTAACACTTGAAGAATACACCCAATTACTTCAAGCCCCTTCTTTGGAAGATATATACACCCTAAATTTGGAAATAGATCTTGTGAATGCCTTTTCAAGATTCTTAGGTATTAGAAAAATAGAAGTGAACAAAGCCCTCGGAAATTGTAATGTTAACTGCATTAAACTGGAGGACTTAAAAGCTTGGTGCATCATTAAGCTTAAATCTAACCAACGAGGTATCTTCTATGGTAATCTCAAAACTTAGGGACAAAACAAATAAAAGCCTTTATCTTAGCTGCATTTGAGACACCTTCCTACTCCCTAATGGAATGTTCCTCATATATTTCAAGGTTGTTGAGTTAATGAGCCAATTTCTTACAGGAAAATCATATATCTCAGCCCTCCTCACAAAGCAGATCAAAAGCCTTAGTATTTTGAAAGAAAAGAGTGATAACGAACTAATGACCAATATGGCATTACTGACAGTATGGTTCGTGAGCTATATAAAATGTTATGAGCTTAACCTAATCTAAGGAGAGTTTGCTCACAACATTGATCTAATCAATTCATTTGTCAATAAGGTCCATCTCCTAGAAGGAAAATCCACATACTGCTAGGTAGAAGTGTTGAGAAATTTCAAAATCACTAATATCCTATGGACAGCATGATGGAGTAACTTCAAGAGGGTAATCCTGGTTTGTAAAAATTATCAAGCAATACTCCTAATCGGGATGAAATTATGCACAGGATATTACCATAATAATATGGTCAAACAATTTAGAGGTATCCAAGATATAGCCTATAAGCCTCCATTGGATATCATGACCTTCGATTATGAGGACCTTTAAGTTTTACTACCATAGAAGATATCCAAACTCCAGGCAATCAAATAGTTATGGCAAACAAAGACTGTCGCCCAAACATCGATTTAAGAGAATGGCTAGGAGAAGTGGACAAGCACTAAGTTACTAAAAAAGATTAGTATAATCAACTTCATGAGGTAAAGGAGATCTAGTATCGAGCACCACAGGTCATCCAACTTGCAACAACTCAACCAGATGTTGAAGTCAAGACCTACATTAACTAAGTATAAGCTCGAATAGAAATAATTTATGAAGAGTGAGACATGTAGGAGGATCTCTTTCAAGAATCAAAATAATGTTCTAAGGCCTTTGAATATCAATTGAGGATGACCTAAAAGAGGCTCAAATAATTGAAGAAAATGGAAGAGCCCAACTCAGGAAAAAGGAAGGAAGCACCAGTAGGGTCTAATAAGCAGAAAAGGGGAACACCTGTCAAATGTTAGAAGAACATTTAGAGACAGGAATAATCTTCTTAAATGTATTTTCTTTTTCAAATAATGTAAAAGGGAACTCTAAAAGCCACAAAAATAATAAAATTACCATCTTGCTAGTTATTAGTCGATTTTGTCTCTCTACATCTGTATGCCATGCATTTCTTAGTTTCTCATTTGTGATGCATCTCTAGGGTCAAACATACAGAGAGATACCACAATGAAACAACCCAAAACAAATAGGGAAAGAGGTTAGCAAGATCCAAGGAACTACCATGGATATGATGCACCATTCAATCTTACTCAGCCTACAATCCATCGAATATGACACATCGGTCAGAACTAAAGGGTCACTCGCCACTACTCCTTGTTAAAGTGAATAGATAAGAGTTAAGAGATAATGAAAACACTAAGGTTACTCAACTAAATAATTATGTATTGAAAGTTCGATGCTTGTATACAAGAAATTTGGGGCTTATATACCTATCTACTAGGGTTACTTTACATGCATGAAAAGATAAAAAGGGTATTTTACACTTAGGTTACATGAAACTTACTAAAAGGGGTAAAAGGGACAGAATATTTAGTATGAAAAGAAAGAATCATTCTAGAATATTATGTTAAAAGACACATGTCTCTTGGTGGCTGGTCATTAGGAATATGTTATGAAGTAGGCAGAAATAGGAGGGCATTACAGTCCCAGGCCAACTTGATCTAGTTCAGGCCAGGGACCAATTAGTTCTGAAAAGAAGTTAGCTTGCTTTGGGGTCAAATGCCTATGGTTAGATCGAGAGCTTGCCTCGGCTATTCATAAGTTGTCTCTTGGAGTAAAATATTGTTGAACAGAGCCAAATCTGATGTATGTAAGGATCTAATAGTCAAGTTAGTTGAAGATTAGCTCGGGGTAAGAATCTGCATCTCGGTAATGGCCTAGAGCTAGAATCCTCTAAGCGAGTCCTTGGAGTCCCTTAGCTTGACTACATGTGATCGATCCAAGGGGTTAATTCCTATCATGTACTTGGGGGTAAAAAAGATTTGTCCTCATATCTAGAGTAGTCTTTGCTCTTTCTTTTGAGGCGTTTGCTAAGTCTTTCTTTGTTGGTCAATAAGGGATTAGATCGAACACATTGAAGGTGAAAGAAACTCTATAGTCATCAAGCAACTTGATTTGATAAGCATTGTAGTTGATTTTCCTTAAGACCTTGAATGGACCATCGACACAAGGAGATAGTTTATTCTATCTCAAGTGTAGGAATCGCTCTCAACTAAGATGAATCCATACTAGTTCTCTGGGCTGGAAGAAATAGTTCAGTGGCCTCAATTACTAATCTCTCATTATCTCTTATTGAACTTAGCGATCTTTCTTGTTATAGATTGGTGTAGCTCATGAAATTCTTAGGCTCGATTTACTTCAGATTGACTTTCTTCAGTAGCTGCTGGGGTGCCAATCATATTTAAGAGAACAGTATGGTTAAGGTCATAGACGACCTCGAATAGGGTCTTCCTAATAATGCTATGGACAGTTCGGCTGTATGCGAACTTCACAACTGGTAGGTATAGATTCCAATCCCATAAGTTCTTTTCTACGATAGCTCTGAGCAGATTACCTAACATCCTGCTTACCACTTCAGTCTAGCCATCAATTTGAGGGTTGGTACTAAAGCTGAATATAAGTTTAGTTCCATGTCTTCTCTAAAGAGTCTTCCAAAAAGAGCTAAAAAATTTTGTATCTCAATTTGAAACAATAGTCCTTGGTACTCTATGTAGTCAGACAATCTCTTGCAAAAACAAATCAACGATATATAGCGTATCGTTAGTCCAATAGCACGGAATGAAGTGTGCCACGTTGTAGAAGCGGTCCACTACAATAAAAATAAAGCCCTTCCTTTTGGATGTTTGAGGCAACCCTAGGACAAAGTCTATGCAGAGGTCAACTTAAGGTAAAGTAAGTATTGACAAGGGTATGTACTCTCCATAGAGTTCTCTCTTCCCCTTAGCATGTTTACACACTTCACAACTATTAACTACCTTATGGACATCTTTGGCTAAATCAGGCCAATAAAAGTTTTCTTTCAACATATTGGCTGTCTTAATGTCCTTGAAATGACTAGATAATCCTCTACTATAAGCTTCCTTAATCAACGGCTCACTTGTAGAACAGTTTGGTATATACAACCTTCGAACCTTGAGCAAGTAGCCATCATTGAGATAATATCCTTTGATAGCAATTCCATCCTTACACTATTTTATGATAGGGCCAAAATGAGAATCATGAGCATAATTCTCAGTAATTAGTGAGAATCCTAATAATTTTGTCTATAAAGTGGTTAACAAATTTTGCCATTGTGATAGAACATCAATGACCATATTTGTGCTTCCCTTCTTGTATTAAATGACATACGAGAATCCCTCCATAAACTCCACCCACTTGGCCTATCTCTTTGAGAGTTTGTTCTGACTCCCAAGATGCTTCAATGATTCGTGGTCAGTGTAAATAACAAACTCTTGTGATAATAAGTAGTGTTGCCAAACAATGAGGGCTCAAAAAAGGGAGTACAACCCCTTCTCGTACATAGAATAGTTCAGGATAGGACCACTAAGTTTCTCACTGTAGAAGGCGATGGGCCATCACTCTTTCATCAGGACAGCACCAAGTAATGTATTACAATCTAGTTCGAAGGGCTTATCAAAATCTAGTAGTGATAGGATAGGTACTAAGGTGAGTTTTTCCTTGATCTCCCTGAAGCTCTATTCAGCTTAGTTATTCTACTTGAATCCTTCACTCTTCTTAGTCAACTTGATCAATGAGGCTACTATTGTACTGAAGTCCTTAATAAATCCTTTATAGAAAGAAGCTAGGCCATGGAAACTTCAAACCTTAGTGACATTCATTAGCATTGGCCATTCTAGAATAGCTTGGATGTTCTCCTCATCTACCCAAATTCCTTCCCTTAATACTATAAACCCTAGGAATATCACTTCTCTCTAGCAGAACATGTGTTTCTTTACAATCCCATACAATTTCTCGATTCGCAAAATGACAAATACTTCATAAAGATGTCGAACATGGTCATTTAGGTTGGCATTGTATACCAATATATTGTCAAAGTATACAACTACACATCTCCTAATTAGAGGGCGCATTATATGGTTCATCAACCTCATGAATGTGCTAAGTGCATTAGTAAGCCCAAACAACATAACCAACCATTCGTAGAGTTCGTACCTAGTCTTGAATGCAATCTTCTATTCATTGCCTGGCCTCATGCAAATTTGGTGGTAGCCACTCCACAAATCAATCTTTGAAAATATTTTGGCACCAAGAAGCTCATCTAACATATCATCAAGCCTTAGCATCAAGTATCTATACTTGACAGTTATTCTATTGATTGCTCAGTTGTCGATGCACATACGCTACAAACCATCCTTCTTAGGTATGAGCAAATCTGGTACAATATAAGGACTCATGCTCTCCCTCACATACCCTCATTCTACAAGCTCGTCCACATGCCTCTTCAACTTAATAGCCTACTTAGGATTCATCCTATATACGAGTCGGTTTGGGAAGGCAGTGCCTGGCTACAGGTCAATACGGTGCTCTATGCCTCGGACTGGAGGCAGTTCTTTTGGAAATATGTTAGAAAACTCATTTAGCAAGCTTCAGATCTATTCTAGAACATCCTCTAATTCCCTTATTTCCAACAATCTCCTAACCAACAAGAAAGTGTGTTCATTAGCCTTCTCAATAGATTGGAGCTCTCCTTGGCTCATCACTAAGGTTTCTTCTTGCTAGCTTGGGTAAGCTGATTATGGGCTTCGATTACTTAGGATGAGTTTAGAGATTGTAACACAATCTTCCTCCCATCCTTGACTAAGGCATAGGTATTCTTATAGCCATCATGAATAATACGTCAGTTGAACAACTAAGGTCGTCCAAGCAACAGATGCGAAACTCCCATGAGGACGACATTACATACCACTTCATCCTTGTACACATTTCCGACACTAAACGATACAATCACTTGCTCAGTCATATGCAAAGTACACTTATCATGAATCCAATGTAGCTTATAAGGTCGGGGATGCTTTGAGGTCAGTAAACCCAACCTTTGCATAAAGGAGTATGCAACCACATTTGCACAACTTCCTCCATCCACTATGATCATACATAATTGGCCTTTGATGGTACACTTGGTATGGAACAAATTTTCTCTCTAGTTCTTCGTAGAGTTCAGTAAGGAACTCAAGACTCGTCTCAAGACTAGGGTCATTACTTATCCCTAGTCGGCATAAACACAAGTCTCCTCTTCCTCTTCATCTTCAGGTTTTATAACATCTTCTTCCTTCTCAAGCTCACTCTCGTTGGTGCTATCCACTACATTGGAGCACCATGACATGTCGATTTGAACACTCAATAGACATATGTTTGAAGCTCAAGCATTTAAAACACTTTACCTCACTAGTCTTTTGTCCAGAAGTCTACCTTTCTCATACGTCTTTAGGGTTGACCTACTCTCGACTTAACCTTACTAGTTTCCTTGGCTATCTTCAGGTCAGTCATTCCTATCCTCAATCTTGTATGGCCTCTTCAGCTCAGCTTAAATAAATTGACATGGTATTGGTACCCATGATAATGTTGGCCTAAGTCAGCTCGGAACACTTCTCTTTTGCCTTTCAACCCTCTATGCTATCTTGATGGCCTCTTCCAATGTATAAAACATTTGTATTTCTACAATATTATGAATCTCATACTTAAGCCTAAAAATAGACCTTGATACTGTATGGGCCTCTAGTTCTTCC
Organism: Lumnitzera littorea; assembly: GCA_024138015.1. NCBI lineage: Eukaryota > Viridiplantae > Streptophyta > Magnoliopsida > Myrtales > Combretaceae > Lumnitzera > Lumnitzera littorea. The sequence continues at coordinate 96,422,017 of JAMXBB010000003.1, forward strand.
ACATCGGCTCATATCATTAACATCTAGAACTCCCTAACATAGTAATCAACAAATCAACTTCCTTAGCAAAGCTCCTATAATTTTGTAAATGTATCTTATAGGTAAGTCTCTAGTACAAATCTACCTCTTAATAATCTTTTCATCTCATCCCAAGTTCTAACACCTTGTCTTCCATCTCTTGCTCTAGCTGCATTCAAATTCTTCTACTACATAGTGGCATACTTAGTAAACTCTAATGCAGCAAGTTAGACTTTGACCACATCCTCATACGCATAACATTCAAATACTTTCTCGACCTTCTCTTCCAACTCCAAGTATTCATCTACGTCTCTACTTCCACCGAAGGGTGGGATTTGCACCTTAACATTGTCTAGCCTTCGAGGAACCCGACATCCTCATTCCTTTGCTTGGTAATAGTCTACCTCTTCTTCAACAAACTCTTTAACATCTAGCTGCTCATCATCTTCTCTAATCTCCCTCAACTCCAGTCTTTGTCTAATAGCTTGGTCTGCTACTCCTCCAACTCATGGCAATCGAATTGAGTGATTGGTTCGATTACCTCAACCATAGTGTCTCTCAGGGGCATCTTCTTATAGGTTTTGTTGCTATACACCTTGGGGTTGTTATCTGTTAACTTGCATTGCAATGACTAGACTCTCACCAAGGTTTTTGAGTCTATCAAGCTTATTATCAACTAATACTTAGGTGTTACTACCATTATGACCACAATCAGGTTGAGCACCAATACCCTAGTCACCAATAACTCACTGAACACTTAAATCAAACATGATATAATACTTCTCAAATGAATTAACAACTCGCTAACAATTGTAATACTTGATGGCCACTCAAATAAAATAGAAACAAACTTTCTTTGTTTTCATAATGGGAAATAGAGTAGAAACTAAGTAACAATGAAACTATACTTATTGTCATACAAACACACTATAATAGCTATGGAAGGAACACAACAGCTACTAATAGTAAAACGAACCAAAACATCACTGCCATTTCACATACTCCCTCGTAGAACTGTGTTCTGATACCAGTGAAGCCGATGCGTCTCTGGGGTCAAACATATGAAGAGACTCTACAATGAAATAACCCAAAACAAATAAGGAAAAAGGTTAGCAAAGTTCGAGCAACTACCAAATGGATATGATGCACCACTCAATCTTACTCAGCTTACAATCAACTAAATATGATATACTGGTCTAAACTGAAGGGTCACTTACCACTACTCCTTGCTAAAGTAAATAGATAAGAGTTAAGAGATAATGAGAACACTAATGTTGCTCAATCGAATAATTCTATATTGAAAGTTTGATTCCTGTGTACAAGGAAGTGGGGCCTTATATACCTATCAACTGGGTTACTTTGCATGTATGAAAAGACAAAAAGGGTATTTTACACTTAGGTTACATGAAACTTACTAAAAGGGATAAAAGGGATAAAGAATATTTAGTATGGAAAGAAAGAATCATTCTAGAATATTATGTCAAAAGACACATGTCTCTTAGTGGCTAGTCATTAGGAATATGTTACGAAGTAGGCAGAAACAGTAGGGCGTTGCAATCAAAGGCTAACCTGATTTGGTTCAGGCTAGGGACCAATTAGTTCTGAAAAGAAGTTAGCTTGCTTCGAAGTTAGTTGCTTGTGGTTGGATTAGGAGCTTGCCTCGGCTATTCTTAGCCTGTCTCTTAAAGTAAAACATTGCTACTGAACAAAGGTGGATCTGATGCTATCAGCGAGAAAGCTGAAGCTGAAGCTGAAGCTTTTCAAGTCGAATACTTACTCATTTTCGTTCAATCTAAAGCTTGAAGCTGATCAGGACAGTTTGAAAGAGCTTGAGAAGCGACTAACTTAACAAATTACTGAAAAAATGAAAATGCTCAAAGGGTATAATGGATTCGAGCAGGCTAGTATAGCAGACTTCTCTGCCTATGATTAGGGAAGCTTCCTAGAAAAGTTTAAAGTACCTAACTTCAAAAAATATAATGGGACTAAATGCCCTAAGCTGTACACCTGGCTGTATGTATGCAAGATAAGCAAGTATGTGAAATATGACCAACTCATGGTCCAAACTTTTCAAGACAGCCTAATTGGCCTTACTTTAACTTGGTACGCCTAATTAGATCTGAATCAGGTGAACACAAGGGAAAGGCTAGCCAGAGCATTCTATGAGCAATATAAATTTAACTTTAAAGTGGTGCCAACTATGATGGATTTAGTTGCCCTAAGGAAGAGGCATGATGAATCTTTCAAAGAGTATGCCCAAAGGTAGAGGTCCCTATCTGCAAGGGTATCCATCCCCATAACTAAGAAAGGGATAACTACAACTTTTATCAACACTCTTGAGAGACCCTACTTCACTCACTTGATTGGACAAGCCTCTTCTAGCTTTGCAAAAGTAGTGGTAGCAGGGTATCGGATTGAGAGTATTGTCTCCTTTAGTAAGTTACAAGAGACATCAAATAGAAGACCACCTTCTACTAAACCCACCAGTAGTAAGCCTAGAGAAGCTATTGTCAACATGGTTAATTCAAATACTAGACCTAAAACATAAGTCTCTTTTAAGGCAAATCCTTTACCAGCTCAACGACAATACAAAAGCCAACCATAAGTTAGTAGGGCCCCAAGGCAGTTCACCAAAATACCCATCCTACTTAGTCAGGTACTTGAAAAACTAAGAAAAGATAATCTACTCCATGTTAAGGCTCCCAGGGAAAGGTACAGGCAAAGATTTTTTTATCCCAATGCAAGGTACCGGTACCATCTAGGGGAAGTAGGCCATTCAACCAACTCATGCTAGAGGTTAAAAAGCAAAATTCAAGACTTAATTGATGAAGACACAGTACAACTGGATTCTATAGAGGCTCCTACTGCAAACATCAACAACAACCCCTTGCTAAACCATGGGCCCATCATCAATATGATATTTGATGACTCAAAGCCCTCCATCAACATGATAGGTTCTAATTGAGAGCCTAAGGTCTATAGATTCTATAAACAAGAAGAAAAGTAAATTCCACAAACTAAATGATACACCTTCTATGTGCTTATGGCCCTCAAAAATTATAAAACTGCCCCTCTCAACTACCAAGCAGTAAATTAGAGGCAGTCAAGCTCACTTGTAAGGGCGATTACCTACTCTGGTAGAATCTATGATCCAAGGAAAGACCTAAAAAAGAAGGCCATTTTGGAAAGGCCAAACAACGAACAAATTGAGCACGAAGAAGGATTGTCTGCCTTCACCAAGATGATCAATTCTAGCTAGTATAAAGTAATGGATCAACTCACTAAGACTCCTGCATAAATATGCCTCATGAGTTTATTAATGGCATCGAATCCACATTAAGAAGCTTTGTTCAAAACATTAAGGGAAGTTAAAGTCCCTCGTGAAATACCGAATGAAAGGATTGGGTTTGTCACCAACTCTATCCTCAATATGGATCAGATTTCTTTCTCCATCGAGGAACTGGGCAAGGAAGGTAACCAGCACACCAAGCCTCTATTCATAATAGTGAGGTTAAATAATATCATTACGACAAGAGTCCTCATCGACAACAAGTCATCCTTGAATATCTACCCTCTAGCCACCTTGGATCTATTAAGCATTGATACGACTACTATCAAGCCAAGTTCAACAACAGTGAGAGCTTTTGACAGATCTAGGAGAGAAATAATAAGGGAGATCGACTTACTAGTTGATATCGGCCCATAAACGTTCAACATCCAATTCTAAGTTTAGGACATTCTAAGGAGCTTCAATTTGTTATTAGGAAGGCCTTAGATACATTTAGTAGGGGCCATATCGTCAAGTCTTCACCAAAAAGTTAAGTTCATCTCCAATGGCTAAGTCATCACGATTTTCGGTAGCCAAGATTATGAAATTTACAAAGAGATGGCTATACGTTATATTGGTATGGAGAAGCAAGAGGACTTTAGGCTCCAAATGTTTGAAGAGGTGTGCATGATTACTGATTAAGAGAAAGACGAGAGGCCAAAGTTCAAAGAAGGCCAGTTTAGAACCTATGGACTAGGATACATTCCAACCCTAATGGAGGAGTTGCAAAGAATGTAAGCTAAGGGTAGAAAAGGTGACAGGTTGTATCATGCCCCGATGACCTTCCCACCATTATCAAAAACTTTCATCTAGGCCGAAGTCTAAAACTCAAAGCTTACCAAAGAGGACACCTCTAGTAGAAATAAAGGGGCTAGCCCATCCAACAAGTCCTAGCACTTAAATAATTGGTTTTCCATCCTTATCATCCTTATGAATAGCGATAAGTCTTCCCTAGGGTAAAGGATGAATCACAATTTAGTATTTTATAGAGTTTTGTAATAAATTACCTTTGTTCTACAAATAATTATACTCAAAAGAAGATTCCTTTAAATAAAAATTAATCTCTTTTCTCTTCACTTCTTACTTACACTCTTTCTTTTTCATACGTTTCTTTTTCCTAGATCCAATGTTCTAAATGAAGGCCATGGATACCTCTTGCAAATAGGTGATGCAAATATTGATATCACCTCCGGCCCTACTGGGTTAGTCGTCGAGAGTAATGTTAATGACCATAATGACATACAAGAAAGTTGGCAAAAACATGAAATGAGTAGAATTTCCATTGATGAGCCAACTAAGATAATTAATGTTGGGACCAATGACAACCCCAACATGTTAAAGGTTGGACGAAATTTGAAAGAATACTAAAAGGTAGAAATAACTACATTACTATCTGAATACCAAGATGTATTCACATGGTCTTATGAAGATATGCTCAAATTAGATCTATCGATCGTAGTCCATCGTTTACCTATATGAGAGGATATTAAACATAAGAAACAGAAGTTAAGAAGGTTCCAATCAGATGTTTTGTTGAAGATCAAAGAAGAAGTCAAAAAATTACTAGAGGTTAGTTTTATCAAGGTATCTTATTATCCCAAGTAAGTAGCCAACATTGTGCCTGTAATGAAAAAGAATGGAAAAGTCAAAGTGTGCATGGACTTTTGAGACCTTAATCAAGCAACCCCTAAAGATAATTTCCCCTTGCCCTATATTGATTTCTCAGTCAATAACATAACCAAAACTATCTTTTCTCTTTTATGGATGGATTCTTTGGATATAATCAAATTTTCGAAGAAGATAAAGCTAAAACAACATTTATCATAACTTAGGGCACATTTTGCTACAAAGTAATGCCTTTTGAACTCAAAAGTGCCAAGACAACTTGTCAAAAGGCCATGGTAGCAATCTTTCATGACATGACGTACAAAGAAGTTGAAGTACATGTTGATGATATGATCACTAAGTCTAAGGAAGGAGAAAATCACGTGGATAATCTAAGGAGATTGTTTGATAGTTTGAGAAAATTCTAGCTAAAACTCAACCTAGAGAAATGTACCTTCGAAGTGACTTCAAGGAAATTATTAGGTTTTATAATCAGCCAAAGGAGCATCGAACTGGACTCTAATAAAGTCAAAGAAATAATTGACTTACCCCCTCTACATACACTTAAAGAAATCATAGGTTTGTTGGGCCATTTAAATTATATAGCTTGGTTCGTATCTCAACTCACGGACAAGTGTCATCACTTGTTTAAGTTGTTGAAAAAGAATGTTAAGATCAATTGGGATGAAGAGTGTAAGTAAGTCTTTACAACAATCAAAGAATACCTCATGAACCCTCTAATTTTGGTAACTCCAAAACTTGGGAAGCCTTTATTCCTATACCTAACAATATTACTAGAGTCTATGGGGTGCATCCTTGGTTGAAAAGACGAGGAAGGAAAAGAACGGGTTGCATACTACTTAAGCAAGAAATTCACTAAAGGGGAACAAAAATATTCAGATATTGAAAGAACCTATTGTGCTTTGGTTTGGGTAATGCATTGGCTTAGAAAATACACACTCTACTACCAAGTTGAATTACTGACTCAACTGATCCCCTAAAGTACTTGGCAAACAAACTAACCCTAATTAGTAAAATCTCAAAGTGGCAAATGTTACTATCAGAGTTCAACATTATGTACATAAATTAGGAGTCAATCGAAGGGCAAGCTTTAGCTAATTAATTAGTAGAATAACCTTCCTATAACACTCTAGGTATAAGTCAATTTCCCCGATGAGGATATCTTAGTAGTTGAGGGAAGCTTTGATAAAGGAGAAGATGATGAGCCACCAAAATGGAAGATGTTCTTCAATGGGGCAACCAACATGTTTAGTGTGGAATTAGGGCAATATTAATATCCCTTGAAGGTACACAATATCCTATGGCTATAAGGCTAGTTTTCCCATACACTAATAATATCATCGAGTATAAAGCATGCATCATGGGACTCAAAATGGCCCTAGATAAAAACATTCAAAAATTAGAAGTATATGGGGACTCTTCACTCATTATCGGCCAAGCTCAACAAGAATACAATACTAAAGATTCTAAACCGGTACCTTATCACTGGCATTTGACTAAATTGATGGGGAAATTCAAAGAAATCACTTTCAATCACGTACTAAGAACTTAAAATCAATTTGTTGATGCCTTAGCCACTCTAGCATCTATGATCCAAATATCCGGTAAAGTCGAGATTCAACCCTTTACTATTGAAATTGAAGACAAACTTGCCTTTTGTTTAACAATTGAGGGTATGAATGACCAAAGGTCAAGGTACCATGATGATAAAATATTCCTACAACAAAGCACATACCTTAAAGGGGCCAACAAAAAGGATAAAAGGATGATTAAGAGATTGGCCACTCAATTCTTAATAAGCGAATCCACTTTATACCAACACTCTTTTGATGATACACTCTTAAGGTATGTAGATGACAAGGAGGCTAAGAAGTTAATGAGAGAAGTATATGAAGGAGTATGTGGCCCTCACATGAATGGTCACATACTAGTTAAGAAAATTATGAGGCTAAGGTATTATTGGTCAACAATGGAAAGTGATTGCTTTAAACATGTCAAGCATTGTCACTTATGCTAAGTTTATGCAAATAAGATAAATGCTCCACTTCAAGAACTACATACACTCTCAGCACCATGGCCCTTTTCAATGTGGGGCATAGATATTGTTACGCCCCGAAGTCGCGAAGTCGCAACAGTCCCACCGTGTAAACCATTCTATGATAGAAACTGGCCTCACAGTTCCTTAACTTTTGAACCCGACTATCCAATATCTTTATGGGTTGTCTCACCAGTTGAAAATTCCTCGTTAACTCCACTGGCTCTATTTCTACTATTGCATTCGGGTTCTTAATGAATCTTCTCAGCATGGATACATGGAATACATTATGATAGCCTGATATACTTAGAGGTAAAGCCACCCGATATGATACATTGCCAACTTTCTCCAACACTTCAAATGGACCAATGTATCGTGGGCTCAGTTTTCCCCTTGAACCAAACCATCGAAGTCCTTTGAATGGGCTTATTTTAAGGTAAACATGATCACCCATTTTAAATTCCAATGGTCTTCTCTTCAAATCAGCCCAACTTTTATAACGGTCTTGAGCTTCCTTCATCCGTTGTCGCACAATCTTAATCTTCTCACTCGTTTGATTGATCATGTCTGGTCCAATCATGGCATACTCTTCATGATCCCAATACAGTGGCGATCTGCATTTCCTCCCATATAGTGCTTCATACGACGCCATCTGTATCGTTGCATGATAACTATTATTGTAGGAAAATTCTATCAACGGTATATATTTATCCCAATCACCTCCAAAATCCAACACACAAGCTCGTAGCATATCTTCTAAAGTTTGAATCGTTCGCTCAGACTGCCCGTCTGTTTGTGGGTGATAGGCTGTACCAAACTACAACTTTGTACCCAAAGCTCTATGTAAGCTTTCCCAGAATTTGGATACAAACCGACTATCTCGGTCAGAAACAATACTCTCAGGAACACCATGTAGCCTTATTATTTCTCGAACATACAGTCTAGCCATCTTTTCCATTGAATCACAAGTCCGATAAGGTAAGAAATGTGTACTCTTCGTTAATCTATCTACGACTACCTAAATGGAATCGTATCCAACTTGAGTCTTTGGTAAGGCTATTACAAAATCCATGGTAATATGATCCCATTTCCATCGCGGTATTTCTAAAGGTTGTAATAATCCACTCGGTCTTTGGTGTTCTGCTTTGACTTGTTGGCATGTAAGGCATTCCGATACATACTGTGCCACTTCTCTCTTCATCCCATTCCACCAATACATGAGTTTTAGATCTTGGTACATTTTATTTCCTCCCAGGTGCACAGTATAACCTGTAATGTGTGCTTCATCCAAAATTTGTTTCTTTAAGTCTGCATCTTGTGGTACACATATTCTTCCTCTAAACTTTATTAGACCTTTATCATCCACCTTAAAGTCAGGGTCTTATCCGTTACTTAATTTCTCTTTTATCTCCATCAGACCTTTGTCCTCCTCTTGCTTTTGCTTGATTCTCTCTAATAGAGTAGGTTGCAATTCGCAGTTCATTAACTGGCTATTAGGTTCACACCAATCAAACCCAATTTGCATCCTCTCAAATTCATGCACTAATTCATGTTGAGGTGTTAACAGTAAGGCAACCTGTTCATAATTCTTTCGACTTAATGCATCTGCCACCAAATTGGCCTTTCCAGGGTGGTAATTTATATTCAGATCATAATCCTTAATCAACTCTAACCACCTTCTTTGCCTTAAATTCAACTCTTTCTGAGTAAAGAAATATTTTAGACTCTTATGATCAGTATACATCTCGCACCGTTGCCCATAAAGATAATGTCTCCAAATCTTCAAGGCAAACACCATAGCTGCTAACTCTAAATCATGAGTCGGGTAATTCCTCTCATGTGGCCTCAATTGTCTTGATGCATATGCAACAACTTTTCTATCCTACATCAATACACAACCTAATCCATTTCGTGAAGCATCACTGTACACATTATAAGGTTTATTCGGATCAGGTAATGTTAATACTGGTGCTGTAACCAGTCGTTTCTTCAACTCCTGAAAACTCATTTCACACTCTTCACTCCATTCGAACTTTACATCCTTCTGGGTTAATCGAGTCAACGGTTTGGCAATTTTGGAAAAATCCTTTATGAACCGTCGATAGTATCCAGCCATTCCCAGAAAACTCCTTATCTCAGTCACTGTGGTTGGTTGCTTCCAGTCCATTACTACTTTCACTTTATCAGGGTCTACAGAGATTCCTTCACCAGATATAATATGACCTAGAAAAGCAATCCTATCCAACCAAAAATCACATTTACTTAACTTGGCATACAATTGATTCTCTCTCAACTTCTGCAATGCCAATTGTAAATGCTCCGCATGCTCCTTCTTGGTTTTTAAGTAAATCAAAATATCATCAATAAACACCACAACAAACTTATCCAAATATGGTTGATATATACGATTCATCAAGTCCATAAATACAGCCAGAGCATTCGTTAAGACAAATGGCATCACCAAAAATTCATAATGTCCATATCGAGTTCTAAATGCAGTCTTATGCACATCTTCCGGCTTAACTCGTAACTGATGATATCCTGATTTTAAATCTATTCTAGAAAACACAGTTGCACCTTGGAGTTGGTCAAACAAATTGTCAATGCGAGGTAACGGATACCTATTCTTAATGGTAACCTTATTTAACTCCCGACAGTCTATACACAATCTTATAGTACCATCCTTCTTTTTCACAAATAATACCGGTGTTCCCCACGGTGAAACACTCAGTCTAATAAACTTCTTATCCAATAGCTCCTGAAGTTGTTTCTTTAGTTCCTGAAGTTCTATGGGTGACATCCGATATGGGGCTTTCGAAATAGGTTCAGTTCCAGGAACTAATTCTACATTGAAATCCAACTCTCGAGGTGGAGCTAACCCTGGTAAATCCTCCAGAAATACATCTGGAAACTCATTCACTACCTGTATGTCTGCTACCTTGGGTATTTCCTTCTCTGCGTCCACAGCAAACACCCAACAAAATGTCCAATCATCCTCCTTTACTCTTGTCTCAAATTGTTCATCACATATCTCCATCACTGATAAATTCAACCTACTTCCACCAGCTTTTCCTTGAAATATTGTTTCTCCATCATTAAGATTAACAATTTTATTCCTACACTCCATAATGGCTTTATTCTTTGACAACCAATCTATTCCTACTATAACATCGTAACCCTGTAAAGGTAATATCACAAGACTTATAGGATACTCCTTCTCTTGGATTTTTATTCTACCATCTACCACTACTTCTCGGGTTGTTACTTTCTCCCCAGTCGGAGTTCTAACTTTATAAGTTACATTAACAGTAACCACACTAATTTCTTGTTCATGTACAAATTTCTGACTTGCAAAGGAATGTGATGCACCAGTATCAAACAGCACAAAAGCAAGTTGTCTATTTATCAGCACATGTCCTGGAATGTACTAATACTATGGTTACCAACTACACTAGCATTCATAAATCTCAAAATGCAAATATTTCAATTCAATTCACACTTAAAATTATTATTACAATAGATAGTCTGAGTACGTACCAGTTACAAGTCCTTCATCATTTTCTTCTTCAACTCCCATGATCTCCTCAACATCATCATGGTAGTACTCCTCCATAAAATCTGAGAAATCCTCATTCTCCTCAATTTCCATATCCTCCAGAGTAAAGATACAAGCAGGTGCAGTGGCGTTATCAAAGCCTTCTGTTCGCTTAGCTCCTTGTACAAACTGTAGACAGTAGCTGGAGAAATGGCCCTTTCTACCACACTTATTACACTTTACCAATTTCATCTTAGGGCATGCCTTCAGCACATGGTTCGGATCTCCACATATAAAACATTCCCCTTTGAGTACAATTCCTCGGAAAATGATTTGCACCACACTTCTAGCATTTGACATTACCATCCTTGTCATAAAAACTCACACTCGGTATTGACTGCGCTGGGTTACTGGCCAGAGTTACTAGTCTCCTTCTCTTTAGTCCAGAATTGCTACTAGAGGCACCAGGATATGATCTCTTAAATGATGGTCCTGGTCGATATCCTCTATTGATCTTTTGACTCCACATTGCTTGCATTCTCATACGATTATCTTCCAATTGCCTTGCCTTATCTACCACTTCATTGTAAGTGGTAAAACCATAATCCAGCAGCTTGCAACACATTGTGGGGTCAAATCCAGTAAGGAACAAATCTTTCTTCAACTCAACATTATCCCGGTATGAACCAGGCACATATTGTAACAATCTATTGAACTCAGTCTCATACTGGGTTACACTCATGCCTCCCTTCTTCAGTTCAAACAGATCTCGCACCATTCTGTTTTGAACACTATGAGGAAAATACTCCTTCCTGAATTCCTCCTTAAATTGTTGCCAATCAATGTTATTTCCAAGTTGCCTTGCTCTTGAGTCCCACCATACTCTTGCAGCTAACTTTAACATGAATGTACCATATGATAACTTTTGAGATTCCGGGACTCTAAAAGCCTCAAAACTTCGTTCAATTTGGGCTAGCCAATCATCAGCTAGATCTGGCCTACCCATCTCCCCTTCGAAATAACAGTTGGCTTTTATAAATTCAGGAAGTTTATTTACCTCCTGAGGTCGCTCCATTCGGTGTTCAACTTCTTGAGGTCTCCTATTTCCCCCATTACCACCAATCAGAAGATGTTGAATCAACATTCCTTGCTGCCTCATCATTGTATGCATACTGGCAAGTATTTGTCCAATAGGCATATTCTCTTGGGAAGGAGGTAGAGATAAATCTTGTCTATTCTGTTCCCTTGGTGGCGATGGTGCTCGTGGTGGAGGGTTTTGATTTCTTTCAGTTTCCCCTTGACTACTTCCATTTCCAGCTTCAGCCATGATCGCTTAATAATTTAACTTATAATCCTGCATTCATACCTATCTATAAGTTATCCCTACTTTTGTTTAAAGAATGTTAATAAATGCTGGCAATGAGTACTCATTTCAAATAGTAAAGATAATATCATTGAAGTCAACATACTTAGTAATCTAACTTCCATTATATATTTCATTCAACCTTACATCACCACTATTACAACTTTAAAACAAAAGATACAACTCGATAATCTTTCAAATACATACATCAAATTTACAACTCGATTACATCATCTAATACAGACTCGATCTTTACAACTGTACAAGACAAAAGGTTACATCGAACTTAATTACAACATACACCTAACTTGATCCAGAAGCTAAAAAGTACATCAAAAGTCAAAAAGATACATCAAAAGTCAAAATACATCAAAAGGTCCTAAAATACATCAGTATCCATCAAAATTGCTACTGGATCATATCTAAAAACCTAACTAAAACAAGTCAGTCGTATAACTAAGCTAGTCCTCCTCTGAGTCTGTGGTAGCTACTCCATCAAATGAGTCGTGACCCATATAGCCTCCTACAGAATGATCCTCAAGCTCGCTGTCTGATGTAGAGTCTATGTACATGATCTCTGGAGTCTCAGGAATCACAATCACCTCTTGCATATCATCATCATCCGACTCAGCTGTAGCACCAGCTCCATCTCTAGCTATCACGGTGTCTGCGATCACCTACATGACTACCGTATGTATATCTATATCAGGCTCACTCTCGTTTGCTTGCTCTTCCTCAAGGTCCTCTTCTGGTTCCTCTTCTTCTAGGTCCTCTTCAGGGTCCTCTTCTGGATCTTCCTCTGGATCCTCCTCGAGGTCTTCCTTTACATAGACTCCATCCACGTGGGGTTCAACTGGTGGTGGGTTTTCTGGTGGTGGTTCTGGTATTTCCAACTCAGGTTCAAGATTAGGGTTCAATGGTACCTCTATACCATCCCCAGCAGGCTCTGGAAACTGTGGAAACCAATTAATGATCCCTGGTGGGTACTGTCTAGGAATGTATGGAATGTCAGCAGAGATATGTGTAATACTGGCAGGGTATGGTCTCCCATCCTCTAACCTAGCAGGAAAATACCGTAAGGACATCATCAAGGTTATAATTCCCTCTTTCTCCAACCATCTCTGCTCAAAAGCAGCTATAGCAGTGTATCTATTATACTGGGGGCCTAAACTCATTTCCATCCATGCCCACTCATCCTTTCAACTATAGCACATTTGATCATGGAACTTATTGATGATCTCATCAACCGTCCTAAATATATTCTAATCAGCTAATTCCATCAGTAGCCATTGTAATTTCACCCTATAATCAATGGGAGATACTTCTCCATTCCATCCAAACTGTATCCAACTATGAATCAGTTCTCCCCTTCGACCCTGTAATTATAATTAGACCATTTAATATTTCCTATGTTAAAGATTATAGGTACTTATGTTATACAATCTTTTATCGCCTACTTAATATTACCTACTCTCATTATTCCTATAATGTCTATTTCTTTTAAGGTATGACGCTTCAAAGCGAGTTTACTAAAACTACGCTTTGATACCAACCGAGAACTGTTACGCCCCGAAGTCGCGAAGTCGCAACAGTCCCGCCGTGTAAACCATTCTATGATAGAAACTGGCCTCACAGTTCCTACCATAGAGATAATCTACACAAGGCGTCGACGACCACTCGCTTTGAAGTAAACAGTTCGATTAATGATTATACTACAAATATGATAAGTAACTCAAATTACTATTAAACATAGATAATCATATAAATAAGTCCACAGAGCTTCCCAGGAAGATTTACAAAATCACCACAGTCTACTATTTTACAGAATAACTAATAGTCTTCAACCTTTAACTACAAGGTCAGTCTAGTTACACATTATGCTAAATAACTTGATCCTCACACCCCTGGCTTCAAAAAGACTAACCTTTGGATAATTGTAGGGCGGCATAGTACTTAAAGAGATTACAAATCAGAACCTGCAAAAGGATCTATAAGGGTATGAGCAACTACAGCTCAGTAAGTTGAATTGGAGACTCATGAATGCATACAAGCACAAACAGGGTTATCAAACAATTATTTTCATGCAATGCAACAATCAAGTGTCATCGCACAACGTAGTCCGGTCCGTTGTGAAATCAGAGAAATTTCACCCGCTCCGATCCGAATTGAGGAGTTCTATGTTATGCAGCAGCTCACAACCAAACCCAGGCTTGTGCAATGGAGACCTCGCTCCTCCCGCGACTACCTTCGAACCATTGACTTCACCCCCGCCGCGACCTCCTCTCCTGTCACTTAGTTCGATTGAGGATGAAAAAGGGACCATTTTGCAATCCTATGCTATCCCTTTCGAAGGGGTCGGTATTTGGTTGGAGAGTCCTATGATCCCCTAACGGGTTGCAATGCATGACGTTTTCGGTTATTAAGGTCGACTAAAATTAAATTCCGGTTAAGGTTTTCAAACAAGTTCATACCAATTAAATCAGTCACAAAATCATCCATAGCACAAATTCCAACATGAATTCAGCTACATCAAACACATGCGCAAACTACTTACAATCACAAGCATATACAAGCCTAAGTCTTCGAGCACTACAAAACTAATACTCTATTATAATAAGCAATAACCCAACTTACTTGAATTTGCTCGATCGCTCGATCCTCAAATTGCGAGCTGATTTGTTTATGGATGTCTTATAATGCAAAGAGGTCCTTTTAGTACTTATTTTTATGGATTCTTATTCTAATTTATAATGTAACTCATTTTCCTCATGTATACCTACAACGTATTAATAATTCGTTGTATTCTATTTCGGGGTTCAGCTCCTAAACTAGATTCTAGTTTTAATTCCTAAGTCGTAATTAGGCTCGAATCCCAATGTGACATTAATCACCTTATGCTCGGGTATTCAAATATCCTATTGGGTCGTAATTTTGGTATTCTAACTATTCGGTACACGCTAACCCTAATTGAGGTATCGGATTTATTCCCGATGTGTAAAAATTTTACATTTTGAGATATTTACTTAAAATTAAATATTATTTCAGATTTATTATTTTTTTGTTTTCAATTATAATATTAACTAAATAGCTTTATTTTTTTAGATTTATTAATTTACATTTTCACATATTCCTAATTTCTTATATTCTTTACCTAATTTCCCTAATTAATCATACTTAATACCTAAAAGCTAGGATTAGGGTTCCACTGCAAAGATTAACTTCCTTAATCATCTAATCAAGATCCAAATCAGCAATTAACATCCTAATCACCTAATTAATCCTAAATCACCCAATTTTACCATCATTTTAGGGCTAAAAATTAACTTATAATTTTCGAAAATTAATTTAGAAAAAAAGGGCTTCATAGCACTGTTCTACATCATAAGAGAATCCTACAGAAAAATTTTGAGCCCCAAACTACATCCCTAAGCCTATTTAATTTCCGGTTTAATCATGCTCGGTTTTGAACAATTTCTTAAGAACCTTATATTTCCAGACATAATTAAATTAAATCAATATTTTTTCCTAAATCTACATACAATAAAACCTCAAAATAACAAGTTTCATAATTTTCTAGGCAAAATAACTAATTTTACAAAATTATACAAAAATCGGGGTGAATAAATGACTAACCGGTTCAAAGCTTTCTGGCCGTCCAAACCCGATCCAAGGCTGTCGGCCGGTCCAGACGCTGGTCTTAGTGTAGGTTGGTGGTGATGGTTCGGTCCCAGGTGGTGGTGGGTGGTGGTTTTAATTCACCTTGCTAATCTGCACAGTTTTCTTTTTTTTTTTTCTGGAATTTCTCTCGATTTTTTTTGTGTTTCGATTTTTCTCATATCACAAACTATCCAAATGACTTCTGAGAATTTTTTCCTTATTTGTAGACAAATATAGTAATTAATGTGCATTAATTTGATGGGATTTTGCCCCATTTCCTTTATTTTAGGCTTTTAGTTTGTCAAATTCTTATTGGTTAATTTTTTTCTTTTTAGTCCACGACCTGATCTTGTTGTAGTTATCTTCTTCTGATTTTTTTCTGATTTTTTTATAATTATTTTGTATTTTTCTTTAATTATTTACTTAGTTTTCGGCCTATTTTAGCAATTACGCGTATTTTTATCTACACGTAAATACATGTAGGGTACACGTGAACATTCCTAAATATTATTTTGGTCATTGTAAAATTTTTAGTATACATATAATCTATCTCTACTAATTTATTAGTTATTATATTACACTTTTTGCCTTTTCGGTAATTAGTAGTTATTATGCTTAAAATTTGAAAATTTTATAGTCTCCTATTTTACTACTCACTTTCTTAAATTTAAATTTACAGGGTCATTTTTACTGGTATTTTGTTAAATAGTTTATAATTTGGGTTTGATCGGATCCTTTAGCCGATCGCCCTAAACCTTAGGTTTTAAGCTCAAACTTATGGTTACTTGGCTTGGCTTTAGGGTTTACAGATATCATCGACCTAATTACTCCAAAAGCATCTAATGGGCATCGCTTCATACTAGTTGCCATCAACTACTTTAACAAATAGGTTAAGGCCTCATCTTACTCAAGCATTACTAAAGGGGGCATAGTTAAGTTCATTAAGAGAAACATCTTTGCTCGATATGGGACTCTAGAAATGATCATAACTGATAATGGCACCAATCTTAACAACAAGCTTATGTTAAAATTGTGTCGATAGTGCTAGATTTTAGATTATTTATAGGAGCTCTACTCCTTATCAACCCCAAATGAATAGAGCCATTAAAGTAGCCAATAAAAACCTCAAAAGAATCATTGAAAAAATGGTTGTTATGTATAAGGATTGGCATGAGATGTTACCATTCGCACTCATGGCCTATTGAACTTCCATCAGAACATCGATTAAGGTAATACCTTGCTCTTTGGTATATGGCATTGAAGTGTTGTTACTAGTAGAGGTCGAGATCTTGTTGCTTAAGGTACTATTAGAAACTCAGTTGGACGAAGCCAATTAGGTAAAGATAGGCATTGAGCTATTGAATCTGATTGATGAAAGGAGATTGATGGCCCTATGCCATAATTAGTGTTATTAGCAAAGGATGCCCCATGCTTTCAATAAAAGGGTATAGCCCGAAA
Organism: Lumnitzera littorea; assembly: GCA_024138015.1. Classification (NCBI taxonomy): domain Eukaryota; kingdom Viridiplantae; phylum Streptophyta; class Magnoliopsida; order Myrtales; family Combretaceae; genus Lumnitzera; species Lumnitzera littorea. The sequence goes on from JAMXBB010000003.1 coordinate 96,439,037, forward strand.
CTTCAATGAGGGTAATTTGGTGTTTAGAAAGACTCTCCCCAATGCATAAGACTCTAAAGGGAAATCTGCTCCCAATTATGGAGGCCCTTACGTCGTGAAGCAAGTATTACTAGGAGGGACTTTGATCTTGTCCCAAATGGATAGTCTAGATTTGAGAGACCCTATAAATGCCAATGTTATAAAATTGTACTACCATAAGAAGTCAGTGGAAATTTTTGCTCGAAATGCAAAAATGCCAATCACTTTGAATGTCATTATAGTCTAATTTTCATTATCTGCAAGCAAAGTTGGTATTCTTGGTCGTTAATGATGTTAGAATAATTACCCTTTCCATTGAAAGGTCTAACTTCCTATACTCCATTTAATCGAACCCATATATTGCAAACACAAGAGAAGTTAAGAGGTGAGATCTAAGACATTGGTATTTAACAAAACTCTTTGAAATACTTTATTACAGATTAATACCTCTCGATGGGGAGCTTTATTGTCTATTTTTCAGGGAAATGTAAAATCCAAGTAAACAATCACCCCACAGTAGATATTCATTAGTTGGGAATGAGGGCTTTGGTTTGCAAAAGTTCTAAAAAAGACAAAAATAGCGAGTAACATTCTGCATCAAGTTAATTTCCATGATTTCTCTAAAAGAGCAGATGAGGTCTTAAACATTTTGCATCAAGATCATTCGGGTTGATAAAAAGGATCAAAGCATAAGCTAGTCCATTCTGATGGGGCTTTCTTTATAAAAAAAATATAAAAAAAAGGGTTTGATAGTTTGGGTGCTATCAACAAAGACCAAGGAAATACTTCCACACAATACTGGCACACTGATTCTTGAACATTGCACTTACATTTAGACTATGACCAGTTTTTACTCCCAACAATCTTTTTTGAGCCAGTCCATAAGGCACTTACCTTATACATTTAGAGCTTAGTTAGCCTTGAAGGCACGATCTTAACTTAGTCTCTTTTCCAAGTTCTTTTAGCCAACCCATAAGGCATTTCTATTTACCAAATTCTCTTAAGTAAGCCCATAGGGCCCTTTTGTTCATTAAGCTTCTCTTAGTGAGCCCGTAAGGCACATCTCATCATCAATCCCAAATTAAGATTGCTAGTCCCTAAGAAACACTCCCATCTAGGTTAGTGAGCCTAGCGAGGCACGACCAGGTCCTTTAGATCAATCCTAAATTAAGGTTGCTAGTCCCCAAGAGACACTCCCGCCTAGATTAGTGAACCTAGTGAGTATGATCAGGTCCTTTAGATTGATCTCAACTTAGGGCTGCTAGTTCCTAAGAGATTCTTCCACCTAAGTTAATGAGCCTAGTAAGGCACGACCAAATTCTCTAAATCAATTCGAACATAGGATTGCTTGTCCATTAAAGACACTCCCACCTATGTTACTGAGCTTAGAGAAGCACGACCAAATTTCATTTCTTCACTAAATCCCTAGTAAACCGAGTCTAAAATAACTAGTTAAGCATTATAAAGTCTTCCCTAAAGCAAAAATAGTGTCTCTTTATCTTTGTTGCAAAGTTTTATTCAAACTTCACCATAAAGAGAAGTAGTTGTAAACACCTAATTTTTGTCCCTTTCTTTTTTTTTTTTTATTTGAATAGGATAGGGGGTCTTAGATCAAGAAAAATAGAAAAAAAAAAATAGAAAATTAAAGAAGATCCAAAAATTAAGAAATTTAGAAAAAATAAAAAGTTTAGAAAAATAAAAAAATAAGAAAAAGCAAAAAAAAAATAAGAAATTTGGAAAAATGTAAAAAAAAAAATAGGAAATCTAAAAAGAAACACAAAAAACAAGAAATTTAGAAAATAAAAAAAATAAAAAAATTTAAAAAGTTGAAATGTCACAAAATATAGAAAAAATTGAAAAAATAGAAGATTTGAAGGAATAACAATTTAATAGGATAGATTTTTTAAATTTTAAAATAAGTTTAAAATTTGAGCCATTAGGTTGAGTTTAGATTTGAATCTAGCTTAGACTAACTTGGTTTATATATACAATTTAATTGCACATATAAATAAAATACAGACCAACGGATTAATGGATAAGCATATAAACATTAGCATTGGGTTGAGTATGAGGTTAGGGGTTTGAATCTTGGTGAGGGTATACAAAGTTTTTTATTTTTTCAGATAATTAGTGATAAGTGTAAATTACTTTACACTTTCAAGGCATATTTAGGTATAAAATTAATCATAAATGTGATTTAATTCTTAAGTTTTTGGTACTTAATTATATAAAATATGGATTTCAGGTAAATCACGAGCAAGGGGATGAATTATACACAAGAACAACAACTTTCTAGTCAAGTATGGCCATAAGGAGAAGAAATTAGTAAAGTAGCATCAATCACAGGTGTGATAATGAAGTAATGAAGAATCTAGACCTGATCATGTCCTTAATCATGACGTGATCGAGGAAACATTGATGATTGCCCTGTCAATTATGGCTGTGATTAAATAGTAGTAAGATGATCATAGCCATTGTCATGAGTGTAATGAGATCTAATAACGCGATGAGGAGTTCACGATATTAATCACGGCTGTAATTAGTTAAAAATAATTCTTTTCAAGACTATTAAGCCCCGAGTCACAAGCATGATGGAAGAGGTACAACTGTTCTTTTCAACCTTTTCACATGAACCTGTATGTGGAAAACGTTAAGTGGTGTTGTAAAGGGGTAGATTCGAGTCCTTTGATAGAGAGGATATAAAAATACCACAACTTATAGAGAAAAGAGAATCAATTTTAGACATTAAATTTCATTAGAATAGAATATCGTTGAGAACAACAAATCATATACTGACAACACATCCATTCACCCATCTTTGTACCCAGTTTGTATTTTTCCATTATCTCTACATAGTTTTTTAAGTGTTGTACTATACTTTCCTAGAATTACTCGAGAGAGATTATGGGAATTCGTTGTTCATGTACTCATCAAACTTTTAACTTATTCCATGTTTTATGTCTATTTAATTATGATTCCTATTAGTTTGTGTTGTTGTTGTATAATGTATGAATAGTTTGTTAGAGCTTGCTACATCACTTAGTATAATCAACTGTATGGAAAAGTAATTTCTTGATGTTGTTAATTTCGATGAATGGTACTAAATGAATCTAAGTATGGTATAGTATACGACATCGACTTAGGACAAATTTCAATAGAATATGTCAAGAGATAATTCTATTGAATAGATCTAACTTATTAGGACAACTTACTTCAGACAATAGAGATATTGTTAGGAAAGTTGCTGCATCTTTAGGGAAGTCGATACATTAACACAACATTAATGTAATCTTAGTTGGCTGTTAATTAGGAAGAGATTCCAATAGACACAATTAGGATTAGAAGTAAATAGTTCCAAGAAAAATGCTTATATACTGTAATTTCCCATAGATAACAAGTATTGGGATTAAAAAAATATTTTAGTAATATTATGTTAAGTGATGAAGCAAGTCTACATGTTAATCATGTCGTTAGTAATTGTTTGGTAATCGTTGTTTTAGCTACATTAGTTGGTGGTTTAGTGTAGTTTAGTTAACAATCTAGAGTCTTAATAATTGATTACTTGATAAATTATATTGTTAGATAATGGGAAGATTATTAAGTACTAATGTTTGAGTCATTTTCCTAGTGAAAACAACCCTATACTCATCCATGCTATAAAACGATATATACACTTACCTGTCAAACCAAATTAAGGATAGAATATAGGAATTTAATTTGTAAATCTCGAAAGCTCTATTTAGAGGTGTTTAATTAGGATTTGCTACGTATCAGGATTTTATTGTGCCATGTGTCTTGATAAGTGGTAGCATCGGGTTAGACGACTAATGCTAACGTGGTGCTACGTGACATCCACATAGCATGCTACATCAACTACTACGTGTCACTATTGACACATGGTACACTATGATTGGTCGATATAGTTGAAGTAGCGCTACATCAACCCCTTTTTCCCTCCCTTTCCTTCTCTTTCTCTCTTTTTCCTTCGTTTTCTCCAAGCTTTCACTTTCCCAATCAAGAATAGACCCGACCCCTTCACTTCAGCTCTATTTTTTGCATAAATTTCACACACATACACTCAATTCCTTGCTTTGATTTTGTTTACCACATAGCCTACTCCAAATTGAACCTAATAATGCGTCTAAATTCAGTTAAATGAGCATTCAAATCGAGCTCCAAAATTTGGAAAAAAGAAAAAACTAAATTTTCGGACATTTTCATTTAAGTCTGATTTTTTATTTCCTTGTTTGCTAGGTGAATTTGTGTATAAATTGGGGGCTTAAGGATAGATGAGGATCCATAACCACTCACAAGCTACAGAATCAATTTACAAACTCTCCATCTCATTCAAATCATTCTCTCTCCGTCTCTTCAAGTCTCTCTCTCTTAAGCTAACCACTATGATCGAATACCCTAGAAACACTCCCCACGCCATCTACCTTCACCTAAGACCACCCTTGTCCACTGCCATGCTCTTTAGCTACGCCGTGCACCACTAACCCCAAACCTTAACCACCATTATGTTGCTCCCATCTCAAACCACCACCTCTAACACTCTTTGACCTAAACCAACAACACAACCAACTTCACCACATCCCTAAACCCCCGAACCAACATCTTTCTTGCACCCAACGACTCTAGCAACCACCATACAACTTGCACAACCACCACCACCTACGGCCAACTTCCATAAACACCACCAAATGAGCTCTAAAAACCGTGGCATTGAAAATACCCCTCATTCCCTAATAAAATATTCATGAAAACCTCCTTTCCCACTTGATTTGGTAGCTAAATTAGTTCGAATCATGCTAAGCTACTACTATTGAGCTTGAAAATGACCCAAATCCAACTAACCCAACTCGATCGACCTGACCTGAATCCAGAGTTTGAACCAGCCTGCATATCGTATCAACCTGACGCATAGCCCAACTTATGCTCTTTTAGTTCAACCCTCTTCCTCTTTTTACGGTTGTTTTGTAAAATTTTTTAATTAATTTATTTATTTGATTTCTCTATTTCATTCCAATTGTAAATGTAAAATAAAAAAAAAAAAAAGAAAAGGAAAAAAAGGGAGAAAAGAAAAAGTAAGAGAAAAAAGAAAGAAAAAAAGTAGTTTATTTATTTATTTATTCGTTTAGTTTAATAAAAAATAAAAATAAGTAAAATAAAAAATAATAAATAAGATAATATAAAAAATAATAAAAATAAAAATAAGTAAGTAACGTTAATTTTTTTTTTAAACTTAGAAAAATCAAGCTCCAAAATAAAAAAAGAAGAAGAAATAATTAGATTCTTTTTAAAGTTAGGACCTTTTAGAATTTTCTAAATAAAAAATAAAAATTCCAATTTAGGGCCTTTTTTTTAGGAATTTTCTTAAATAAATCAAATTTAGTAAATTGTAAACTCGAGCATTTTCAAAGTTAAAATCAACTTAACCTACTAAAATTTTACAAAAAAAAAATTACGTAGTTTGATCCCGAATAACGAATACATAGGCACCTATAGAGCAATGGTAAAAAATATAAAAACCTTATTTATCTTTTTTTTTTTTATAAATTATTCAAGTTATCCAATTTAGGTAGATATATGAGTTCTGTTTTTTTTTTTTCAAAATTTGAAAGGTAATTTTTAAGGTTAAGGTTAAATTTGGAAAATTAATGGTATTCGTAAGAATTTAAAATTCCTAACCGTTAGATCCAGATATCTAGTTTCTAGAACTATTTTTTTATAAAATCATTTTTTATTAAAAGACTAGTAGTTAAGTTATAACAAATTCACCCAATTAATTATAACTTAACTCTTTTTTCCCGACTTCGGTCGGGTGGTGACTCCAAAATGATTTCAAGATTTAAAAATTAGTTTTCTTTAAATCTCAATCGATTATCAACATTAAATGAGTAGGGTTTAATGTTGATCGGTTTAGAGAAAACATAATTTATAAAATCGAAAGGTGAAAAACCAAGCTTAATAGAGAGAAAGGGTGATTATAAGTAAAGATTGATGCCAAAACAGTAAGTGAATGGTCCTATTTATACTTAACAAGTTCGAATTGAACTTGGCAAGTGTTTCATTTTCAAGATTTTCCATGGTCTTAAAGGATTGAGTCAATCACCATTTAATGAGAAAGAGCTTGATTCAAGCAAATTTAAATGCAACAGGGATGATATTCTTGCTGAAAGGATGGATGAAACCTTCGATTTCTTCCTTTAATGTTTTAATTTGCCACATTGAAAAAGGAGCGAGTCTTTGATTCATATTTTTCTTAACTTTTGATGGCCAATTCTAATCCTTAAAGTGCATGTGTCTGGACCAATTCTTGACACAAATGCAAAGTACCCCATGTAATCTTCATGATTTCACCAAATTAATGGTGAAATCATGAAGAAAATGAGATCAAAATTGGTAATCAATAGAGGGGTCTAAGCTAAGAAACTATGAGAAAGGGAGTGAAATGGCAATAATGAGATGGATAGTGCTAGTGTCAGCTTGTGATAGGCTAACACATAGCACATGAAAGCAAGGAAAAAAAAAAATGAAAGAAAAAGGTGCTTAGCGCCTACAAGCAAAATCAAACCCCTGACCTTTTGACCATTTCTAGTTATAAGTCTACATGTAATACCGGATGGGCTATTGTATGTGCCCTTATAAGTTGCACACAAAATACATTTAACAAATAAAAATGGCTAAACTAGAATTTTACTAAGCCTATAACAACCCTAATTTAAAATAGCACACTCACCTAAGACCTTAATATTTAAAAAAAAAAAAACTATTCTAAATTATTTATTACTCTTAACATTCTAACTCCATAATTTAAAGTTTTTTTTTTTTCTATTTTTCTAAAATTTCCTTTTATTATTGTATTTTTTCTAAAGTTCCTATTTTTTGTACTTTTTTCTAATTTTTTTCATTTATTATTATTTTTTTATAAATTTCAATCCTTTTAATATTTGTCTAAATTAAGACCCCCTTTTTTTCTTCTAATTCTAAAAAAGAATCTAAAATTATATGGGGCAAGAATAGGATATCTACATGTACGACCGAGGTAAAGTAAGGCATAATATGGTACTTAGCATGGAACTCCCTGATTTTAGTGTTGTAAACTGTTATCCATTGTCCATTATGAGGGTGTATAGGACCTTGAACTTAGAGAAGATGTTGTTGTAGATGAAGGACTGCATGCTTCTCTTTGTGATCTTTGCAATGGCCTCAACCTAGACTCACTTGGTGAAGTAGTCAACGACTATTATGATGAATTGTCGTCCTCCAAATGCCTTTAGGAAAGCATCAAGGATGTCACTATTGCATTAGGCAAAGGGTAATGGGCTCATTAGAGGCTAAAGGTTGGAGTTGAAGGCATACATGATTGGAGCATGCTTCTAACATTGTGGACACTTCTAGGCCGTTGCCTTCATGTCCTGCATCATAGTTAGCCAATAGTATTCAATTGAAGAACCCAAATATAAAGGGCTTATGACTAGATGTGGTTGCTGTATACACCGACTTGCAGCTCTTCCATGACATGTAGCCCTTCTTCAAGTCAAAGACACCTTGATAAAAGGAGGCTGACCCCTCTTCGGTACAGGACACAGTTAATTAAAGTATAGTTGTTGGCATGGTATCTTAACTTCTTGACCTCCTTCCTATCAAACAGTAATGTGCCTTATTTTAAGTAGTCTTTGATAGGGTCCATCCAGGTCGGATCTACTAGTAGCTTCTTGAGCTCGAGGACCTTAGCTCTATACAAGCTAAAACTTTTATTTGATAGGTACTCTATAAATATTTTTATGTCTTTCACCTTAGGTCTTTATATCCTTGTGGAGTTAAGTTTAGACAACTAATCAACTACTAAGTTTTTAGTTTATGGAACCTTTGTTACATTTCATGAATGGAACTTAGCTAAGAAGGTCTTTACCTCCTCTAAGTACCTTGTAATAGTGTCATCCTTAGCTTCGTATTTACCTTAGACTTGCTAGATGACAAGCATAAAGTTCGAGAAAATATCTAGATGCTCAGCACTGATATCTTTGGCAAGCTTAAGACCGGCAATTAATGCCTCATATTTGGATTCATTGTTACTTATGTCAAACCCAAATTTGAGAGCATAGAAGACCGTAGTCTCATGTGGTCTAGTAAGTACCAAACCCATACCTCCTTCTCTAGAGATAGACAAACCTTCGATGTGGAGAGTCTACATTGGTTTATCATCTCTAGTTGATGCTTCCTCCTCTCTAGTATGTTCACCATGAAATCAGCCAACACTTGTACCTTATAGGCCATTCGTGGCTAGTATTAAATTCCGTACATGCTCAACTTTAGCACGTACTTAACTACTCAACCAGATGCATTAGCCTTCTATAAAAGTGTGCAAAGTGGTTAGTCTATTAGGATGATGATTTGATGTGTTTGGAAGTATGCTTAAAGCCATCGTGCAAAAATCACCACTACTAAGGTGAACTTCTCCACCTTAGAATACTTAACTTTAAGCCTTTTGAGGATGTGATTGACATTGTACATATGCTTGTGTTCTCTTCCTTCCACCTTAATCAGCATAGAAGAAAGTGCCTTATTACTTATAGCCATGTATAACTAAAGATCTTCTCCTCGAATAGGCTTCGATGCTTTAAGAAGTTCTGTAACTCCATGAAGGCAACTTGACATTAGGAAGTCCATTCGAAACCCTTGGGATTCTTCAAGATCTTGAAGAACTCCAAGTATCAATTCATGCTTTTAGAGATAAATCTGCTCAACGCAGCTACCATGCTAATGAGCTTCTACACCTCCTTAATTGTAGTGGGGGCCTTTATGTCTCTAATGGTGGTAATTTTTTTAGGCTTGGCCTTGATCTTACGCTAAGTGACCATTAAGCCTAAGAATTTGCTGGAGGCAACACTAAATACACTTTTTTAAGGGTTCAACTTCATGTTATACTTTCTCATTCTATCCAAGGCCTCCTACAAATCCTTTATGTAGTCATCGGGCTACTTGCTCTTAATGATCATATCATCATTGTTTACGTACACCTCCATGCTGTGCTTAAGCTGGGGCTTAAATAACATGGTCACCATCTACTAATATGTTGTCCCAACGTTCTTAAGCTCGAAGGGCATGAAAATATAGCAATAAGTGCCAAAGTTCTTGATGAAGGGGGTATGGACTTTCTCTTTTTAGTACATTTTAATCTTGTTGTAACCCAATAAGGCTTCCATAAAGCTCAGCAAAGCATGGCTCGAAATAGAATCCACTAACTGATCTATCCTCAAGAGGGGGAAACAATCCTTTAGGTAGGTTTTGTTGAGGTTAATGTAATTAATGTAAATTCGCCCCTTCCCATTCCTCTTTTTTATTAGTACAACATTCTCTAATTAGGTAAGATACTTTTCCTCCCAAATGAAGCCTACTTTAAGTAGCTTCTATACTTCTTCTATTATGGCTTATCGTTCTAAAGCGAAGCACCTCTTCTTCCACTTCATAGGCTAGATTTTTCATCAATCTTCAGGCTATGGGTTGCCAAGTCAATTGAGATGTCAGGCATATCTAATGGTGACTGAGCGAACTATTTTACATTAGATTATAAGAGATGAACTATGATCTCCTTAAGCTCGAGAAGCATTTTGACTCCAAACTTAGTGACCTACTCGAGGCTAGTGCCATCTATACTTCTGCTATCTTTTCACCTGGCTCACCTCTCTCAGCCGACTTCTCTTGTAGCCTAGTTTCTAAAGTGAAGATGCCATCACCTCGGGCTACCTTCATGTAAAGCTCCCTTGAGAGCTTCTAATCACATCTACAAATTCCTACTTTAGTTGGAGTAGGGAATTTAGCCTTTAAGTGAAAGAACGACATGAAAATCTTGAAGCTAGTGAGGCTTGGTTATCATAAGGAGTGCATTGTAGGGGGATGGGTAGTCCACTAACATAAACTCTACAAGTTGCTTGGTTATGCTATCATCATTACTAAGCTCCATGTCTAAGATGATGATTCCCTTAGGTAGGATAATCCCCCTATTGAAGCTGATCTAGTTGTGGTGATACAGTTTCATTTATACGAGCAACTTCTTCCAATTAGTTTTTTTGTAGATTAGTAGTTAAGTTAACTCGATCCACCCAATCAATTTAACCTAACTCACTCTTTTTCTCGACTCTAGTCAAGTAGTGATTCCAAACAGTCTTTCAAAAGAGAAACTAATTTTTTCTTAACTCTTAGTCGAGAATTAGTATTAAACGAGTTAAGGAAAATGAATGTTAAAGACCAAGAAAAAATCAAGCTTAACAATACTTTAATAAAATATATTATCAGTATTAAAAGAAAAAGTGATTTTCTTTATAGAATTCTTAATAAATACCTAAGAGTGCCAATCAAGTACCCCAAAAGTACCTCTCTTTGCAAATTAGGAAGGTAAAATTTCCGATTGTAAGACCTAACTCGAACGGTTGATCCAAATATGAAAGGCTTAAAAATTAAAAAGAGAAATCCGATTCAATCAAGAATTAAACCAAAATAAGATCGGAATCGAACCGGAATATTGTACAAATTAATCTGAAGTTGATAATAGTAATACTGAAATCTTCTTTATATTGGGCTAAGTTCCTATCTCACTTTATATGCAAACAATTTCCCCCAAAATGCTGTCCAAATATTGAAAATAAAAGAATTGACCGGGCACCTTATACTAATGACACAACCAGAAAAGCAAAGAAAAAGGAAAAAGCGAAAAGTACTTGCCAAGCAAGATTTCACTTCTAGGTTTCGTACGTGATACAAAGAGTCCACTTTTGAAAAGGCAAACTGGCTTCCCTTCATACCGCCGCCAATCTATATTTCCATATTTCAATTTCAGACGGCACGGATATGTCTACACTATCCACATGGAAACCAAACAAACATCTTATATAAAAATCTGTAAAAGTAAGAAAGACTTTTATCCAATAATACAATGCTTTATTAGCTTCCTTGAAAATCTGTTTTCATGGTTAAAATATTAATCTGAATACCTTAAAAGATTCGGTTTTGCACTGTGTTTGGTAACTTTTATGTGCAGTAGAATTAGATGGTAAGCAGGTGGAAGAGTAAAGAAAGAAAAAAAAATTAAAGGAAATATAATTTTTATTTTTGTTTGGATATAGAAATGGAAACAAGGAAATCTGTAAATGTTTACCTTTCTTTTATTTATTTAATATAAAGGAAATGAAAGGAAGAGAAGTAAATGATAAATTGACTAATTTACCCTTCATCTTTTTCCAATCCTTCTCTCTTTAATTATATTTTTGTTATTTCCTATGATTTCCGATCATTTCCTTTGGTAACTCTTCATATTTAGAGAGACAAAAATGATTTGAGAGGGAGAACATTTTTACCCTTTTCTACTTATTTTATCCCATTTTCATTGCTAATTAAAATTATTAAACACATTATTTCCTCCCATTTCCCTTTTTTTTTTTTATCCTTTGATTTCCACCCATCTAAAATGCGGTGCTAATCTTTCTCGTCAGCAATGAGATAAGGAACTTTCCTTAAGAAGTGCTTAGACGAGTTTAACCTGATGTCTTTTAACTCAGCAGGCATCTACTCACAAGGGAAAAGGAGTTTCAAAAAAAAAAGAAGGTATTGTTAAACAAAGAATTGAAATAAATAAATTGTTAGGAGGCAAGTCCACATTCAACAGTCAACCCATTGAAAGAGATGGATCTGTTGTTTTTTGCTTTATTGATTAGTTGTTTGCTAAGAAACACATGCCCTAGATAACACATAAATCAACATACAGTGGACAGTACGTGAGTTTAAACTTTCTCATTGAGCTCCATATTCCATATATTTCATATCTATTACTAGAAATACAACATCAATTTGTGCTCTCTCATCCATTTCAATCTTCGTTATATTTTTGGCGTGTCCACAACATGGATGACGACCATGCTGGTAACTACACACCCTTATTTACTCACAAAAGTTCATATGATTTGAATAGCAAGATCATGCTAACCGCTATCATATCCCTATCCTCGGTCGTCGCAGTGGTCACTATTCTACACGTTTATGCAAGATGCGTCCTAAACCGACAAGCGCACCGCCGTGCCGCCATACGTGCCCTGAGTCTTAGGATAGCTCAGGCCCAGTCTTCGGACATGCCGAAAACCGGCCTGGACCCAACTGTTATCGCGGCCCTGCCCATCTTCAAATTCAAACTAAAGGACGCCCAGGATGAGGCTACATCATCAATAGAGTGCACTATTTGTTTGAGCTTGTTAGAGGATGGAGAGATGGCTAGGATGCTACCAAACTGCAAGCATATTTTCCATATGGAGTGCATTGACATATGGTTGGGTTCACAATCCACTTGTCCCGTTTGTCGCACCGAGGCTAAGCCTTGGCTCCCACCGGAACCCCGTGAGCCGCCTTGTCCGGTTGCAATTGCGGTTCCAGCCACCCCACTCGGAGGCGATGAGCCGGAGGCATCTTGCCTGGAGGGAACTTCAAGTGGTGCACCCCAAAACAAGATCGAATCAGGATCGAGTTCTCGCTTTAATTCGATTAGAAGGATGCTAAGTAGAGACAGATCGTCAAGAAGAATTCAAATTGAAGAAGGTATACAAGATCTTGAGAGACAATAATCGACAGAAACAAAAGGAATGGGCAAACCCCACCATGGGAAATTCGTAGTTGTAGCTAGACGAAATTTTCCAATTTTTCATAATCTTTGTCCTTGTTTTTTCTGGTGCATATAGAATTATCAAGGAAAATAATAATTAGACGTTACTGATTGAGATAATTTATTTACATAATTTTTTATGTGTAAAGTTGGTCTATGATTCATTAAAGCAAAGGAGACTCCATTTTAACGAAAGTTTGTTAGGTAACCTTGAAAAACATGGGCGGCGGTATTGTCCAAGTTTAGATATGTATGTATGACTTGAGTTGAATTGTTTAATTAATTAGCTTCAGAATTAAAAAGATATTAATATGAACATTTTTTGTTTTTTTAAAACAGAGAGACACAATCATATTATAATCGACTATTTTTAACCACATGAACCATCTTATAAAACTCATACAGAAAGTAAAAATAACTTATATTATATAGATAATCTCAAAAAATATCTATCATGAGACTTGAAATTAAGATTTATAAAAGTTGTTATGAGTATATTTTAAATCTTACTCACTAAATTAATCTCTTAAGAGTAATAATAATAACCTTATTTTATTCTTCTTTTATTTATTTTTTATTTTTCTTGGGCGGTGATGTATAACGTCAACAACCTAGGATGCTGGTTTTGTTGAAATCTCGCAATAAAGAGATAGGAGTGACAGATCACAAATGACAAAAAAATTGGCTCAAGTCAAACATAGATGTGGTAATGCTACTTACTCCGGTTATATGTTCGCACAAGGATTACCAATTTTCTTGCGTTACACCACTGGTCTTTTGGGCATCCATAACATGCGGGGGCAATGTCTAAGTTTTCACGCAAACTAGACTCAAGTATCAACCTTTTACAATTGGTCATATTAGCCCAGCATCCACTTTGTGATCAAGGTAAGAAGTTTCATGGGGATAAGGCAATGAGCTATACAGATGGGCTTCTATGTCCCAATCAACCACTCGTTTGATTCATTATTTTTCTGTTTTACTGGTGTTTTATTAACATTTATTTGAATTTTGTGTTTGATAAAAATAAAATATCAAAAAAATTATAATATAATTCTATATATGCCCTTTTTTTAAAATCAAATATACAATAAATCCCAATAAAGTTGAATTTATCTACTATTTACTTTATTTATATTTATAAAACTATCAATTAAAATAATCATTTTCAATATATAAAATATATTTTTTCAAATAATTTTTCTTAAAAAGATGAAAATTTTTATTTTCCAATTTTGATACTCCAACACCATTTTCATTATAATTATAAAATAAAAACAATATAATTTTCACACCAAATTTTAAATAGACACAAATCAGATATAGATAAGATATAGAAAAAATACATAAAAAGAAAAAAGAAAAGTAATCCAAATAGAACCTTAATCTTTAAGAATAATTGTGAATATTCCTTTAAATTTTTATTGTGAATATACAATAAATCCCAATATGTTATGGCTAATTAGATAATGTATTGTATAAATATAAGAACGGTAAGCGAAAAAAGTGAAGCATGTATATATGTTATTAAATATATTTTCCTTAAACAGAAAATGTATATAATCGGTGGAAATTTACACCGGTATACATCATTTGAAGATGTCGAAACTCAATCCTGATACTGCTAGAAAGTACAAGTTATGACTTATGAAGAGAGAGATTAGGAACATATAGCATTTTTTTATAGTAACATTACGTTACAATAATATCATAGTAAATTATATTCAATTTCGATGAATTATGCTCATCAATAATAAAAACAAAATTATTGATAATTTTTATTTTACCGTTCATGATAAAATTTATTAAAACCAGTAAAAATAAAGCTACAACATATTACATTTTATTATTTATAATATAATATATTAAAATTAAGTGTAATTTATTATAACATTATAGTAACGCAACATCACAGTAGAATAACCCATAGAATGAACAATCTTGAATTAGCCCTAAAGGACAAATTCCATATAGGTTGATTTGAAACTGTATTAAACTTTTAAAACTTGAACATATGATGTGATTCTTAATATTTAGATGCATGTGCATTTAGTCTTACTAGATAGAATCGACTTAGAAGAAATATTAATCAATGTCTTAATTGCTTAGAAATTCATCATTACACAAATGCCCCGTTCGCTTGGGGAATCGAAATACCATTATCCCCTTTATACCCAATTATGACGTTAATTTTGTTTTTTTATCTTCAAATTACATTTCCATAAGAATTCCTATTACTTAAAATCAAGTAATTCAATTAAAGAATTACAATTTCTTATAAAATTTCATATTTTTCTAAAGTGACCCCATCCCAATTTAACAACAACCACCGTCATTGTTGTCACTATTGAACACTATTACTATCACCACCCCCAACCACACCTCCATTACTGCCTCCACTGCTACCGCCGCCGCCGCCGCCGCCGCCGCTACTGCTACTACTACCAACTACCACCACCACCTCTGCCACTACTACCACCATCGCCATTACGACCACCACTATTGCCATTGTTGCCACCACCACCACCATCATCATCGTCGTTGCCACCACTAATCATCATCTATTACTTTAAGGTTGGTTAAGAAAAAAAAAAAGGACTGAAAGTAATTTAGTTATTAAAGTTCTATTATATATCTATTCTTAAGTTACTTATAAATTTAACTAAACAAAATAATAGATATTACATCCATATTACATTTCTTAAAAATTCTAATTTTATTCATTCACCATTTCATTCAGTGAAATAAACAAGGCATAATAGAAGTTTTTCAACTTTATGCTTGCCTATGGAACATGGAACAATGAAATTACATATACATGTGCTCTTAATAGCTAATAAAAGAATTTTATGCTCTATAATTTAGGAAAAGGAAAATAATAATATAAAAATTAAAAATTCCACAAATAAGATTGTTGGGAGAAAGAATCCCTACAATAAAGCATTTAAAATCTCCTACACAAAAGACGATTTCAATTCAACTTAAAATCGTCTTTAAGAGGTGATTTTATCAACCATATTAAACAAAGTGATGCACTTTCTTCTTCTTCCTCCTCATTCTTCATCAGAACACACTCTCTAAAACTAAACCCCAATGCTATTTCCCTCATTGCATTCTCAATTTTTAGTCAATGTCTTGTTGAATCAACACTATATTTGAGATCCTAACATAGCTAACAACCTTTCCTACATCAAGTTTGTAAAAACTTCAAGAAATGCGCACATTGTACTCATTTTCTCTCTCAACACACAATGAAAAAAAAAAGGTACTTTTTAAACTTTTGCTCAAAAGAACTTATTTATAATGGTGAAAAATGATTTTGTATATATATATATATATATATATATATATTATGCTACATTGTTATCATTAGTTTTTTATTATTATTATTACCCTTTTGATTTGTTCGCTAAGTATGTTTTGTATGCATGTGTAATATGTAATATAGAGAAACTTAAATGTTTTAGATCTTTTTCTTCTAAATTTTGGTCAATTGGATTGTCGATTTAACCGCTACATATACTAAGTACTGAATCAACTCTTTTTATGGGTATGTGCATGTAAATTACAATTTAACTATTGTATTACTGGTACCCATGACTATATTTCTTTACATAGAATGCACGGTTTTTATTAGCATTGTAAATTTTATGAAGTTATTGTGAAAAATAAGGTAAGAATGAACAATGTGAGAGTGGTTTGTTATACTTGAAGAAACATTGTAGAAGATGAGGATGTGGTACATTATGATAGATGCTTGACAATAGTAGTCACCATTCCATTTAGTGCAACTTATAATTAGTTAGTAGGTTTAATATATAATCGTCTTTGGGTTGACATGACAACTCATTAGGTTGTGTCAATGTACAGGTGTCTTATTGTAGGAGGTAGTAAGGACTTTTTTTATGTTGTTCCTATAAACAATAGCTATGATGTCTAGCAGCTATTGGCATTCTTCTAAGGACTTGGTAGAGTTAGTGGTTTGGTAGATATGTATGTTGAAATTCATGAAATCAACATCCCTGCAACCACTAAGTATGATTTGGAAAGACTTAAGAGCAATGTCGAATTTCAAGTTGAAACTCAAGTATATAGATTTCAACTAGTTCCACCTACTAAAGAGCCTAGTAGAAGTCGCATGCCCCATCAAACATTACCAAGAGTCATAACAATGCCTTGAGTGATGCGAGGAACTTGCCCATTACTACATTACTAAAGAAGACGTTTTATAACTACAATGACTATGTTAATTAACATAGGATTGAGATATTAGATTAGATCAACATGGGTAAGGTGTTGACGATATATGCTAAGAGGAAGTTTGACCGATGATACAAAGTAGCCAATGTTTATTGTATTATGATTTTTATTACAATAAGTAGATATTTGAGGTGACAACTATACTTTGCCATACCATACATGGATAAAAGGGGGGAAACAACCATATAGTTGCACTTATGACTTGCTAGTATACTTGTTATGATTGGCAAACATATCAGATTCCATGCTTTCATGCAATGGCAGTGATGGCAAAAATGAGTATGGATTGTGCAGTGCATATTGGTCATTAGCATACATGGCAGAATTAGCTTTGTATATATGTATGTTCTTTCATACCCTTTGCTAATAAGGCTAATTGGCCTTCACTTAATTTTCTTGTGTGGCACCTAGTTAAAATAGTAAACAAGGTAAGAAAACATGGGAAACCTTAGGAAAAATGATTTTTGAATGAGATAGACATTCAAGAAGGGACTCTAGGGTGTATATGTGGACTACATGGTAGGGACTAACATTATAAGAGAAGATGTCCACAACGATGCTACCATCCAACATTGAGTAGATCCATTAGTACACTTTATAAATTTTATGCATAACCTATTAATATTTGTCATTTGCTTCCTTTTTTGATATCCTTAGGCACTATTTTTACTTACCCTTGGTTGTGTACCAATCTGATCTTAATTGTTTCATTGTAAAAATATAAGTGTAGATGGATCCAAGACTAATTTATAGGTCACTTCTTTATTTGCATTATAGCCATCTCATAAGTTTAAGCTAGTGTGGAGAGGTTAGGTAAGGACTAATGAATTGCTTGGCAACTCTAAGTCAATTTGCTATATTCATTATCACACAATTTCCTTTTTTCTAACTCATGGGAGAATTGTTAGCTTAGGTGCCATCGATAGGCAGTGACCTTCAAACATAGGAATGGCAACAATATACTAATAAATCTACAAATGATCCCTTACTTTGAGCAATTGGGATTTCTTGTTGTAAGATAGGTGCCATTCATAGAGCTCGACTAGCACTTAAATATTACCTTAGTGGAGCGTTGGAGAGAGAAGAAACATACATGCTATTCGCACCAGCAAGATGACAATTACCTTATAGGATATATCTTAGCTCATCGGTCTCCTTATTTATGGCCAAGTTATGATGGGTAGCACACAAACCAACTGGCATGATGTATGCCTTTGCTTATTAGGTGTTTGCCCTTCCGAAAGTGCTATTAATAGTAGTTGAGTGAAATTATCCTAGTTAATGGACAATTTCAATGACTTGCTAGATGATACTTGTAGATACCTAATTTTTGCCCCTTTATAGTCCTAATTTTTATTTTTTACAAAAAGGGTCCTAATAAAATAATAAAACAAAAACAAAAAAATTAATAAAAATAATAAAAATTAACAAATAATGAAAATACCAAAAAAATAAGAAAAGGAAAAATCATATAAATTTCGTAGATTTTTAAGAAGTAATAATTAGTTTTAGTGTTATTTTAGTTTTAGTTTAGTTAAAAATGTTATTTTAGGGAATCAGATAGTTTAAATATAATTTAATGGTAATCAAATGTCAAGATACAGGTCAACGGCCTAATGGATAAGCAACGAAGTATTTTAGTGGATTTAATTGGAGGTCACGGGTTCGAGTCTCAGCAGGCACCTATGTCATTATTTTTCTAACTTTGCAAAAACGAGACGAAAATCAGTTTCATATCTAATTAAATCATATAAGTATAGTTAAATCAGATTTAAATAAAATTTGAATTTAGTTTAATTAGATACAATAGATATGATAGGATTTGATTTGAACTCTATAAAAGAAAGATTAACAATGCTTCACCGGAACCGAAAAAAAAAAATCCAACAAAAACAGAAACAGCTGCAATACTTTAGTAAAAAATAAATAAATAAATAAATAATACAACAACTCCTTCAATAGCAGGCCCGAGCAATTTCGTCCATGCCGATCGGTCGCACTGAGAAAAGCAATAGCAGCCACAGTAGCTAATCCCCAACGTTCAAGCAGCAGCTAATCCCCAACGTCCAACACCCTCAATCCAATTCGCAATGCCCAATTCACCGAAACCAATGTCTTGCCAATCCATACTCCATCGATCTGAAGCCTGACAATCCACGCCGACCAAAGTCCATCCCCAATTCCAAAACCAAAAACCAAGACTTCAACCTGTAATTTGAATTCAATTCACGCCATTCAAGATCAAATTCCTTCGTCCGAACTTCATCGATATAATCTCCAGCAAAGTCTAACGCAAGCAATCCAAACGCACGAAACTCTATGCTGACGTCCAGCAATCTAACATACCAATCAGCTTCTCACACCAATTCATGCCAGCATCAACCGCATTAACGTACAAATCTACTCCTGATTCACCGATTCCACATCGACGCCGGCAACTGACCGACCAAACACATGCTCCTTTGCCTGGAGATTTGCACACATGCCCAACGATCTCTCGGATTCCGCCAAACCACATCCGCTCACCAATAATCCAATCATGCACAAACCAACTCCAATCACTTACATAGGCCGTTGAATAACCTACTGTTAATTGCTATCCTCGCTGAACTGCTGAAGCTTAAGTTCAGTTTTTTTTTTTCCAAATCTTAGTTTTCTTATTTTATTTCATTATTTTATTTATTTATTATTATCATTATATTATTAGCTCCTTAGTTATTTGATGCAGTATATGTGTGTATGACTATATTAGTTTAGGTGACTTATTAGTATTAGTTTTTCATATATTAAGTAAGTTACGTAACATCACTAATCTATTTAGGAAGATAATTGTTTAATAATAATAGAATATATATGTGTATATTAGTCTAGGAATTTTTAAGATTAGTTTTTTAGGATTTCTCGCTTAGAAAACCAAATTTTTTTTTAGAAGTAAAAATTAACAAAAAGTCAATAAATTGTTTAGGCTGTTTTAGAGATTTTTTTTTTTTTTTTATCATTTACGACTTAAGACCCTTTAGTTTTTTTAAAATAAACTAAATTAATTAAAAACGTAAACTTGGGCCGTTTTCAAAATTAAAATCAATCAACACATTAAAGTTTTCGGAAAGAATTACGATCGTCCGATCCCAGCTAGCAGGTACGTAGGCACCTTCGGGGTGATGATAAAATATGTAAAAACTTATATTCTTTTTTTTTTCTTTTGATTTTATTTATTTATTTTTTAAATATTATAATTAGAAAAATAATCCTGATTTTGGTAAATAAATAGTGGTACTCGTTAAGGGTTTAATAGGTTAACTCCCGAACTTAGAACCCTCTGGTTCTTCATTTAAAATTAAAATCAAAAACCGGTAGTCAAATCGTAATCAATCCACCCAATTGATTACAGTTTCTTTTTTTTTTCCCGACTTCGGTTAAGTGGCGACTTCGAAAAATTTATTTTTAATAAAAAGCCGGAATTTCTCAATTTCTTTAGTCAAAGATTAATACTAAATGGATTAAGGTTTAGTATTAATCGAGAATTGAGAAATTAATTTTAAATAATTAGAAAACCGAAAAATCAAGCTCGACAGTTTGGCGACTCCACTAGGGACCGCTAGAGGGCTAGCTACTAGAAGTTGCCAAAAATAGGATTATTTTTCAAAAAAAAAAAAGATGTAATAATAAAAAAAAAAGAACTTAAGCATGTTATTTTATGTATATGTTTATTCTATTTGTTTTTACTAACATTTTTTTTTATCTGTAGCAATTTAGTTAAGGAGGAATTTTAGGGGTTTTTTTTTTTACTTTTATTTATTTTATTTTCTACATCATAAATACATGTTAGACACGGTCAAAATCAGGCCGTCTTAAAACCTTAGGAGCGGGGCCATTGTGTAAGCTTCGGATGTTGTGGGGTAACCACCTTTCGGGGCCGATCAGGCTACCCCACTCAAGTTCAAATACGACTACAGAATCGTCGCTTTGAAAAACGTAATGGTTGTAGAACTTGAGAACCTTTAAAACCCACCCTTTATATTACATGAAAACTTTTTCAAAAATCACAAGAACCTATGATGTGGCAAACCTACAGTAACGAAAGCAGTTGTGAAGTTGTGATTGTAATTGTAATCATAATCATAATCTTCCTTTGTAAATAATTTGTAATAATTTTTTATGTAAAGTTTAGAATACATTGTAATTGTAATTTTAATTTTGATTAGTCATGGCTGGTCCAAGTTAAAGACCTTTTGAAGACATTCATGTCCACCTACCACATTGGCTACAAAAGCTATTTCAGACATGGTTTCGACTCTTCAGCCCAGATAAACAGGAGTTTACTAAGAATAAGATTGGGTCCATCCTTTCTCTACAGAAGATCCCTGTGAACATCACCCTAGTGCGGGCCTTAGTCCACCTTTGGGAGCTCGAATCCACTAGTTTCTGTATGGGCCTACATCAGCTAAGCCTAATTGTAGAAGAATACTCTCAATTATTGTGGGTTCCTGCAATTACGGATGATATTTATGTCCCAGACTTAAAAGCTGCAGCACCAAAGATCCTCAGCAAGTTGCTGGGAATCAGAAAAACCAAAATAAACCGGGTTCTAAATCAAGAAAAGAGCATTCGATTAGAAGATGTCATGGACTAGTTTTCTACTAAAGTGAAACATAGAGAAAAACGCGAGGTTTTTTATGCAAATTTAGAAGTGTGGCACCAGTACCGGGTCAACGCTTTTATACTGGTAGTCTTCAATACCATCCTGTTCCCTGATGAAAGATGTCGAGTCCATTTCAGAATTGCAGAACTTGTAACCCAATTCCTTGAAGGGAAATCATATATCCCGACCCTTCTAGCCGAATAGATCTGGTCACTAAACCATCTCAAGAAAAAGAAATGAAGAGATCTGAAAACTAACATGGTCCTACTGGTGGTCTGATTCGTTAGCCACATGAGAAGTTACCAGCTTGATTTTAATTGGGCTGAGTTTACTCAGCGATATGATCTCATCAAATCTTTTGGAGAAAGAATCGAGCTGCCAGAAAATATAGCTAGCCGCTACTAGGTCCAATACTTTCAGAGTATGAAAGCAGAAGAATTGTTGTTAACACCCAGGTGATTTGCAAGCAGGGAAATGATAAGAGGATGTGGAGACTTTAAAGCAGTTCTTCTAATCGGCTTCAACCTCTACACCGCATACGTTCCAGCCAATGGATTCATTGAGGACATGATCCCTAGACCATCATTAGAAGCTGCCTCGCTGGACTTCCTTAACCCTGGTATGATGATGGTTGATAAAATAACCAAGCTTCAAAGCATTCGAGCTCTTTGGTGCATGAGAAAGACCACCCCTACCATTAGAGGGATAACAGTCAGGAGTCAGACAACCAAAGGATTTCTTTATCACCAGCTAAAAGGGATGAAAGATAAGGAAGACAACGAAAAGAAGAGGGAAGTTTAGGCTAAACCAGAGAGGACGAGTAAAAGAGAGCAGGAGTTAGAAAGCCGTTGCAAGGAGTACCATCAAAAGATAAAGGCATTAGAAGCACAACTGAAGAGGACCAAAGGTAAAGAAGAGCAAGTTCCCATGATCCGAAAGAAGAGGAGGACGCAGGATAAGCTTACTAGTCATTAGGAGATTAAATTTTAGATTTTAGGTTTTTCATGTTTTCATTAGAATTCATCTTTATGAACAGAATAAGAGGTGTAAAGCTTCGCAATTGCAAAAATTAATAAAAGTTAGTTAAGTTTTGCCACATCAAAGGTTCCCCCCAATTCTTGATTTTTCATTGCACTCGTATGACATGCATTTTACGTTTGTACGATTAACCACCCTTTTTTAGGAAAATATAGTATGTACTAACCCTTTGTTGAGTTGTTCGATAACAATCAGGTAAAATTTCAAGATAGCTCCCAAACATCAAGTCTTTCAGAGAAGTCCGATTAGAACACGTTCCCAGACCAAGATGGCCACCACTCAAGGAAATGATGGAGACCCCGAGATTAATGATCTCTCCAAGCTGAGTTTTCGTTCCATAGAAAGGGCTATGGAAAAGATGGCAGAACAAATGAGCTTTCTAGCAGACAGCATTTCTTTGCTACGAGCTACAGCGCCGGCTAATGAAGAAGGTTCTAAAACCCGTTATGGGAAGAATACAAAACCTCCTGAAGTAGAACACGAATATCAAAAAGACCCATTCGAATCAGAAGGAGTTTACCCAAAAGACAACCCGACCTTCGAACCTAATACGTATGTGGCCCCGAGACTTGTCGACTATGGGCTAAGTACGAACAGCTTGAAAGAACTAGAAAAGAAATTGACACAACAAATCACTGAGAAGATGAAGGCATTTATAGGGTGTGATGGATTTGAATAAGCGGGGATCACAGAATTTTCCGCGTATGACATGTGATCATACCCTGAGAAGTTTAAGGTACCGGAATTCAAAAAGTATAACGAGACAGGTTGCCCCAAGCTTCACACTAGGCTGTATGTCAGGAAGATGGAAAAATATGTTCAGTACGATCTACTCATGGTATAGACATTTCAGGATAGCCTGACCAGACCAGCCTGACTTAGTATGCCCAGCTTGATTTGAATCAGATAAATACATGGGAGAAACTTGCTCGAGCATTTTATGAACAATATAAATTCAATGTAGAAGTGGCCCTGACTATGATGGACTTGGTTGCCCTATGGAAGAAGAATAATGAATCATTCAAAGAATACACTCAAAGGTGGAGGTCCTTAGCCGCAAGAATCTCTACTCCAACGATCGAGAAAGAGCTCACATCGGCTTTCATTAACACCTTGGAGAGGCCCTATTTCTCCCATCTCATCGGGCAGGCCTCATCTAGTTTTGCTAAAGTAGTAGTAGCCAGGTGTAGGATTGAAAGTGCCGTCTCTTCCGGTAAGCTACAAGACATAACAAATAAAAGACCACCTGTGTCATCATCTGGTCCTAAACTAGCCGTCAGCAAGCCTAAAGAATCTACGGTAGGTATGGTAAATTCAAATGCCAGACCAAATGCTCAAGTTGCTTTTAGGGCAAATACACCTCCCGCTCAGCAACAGTACAGAGATCAGTTTCAAACTAACAGGACTTATAAGCAATTTACCAAGATACCGGTTCCTTTGAGTCAAGTCTTCGAAAAGTTACAAAGGGATAATTTGATACGATACGAACTTCCTAGCGATCGATATCAACCGAGATTCTTTGACTCCACAGTAAAGTGCGAATACTACTGTGGACAAGTAGGGCATTCGACTGATGCATGTTGGAGATTGAGGAATAAGATTCAAGACTTGATAGACGAAGGGACAGTGCAGTTGGATTTTGTGGAGGCCCCGGTTCCTAATGTTAACAATAATCCTTTACCCAACCATAGGCTAATGATTGGTATGATTTTTGATGATTGTGCTGTTAATGTCATCAATTTAGATAAGAAGCCTAAGGTTTTTGAATTCTATACTGGCAACCAGACTCCAGAAGTGAAGAGGTACATGTTCTACGTACCGTTGTCACCAGAAAATTACAAGGCTGCTCCATTTAACTATCACCTGGTAAATCAAGAGAAACCAGGTCCTCTAGTAGGGGGCATTACTTGATCGGGAAATATTTATCACCCAAGAGAGGAGCAGGGGAGGAAAGTCATGTTGGGAGAATCAAATGATAAGACGGCGGCTGAACGCATTGAGGGACTATCGGCTTTTACCAAAATGCTCAAGTCAAGTGAGTATAAAATCATGGATCAACTCAGTAAGACTCCTCTACAAATATCGCGGATGGGCCTGCTAATTGCATCTGAACCACACAGGGAGGCTTTGTTTCGTACTTTAAATGAGGTAAAGGTCCCTCGGGAGATTCCAACTGAGAAGATGGGACTGGTTACTAATTCAATCCTCGCAATATATTAAATTTCATTTTCGGCTGAAGAATTGGGCGAGGAAGGGAACAAACATACGAAGCCACTCTTTATCATGGTAAGGAGTAATGACATAATTGTCACCAGGGTGCTCATTGACAACGGATCGTCGCTAAACATCTGCCCACTCGCCACTTTGGATTTGCTAGGCATCGACACATCTACAATTAAGACTTCTTCCACAACAGTCAAGGCCTTTGATGGTTCCAGAAGAGAGATTATAGGCGAAATTGATCTATCTGTAAGTATTGGCCCTTAGCACTTTACTATTCGATTCCAAGTCATGGACATCCCAAGATCTTTCAATCTACTTTTAGGAAGACCTTGGATTCATGCAGCAGGGGCCATACCCTCAAGCTTGCACCAAAAATTGAAGTTTATCTCCAATGGCCAGGTGATTACAATTCTGGGAGATCAAGATTATGAAATTTACAAGGAGACGGCTATACCCTACATAGGAAGTGAGGGACAAGAGGAGTTGGGTTTACAAATGTTTGAAGAAGTGAACATGATTACCAGTCCCGATAGAGAGGATGAGAGAAGGAAGGGATTCAAGGAAGGCCAGATCGACACCTACGGCCTTGGCTACAATCCTACCTTAGCAGAAGAATTTCAGAAGAAGCAAGCGAGGGGCAAGAGAGGTAACAAATTATACCATGCCTCAATGACCTTTCCACCACTAGCTAAGACGTTTATACGAGAAGAGACTCAAGCTCCAGAATCTAATAAAGAAGGATCAACACACTCGCCACCTAAGTTCCAGCATCATTTGAACAACTGGTTCTCTATCCCGGCGAATAGCAACAAGTCTTCCCTAGGGTAAAGGGGTGACCCATAGTTAGTATTTTCTAAATTTTTATTTTCAATAGTCATCGTTTTAAATGTATCGTTAAACCTTTCGTTCAAAATTAGTTAGGCCTTTATCTCATTTGAGACCATTCCTCCATTTATTCAATGAAATCTTAGTTCATTTCTTTCCCATGTTGCTCTTCAATTCTCTTTTGTTTACATGCATTTTTTTCATACATTCTTATTCAGATTAAATGAACCAAGCGAAAACCAGGAATACCTCACGTAGGTAGAAAATGAGAATGTCGATATCGCTTCCAACCTTACTGGGTTAGTCGTCGGGAGCGATGTCGATGACCATATTAATATACAAGAGGAATGGCAAAAACATGAACTGGATAGGATCACTATCGATGAACCGATTAAGACAATTAATGTGGGGAACGAAGAAAATCCTAGGAATTTAAAAATTGGGGTGAGTTTAAAAGAGAAACAAAAAACAGAAATGATTACGTTGTTAGTTGAGTATCAAGACGTGTTCGCTTGGTCATATAAAGATATGCCTGGGTTAGACCCATCGATTGTAGTCCACCGTTTACCCACACAAGAGGATGTCAAACCAAAAAAGCAAAAATTGAGGAGATTTCGACCTAACGTCTTATTGAAAATTAAAGAAGAAGTGAAGAAACTACTGGAGGTTGGATTCATCGAAGTGTCGGATTACCCAGAATGGGTAGCTAATATTGTTCCAGTAATGAAGAAGAATGGGAAAGTTAGAGTGTGTGTAGACTTTTGAGATCTCAACCAGGCAACACCTAAGGATAATTTTCCATTGCCTCACATTGATATCTTAGTGGATAATACTTCTGGAAATCATCTATTCTTTTTCATGGATGGTTTTTCGGGATATAATCAGATTCGAATGTTCGAAGAGGATAAGACGAAAACGACTTTTATTACGACTTGGGAAACATTTTGCTATAAGGTAATGCCATTTGGGCTGAAAAATGCAGGTGCAACATATCAGAGGGCCATGGTTGCAATCTTTCATGATATGATGCATAAAGAAATAGAAGTATATGTGGATGATATGATTGCGAAATCCAAAGAGGAGGAAGATCACTTAGAAAACCTGAGGAAGTTGTTTGATAGGTTGAGGAAGTACCACTTGAAATTAAATCTGGAGAAGTGTACCTTTAGTATGACGTCTAGAAAATTGTTGGGGTTTATAATCAGCCAAAGAGGTATTGAAGTCGATCCTGATAAGGCCAAAGCTATAATTGACATGCCTCCTCCACAAATACTCAAGGAAGTGCGAAGATTGCTGGGTTGTTTAAATTACATAGCCAGATTTATTTCACAATTAACGGACAAATGCCACCCTCTTTTTAAGCTGTTAAAAAAGAACATAAAGATCAGCTAGAATGAGGAATGCGAAGAGGCTTTCATGAAAATCAAAGAATATCTCATGAAACCTCCAGTGTTGGTAGCTCCTAAACCTGGAAAGCCATTGTTTTTGTACTTGACCATAATGATGGAATCTATGGGATCCGTGCTTAGCCAGAAGGATGAAGAAGGGAAAGAGCGAGTCGTTTACTATCTAAGCAAGAAGTTCACAGAAGGGGAGCAAAAATACTCAGAAGCTGAAAGAACCTATTGTGCATTGGTCTGGGTTATGCATCGGCTCAGACAATACACATTGTATTATCAAATTGAGTTGATAACACAACACAATCCTCTGAAATACTTAGCTGAAAAACCGGCTCTCATTGGCAGAGTTTCAAAGTGGCAGATGTTGCCGACAAAATTTGACATTAAGTATGTGAATCAAGGTTCAATCAAGGGGCAAGCTTTAGCGGGTCAATTAGCGAAGAATCCTTCTGAGGACACCCCTCAAGGAGCACGGGTTGAGTTTCCCGATGAAAACATCGTAGTAGCAAGAAATGATTCTGATGGTGAAATAGTCGAAAAATCTTCAGGGTGGAAAATGTTCTTTGATGGAGCAGCTAATGTGTCTAGATGTGGAGTAAGGGCAATTCCGGTATCACCTGGAGGTACATAATTTCCAATGGCTGTGAGATTGGTTTTCCCATGTACCAATAACATTGCAGAATACAAAGCATGTATTTTGGGGCTTAAAATCGCATTGTTTAAGGAGATACGGGAATTGCAGGTGTATGAAGACTCTTCGTTGATTATAGGCCAAGCTCGGGGTGAATACAAGACGAAAGACCCCAAATTAGTGCCTTATCACCAACACTTGGCCGAGTTGATAACCAAGTTTAAAAAGATTACCTTTGTGTACGTACTAAGGGTTCAAACCCAATTTGCCAATGCTCTTGCTACTTTGGCATCAATGATTCAGATATCGAAAGGAGTGGAGATTCAGCCACTTAAAATTGAAATTGAAGAAAAGCCTGCTTTTTGTTTGGCAATGGAAAGTTCATGTGATGAAAAACCTTGGTATCATGATATCAAAATATTTTTACAACATGGTAAGTACCCTGAAGGAGCAAAGAGGAAGGATAAAAAATTAATTAGAAGATTGGCGGCTCAATACTTGATGAGTGATTCTACGTTGTACCGACGATCGTTTGACGGTATGCTTTTATGTTGTATAGACGGGAAAGAGGCAGAGATGCTAATGAAAGAAGTGCACAAGGGTGTATGTGGCCCTCATATGAATGGTTACATGCTTGCTAAGAAAATCATGAGGATGGGATATTACTGGTCGACTGTAGAGGCAGATTGTATCGCATATGTTAGACGTTGCCATTTGTACTAGATCTATGCAAACAAGATAAATGCTCCACCTCAAGAGTTGCATACACTATCAGTACCATGGCCTTTTTTGATGTAGGGAATAGATATCATTGGCCCAATCACTCCAAAAGCATCTAACGGGCACCGATTTATATTGGTAGCTATTGATTATTTCATTAAGTGGGTTGAAGCCTCATCCTACTCTAGTGTGACGAAGGGAGTAGTGGTCAAGTTCATCAAGAGAGACATACTGGCTCGTTATGGTATGCCAGAAGCAATTATCACTGACAACAGTACGAATCTGAATAATAAATTGATGTCCGAGTTATACCGATACTTTAGGATCATTCATAGAAATTTTACTCCTTATCGGCCCCAGATGAATGGAGTCGTAGAAGCAGCCAATAAGAATATCAAAAGAATTATTGAGAAGATGGCCATTATGTATTGAGATTGGCTTGAGATGTTACCATTTGCACTCATGGCCTATCGAACTTCTATCAGAACATCAACAGGGGCAACCCCCTACTCGTTACTATACGGAATGGAGGTTGTATTGCCAGTAGAGGTTGAGATTCTGTCTCTCAGAATATTGTCAGAAACTCAGTTAGATGAGGCTGATTGGGTAAAGAAGCGTGTTGAGCAATTGAACCTAATTGATGAAAAGAGGATAACAGCTTTATGTCATAACATTTGCCATCAGCAACGAATGGCTAGAGCTTTCAACAAAAAAGTACAACCCTGAAGTGTTGAGCAAGGAGATATGGTGTTAAGGAAGACGTTGCCTAACACAACTGATTCAAGAGGGAAGTTTGCCCCAAACTATAAAGGGCCTTACATTGTGAAGAAGGTATTGCTTGGGGGAGCTATTATCTTGTCTCAAATGGATGGTCCGGATTTGAAGGACCCAGTAAATGCTGATGCATTGAAGATGTACTATCCTTGAACAATCAATGAAATTTTTGCAAATACTCTTACTATTATTGTGGTCTTGTTTTCATTTTTTACATGCAAAGTTGGTATTCCTAGTAGTTGTTAGCATTGGATAATATCCTTAGCCTTTCTTTTCCTCATTCCACTAAAAGACCTCGCTTCTCGCTCTATCATCTACCCAAATAAACCTTACACAAAAAACCATAAGAAAAATAATCACTTAATTTGAAGCGATGACTATTGATAAAAATTCTTTTAATACTTTATTGTGGTTAACCCTCCAAAGAAAAGGAGATTTGTTTCCTATTTTTCAAGACAGGGCTATGTTCGAAAAGAGTAACGTGTGGCGTGTAAGTAGAAACTCGCTTGAGAACAGATGCTTACCCGAAAAATCAATGTTTGGACTGGAAGTTAAAAGCAGGACATCCTTATGCTTTACATGCGTTTCAAGCTTAAGTTGTTTTTTTAAAATAGAAGAAGAAGAAGAAGAAGAAGATGGGAGGTTTTGGAAAGAGACAGTAGAAGAAAGAAGAAGGAGAACGAAAACAAGAAAAGCAATGGTAAGGGTCAGAATTGTTGGTTCTAATCGGACTACTTAATAAGACGTGAGACGATTTGGGAGCTATCATTGAAACCAGGTAAGTGGTTCTAAACCTGATAAAACATTGCATTGACAATTGGTTTCCCCCCTAAGGATAATAGCTTGTTTTCCAAAAACAATTTCTTAGCAAGATAGTTAGCTCATAAAGCATGGTCCTAGTGTTTCTTCATCTCCTAATCGTCGGACTCACAGAACGTTACCCGACTCAAAATTTCTTCAAAGGGTTTAGCGCTTCGGTTAACTTATAGAGCGCTATTTTGACTCATATTCTCATTTAGGGATCTAACCAGCTCATAAAGCATAGTCCCAATCTAAAGCTTCTTAAGCTTCCGAAGCTTCCGGCTGGCTCCCAAAACACAATCCCAATTTATAATCTCTTAAGGAGCTAGCCAGCTCGTGAGTATGGTCCTAATTCGGAGTTTCACAGGATCCCAGTCACCCAACTTACAAAATGTTGCTCAACTTATAATCATTCAAGGATTTAACAAGCTCATGGAGCGTTATCCCAATTCAAGTTTTCTTTATATTTGTAGGTCTTAGCCAGCTCGTAGGGCGCTTTAATCGCCTTGGTAGTCAGCTCATTAAGGGCACGACCAAGTTTTCTTCATATTTTTAGGTCTTAGCCAGCTCATGGGGCACTTTGACCACCTTAGTTAGTCAACTCATTAAGGGCACGACTAAGTTTTCTTCATATTTTTAGGTCTTAGCCAACTTGTAGGGCACTTTGACCGCCTTAGTTAGTCAGCTCATTAAGAGTACGACCAAGTTTTCTTCATATTTTTAGGTCTTAACCAGCTTAAGGGGCGCTTTAACAGCCTTGGTTAATCAGCTCATTAAGGGCACGACTAAGTTTTTTTCATATTTTTAGGTTTTAGCCAGATCGTGGGGCGCTTTGACCGCCTTGGTTACTCAGCTCATTAAGGGCACGACCAAGTTTTCTTCATATTCTTAGGTCTTAGCCAGCTCAAGGGGCGCTTTGACCGCCTTGGTTAGTCAACTCATTAAGGGCACGATCCAAGTCTTCTTCATATTTTTAGGTCTTAGCCAACTCAAGGGATGCTTTGACCGTCTTGGTTAGTTAGCTCATTAGGGCACTACTAAGTTTCTTCATTCTTTAGGTTTTAGCCAGCTCGTGGGGTGCTTTAACCACCTTGGTTAGTCAGCTCATTAAGGGCACGACCAAGTTTTTCTTTATATTTTTAGATCTTAGCCAACTCGTGGGGCGCTT
Source organism: Lumnitzera littorea (assembly GCA_024138015.1). Classification (NCBI taxonomy): domain Eukaryota; kingdom Viridiplantae; phylum Streptophyta; class Magnoliopsida; order Myrtales; family Combretaceae; genus Lumnitzera; species Lumnitzera littorea. Next base: position 96,470,189 of record JAMXBB010000003.1, read on the forward strand.
TGACTGCTTTGGTTAGTCAACTCATTAAGAGCACAACCAAGTTTTTCTTCATATTTTTAGGTCTTAGCCAGCTCGAAGGGCACTTTGACCACCTTGGTTAGTCAGCTCATCAAGGCACGACCAAGTTTTCATTATTCTTTTTAGGGATTTTTGCTAACTCACAAAGGCACTACCCCTTGCTATTCTAACCTTCATCAAGTATCTTAACATTCCATAGGATAAAGTCGTCCTAAGGCAAAAATAGTATCTCTTTTTTCTTTATGACAAAGTTTTGCTCAAACTTTACTACAAAGAAGGGTAGCTATAGACACCTAATTTTTGCCCCTCTATAGTCCTAATTTTTATTTTTTACAAAAAGGGTCCTAATAAAATAATAAAACAAAAACAAAAACAAAAAGATTAATAAAAATAATAAAAATTAAAAAATAATGAAAATACCAAAAAAATAAGAAAAGGAAAAATCATAAAAATTTCGTAGATTTTTAAGAAGTAATAATTAGTTTTAGTGTTAATTTTAGTTTTAGTTTAGTTAAAAATGTTATTTTAGGGAATCAGATAATTTAAATATAATTTAATAGTAATGAATGTCAAGATACAGGGCAACAGCCTAATGGATAAGCAACGGAGTATTTGGGTGGATTTAGTTGGAGGTCACGGGTACGAGTTTCAACAGGCACCTATGTCTTTATTTTTCTAATTTTTCAAAAGCGAGACGAAAATCAGTTTCATATCTAATTAAATCATATAAGTATAGTTAAATCAGATTTGAATAAAATTTGAATCTAGTTTAATTAGATACAATAGATATGATAGGATTTGATTTGGACTCTGTAAAAGAAAGATTAACAATGCTTCACCGGAACCGAAAAAAAAAAATCCAACAAAAACAGAAACAGTTGCAATACTCCAGTAAAAAAATAAATAAATAAATAAATAATAGAGCAGCTCCTTCAATAGCAGGCTTGAGCAATTTCGTCTACGCCGATCGGTCACGCTGAGAAAAGTAATAGCAGCCGCAGCTTCAAGCAGCAGCTAATCCCCAACGTTCAAGTAGCAGCTAATCCCCAACGTCCAACACCCTCAATCCAATTCACAATGCCCAATTCACCGAAACCAATGTCTTGCCGATCCATACTCCATCGATCTGAAGCCTGACAATCTACGCCAACTAAAGTCCATTCCCCGCCGCAAGCCCTTTACTTGACATAATTCCCTAACGCCATCCCCAATTCCAAAACCATAAACCAAGACTTCAACCTGTAATTTAAATTCAATTCACGCCATTCAAGATCAAATTCCTTCGTCCAAACTTCATCGATATAATCTCCAGCAAAGTCTAATGCAAGCAATCCAAACGCACGAAACTCTATGCTGACGTCCAGCAATCTAACATACCAATCAGCTTCTCACACCAATTCATGCCAGCATCAACCGCATTAACGTACAAATCTACTCCTAATTCACCGATTCCACACCGACGCCGGCAACTGACCGACCAAACACGTGCTCCTTTGCCTGGAGATTTGCACACACGCCCAACGATCTCTCAGATCCGGCCAAACCACGTCCGCTCACCAATAATCCAATCACTTACATAGGCCGTTGAATAACCTACTGTTAATTGCTGTCCTCGCTGAACTACTGAAGCTTAGGTTTAGTTTTTTTTTTCCAAATCTTAGTTTTCTTATTTTATTTCATTATTTTATTTATTTATTATTATCATTATATTATTAGTTCCTTAGTTATTTGATGCAGTATATGTGTGTATGACTATATTAGTTTAGGTGACTTATTAGTATTAGTTTTTCATATATTAAGTAAGTTACGTAACATCACTAATCTATTTAGGAAGATAATTGTTTAATAATAATAGAATATATATGTGTATATTAGTCTAGGAATTTTTAAGATTAGTTTTTTAGGATTTCTCGCTTAGAAAACCAAATTTTTTTTTAGAAGTAAAAATTAACAAAAAGTCAATAAATTGTTTAGGCTGTTTTAGAGATTTTTTTTTTTTATCATTTACGACTTAAGTCCCTTTAGTTTTTTTAAAATAAACTAAATCAATTAAAAACGTAAACTTGGGCGATTTTCAAAATTAAAATCAATCAATACATTAAAGTTTTCGGAAAGAACTACGATCGTCTGATCCCGGCTAGTGGGTACGTTAACACCTTCGGGGTGACGATAAAATATATAAAAACTTAGGTTCTTTTTTATCTTTTGATTTTATTTATTTATTTTTTAAATATTATAATTAGAAAAATAATCCTGATTTTGGTAAATAAATAGTGATACCCGTTAGGAGTTTAATAGGTTAGCCTCCGAAGTTAGAACCCTTTGGTTCTTCATTTAAAATTAAAATCAAAGACCGATAGCCAAATCGTAATCAATCCACCAAATTGATTACGGTTTCTTTTTCTTTTCCTGACTTCGGTCGGGTGGCGACTCCGAAAATTTTATTTTTAATAAAAAGCCGGAATTTCTCAATTTTTTTAGTCGATGATTAATATTAAATGGGTTAAGGTTTAGTATTAATCGAGAAATGAGAAATTAATTTTAAATAATTAGAAAACCGAAAAATCAGACTCGATAATATTAATGAGATCACAGTGCAACATTACACCCGAGCCCATATTATGCAACTGATTGGAGGGATGCTCTTCTTGGATAAGTCAAATAATCGAGTATATTTGATGTTCCTCCCTCTCCTCTTAAGCCTTACAATAGTTGAGCATTGTACTTGGTGTATGGTATACTTAGCTTGGCTTTATCACCAATTATGCATTGGCTTATGAATGGATGTTGGTGAGATTAGCAAGCCACCAATCATACTTCAAGTTTGAGCATGGGAGCACATTTTACACATTGCCAGTCTACGTTGCCAAATCATGGTAGTAGCAGATGATTGACTATTGATAAGTCAATAGGGAGCACACTTGGATGTCATAAAGCTATCAATCCACGTGGTGAGTTAGTATAGGAATGCATTCAATCGCTAGTGTCAAGAGCATGTATTTATCTTATTAACTTGGTGTAAGGGATTGAGTGTAGCCATGATGTATGGATATAGCTTTGTTTGCGTTTTGTTTTGGTTTGCTTTACATGTGTTTACTTTATATGTACAAATTTGGGGTTATTTGCTGTGTTATTTATTGGGGTTAAGGGGTTCTTGATAATATCACCTCTTGAGCAAAAGATTTTATCCAAGGGGTTAAAATCTCCTTTTGAGGTAATTTTAGTTCAAATGAAAATCTCCTCTTTAAGAGGCGATTTTAAGTGCTATATTGTTAGGAATATTTTCCCAAAAACCCTATTTTTGAGAACTTTTTATTTTTATATTATTATTTATCTTTTCTCCTACAATCTAAGTTTTTTTTTTTTCTACCCTTTGTTTTTTATGACCCCAAATCAATACCAACAAAGATATAATATGTAATTAGGTAAGTTAATGACTTTATCAAAAGAACAATCATGGATCCCTTATAAAGTTGTGTATTGTCAACTCGAGAGATGGAGAGTTTCTCTATTATACCTATGAATAGTATAGAAGTTGGCTCTTTGGGTAAGGTGGTAAGGTTTTTGAAAAACCCAAAACAAGGGTTAGATAATTTATGGCACTTGCCATGGCATTATATTACCTAAGTGTTGGTTGGACTAAACTTGATTTATTGATAAATAAGTCGAATTAACTTATATATGGAGACTGATCTCCTAATACTATGAATCCATTTTAATTCTCCACTCCTTAAGTTTTTATATGAAACGATTTATAGTAAGATAAATTCCTTAATGTGAATTGTATGCATTATCTATTATTATCTATCGTATAGATCTTATGTATATTTGAAACTAACTTATTATAGACTAGATCATACATTAACTTTTAGTGAAACTTATATACTTTGTTTTCTATAAAAAAAAAAAAGAAAGAAAGGATAGACTTATAGTCTTTCCTACTATTTACATTTTATTTTTATATTGATCACCTAACTTAACCTTAGGATTTGCACTCATAAACTATAAAAAATCATATTAGGTAATGTCACTTTGACTTTTTTTTTTCCTTGAAATTTCTTAACAAGTATTTTGTGTGGACCATTACTACTAACATTTTCTTTTCAACAATCATTTAGTTAAGGGACCAACAAATTTTGTTTATGGTCTTCATCAAAATTAGATTACCGTAGGCTTGGAAAGAAGGGACGTGTGAGAATGGAAACTTTCTATGTTTGAATAGAAATTAATGTCATTCCATAGAGACCAAATCAAAACTAGATCAGCTTAGCTAGTTAAACCAGCTTTATTGTAAACTAGTTAATAAGCTAATCTAGCTATATTAAAAAACCAAACCATAATAGACTTAGGGACACATCATTTAACAGGACATGCAAACTAGTTTCTAATAATAACTATCTGATTTAGATGATTCAAAATGCACCAATACCTTGCTTCAATCAGAACCATTTTGACTAGTAAAATACATCAAAGGGAATCAATGTTTTAAAGTAAGTTTAAATAATGGATTGATGTTTCAAAAACTTTGAATCAAGGATCAATGTTTTATCAAGTAAGTCAAATAGGAGATATGGGTACCTTACTGTTATGATAATGTTAAGTAAAACTTATGTGTAGTTATCTACTAAATGTCACTAACATGTTGATTTGGTGATGGCATTGCCATGAAATTATAAATGAAAAAGAAAAAATGGAAAAAAAATGAAATTGTAAGAAATATATAACAAATATTAGAAAAATAATAAAAATATATAGAATGTAAAAAAATGGAAAAACAAAAAATTAACTTACTTAATTAGATAAATATATATTATATATTAATGTATGATTATATATGTAAGTTAATGTATTAATCATATATAATATAATGTATATACATATATTGAAAATAAATTTAAAAAATTGAATATTAAATAAATAGTTTAAAAATTAAAAACAATTGAAAATAAAAGGTAAGAAAATCAATAAAAAATAATATTAAATAAATAATTAAAAAATAAAAAAACTAAGAAAAAAAAATCAAATAAAAAAAGTCTTCCAACCACCTTCAATTAAGAGTGAACAAGTTTAAGGTAGGAAGAGTATAAGACTCTACCTGTATCCTACTCTGTAAGTATAAGTTCCCAAACTTTGCTATCTATGCTCTAGAACTACCCTATACTCGATACCTTTTAATTGTATAGAGTACAGGGTATCATATAGAACTTATAAATCATTTTTTCTTATACATTTTAATATGGCTAGTTTCTACTTTTTTTTTCCTTTCAATTTCTTTCATTTATTCTTCTTTTTTTATCACTTTCTTCACCAATAATTATTATACAAACATATCAATTTCAGTTAAATCTTAGTTCCAAATTTAAATACTAAATAAATAATTATAAATTGGACTCATTTGGAGGGTTAGCTTATTTTAGCAATAAGAGGTCCTATTTGAATTATCTTTTTTTTTTTTTCGTTTGTATCTTATCTGTATTTGATCTATGTCTGATCAATATTTACTTCAAATTCGATATTTAAAAAATAATCTTATATATATCTTATCTAATTCTATTTCATAATTATGATGAATATTATGATTGGAGTGTTATAATTAAGAAATGAAAAGTCAAATACTTTTAAGATAAAAGATTTAAAAATATATATTTTATATATGGAAAATGATTATTTTAATTGGTATTTTTGAAAAAATATATTTTTATATTTTTGGTGTCTTATTCTTGCCAAATATAGAGATTCAAGTAAACAATAATAAAACACCAATAAGACGAAATATAAAGGAACTAAACAGAGTTAGAATATTCTTAGATTACAATTACAATATCTCAAATCATAGTTAGTATCACTAATGATGCTTTATACATCACAATCATTAAATTCTAATCTTTTGATTAAATCTTTTTTAAACTTAGTACAAACCCTAATCTTGGACAAGAGAAAAAGGTACAAATACTAATCTCGAATAAATCTCGACTTTTACAACATTATATAAATTTATTATAAAATATTTTTCAAACCTAATATAATGAAATTATTGTATCAAAAGAAAATAGGTTAATAACATACCTTATTTAGGTGGCTTTTACGCAAATTCTTTCTTTTTTGACTTTAGTAGTGAATGAGGAAGATTGAGTAGAAAGAAAATGTAATAAAGAAAAGACTAAGAGGGAAGAGATTAATATGAGGACATAAGATTTACTTTAGGGTTCCTCATGAGCTACGTTTTGTTATTTTTTTAAGTTCATACAAATGAAATGGTATTCTTTTTTATTTATTAATTTTATTTAATTATTATTATAGAGTAAGTATAAGGTATCTTGGAACATGTATCCTATACACTTTACAATATATATTGTAAGATAGGTATAGGATATCTGGATCCATACCCTACTCTATAGGTATAGGTTTTAGAAAATTATTACCAAAAACCTACCTTGTGACCTTAAATACCCATCCAAAACCTACCTGATCAAATAGAATCCAGGTAAGTACCCTGTATTTGAGGATTACTCATTCATCCTTACCCTTAGCCTTGAGATAGCTAGAAAAGTGGTCACCTAACCGGAGGTCACAACCTACATTGAAAGTAGCCTACGAGAATGGTTGAAACTTGATCAAGTATCACTTGCTTTTTCCTCCTTTTTTTTTTTTTGAAAATATAATTGGTAGCAAACGACCCACTTTCAATAGTAGGTCATAACTTACGGTTAGGCAACCACTCTTTTAACCTTGAAGTAGCAAGAAAGCATTTTTTTTTATTTTTCTATTTTATTTTTTACAGCTTTTAATTATTTATTTAATATTATTCTTTGGTTTATTATATAATATATATACACGAACAAATTAGATTATGCATGATTAATACATTATCTTATATATATATATATATATATTATCATACATTAATTTGTATATAAGTATATCTAATTAGGTATGTTAATTTTTTTTCAAATATTTTTACACTTTATATCTTTTATCATCTTTTGAGTTTTATTAATAATTTTTTACAATTTTCTATATTTTTTTCTTTTTTATTTATAATTCTATGGCTATGTCATCGCTAAATTAGCACCACATTAATGATACGTAGCATGATAATTGCCACATCAACTTTATTTAGTGATGTTATAACTATTAGTTAATCAAGTTCCCTATTTGAACTACTTAATGCGATGTTAATCTTAATTTAAAATTTTTAAAATGTTAATCTTTTATTTGAATTTATTCTCAAATATTGATTATCTACATATAATTTACCCTTGCTTCGACTCAAACCTTGAAGTGGCCTGAAAATCAAAGCCTTAGGTATGTACAGTCAATTTGCTTATAAAGTTGATACATGGAAATCCTTTTAATACATGTGAACTTACTATTCAATAATGTTGGAGTAGTACCTATTGACTAGTGAAAAACCTATTGAAAGGCATTAAAATGAATAGAATTGACAACTTACAAAAATGGAGAACCATTGTGAATTAAGTTGCAAAGTGTAGTTGAAGAGAAGAAGAAGCTTATAAAAGGCAATTGCATGAAATGAGTAATCTATTATAACTAATTAAAGGAAAAGGCTTATATATAAGTTTATGCCATACTTATAATTGTGAACACATGTGGAAAGAAAAGAAAAATAAAAATAATTAACACATGTACTTATATGTCAACACCCCATTCCCTCTCATTTAAAGTTGGACTTTTTCTAAGTCCTAACTCGATATAAGATGATGCTAATTGCTATTCACTAAGTAACTTGGTCATAAGATCTACTAACAGAGAATGAGATGGTATATGTACAATTTCATGAAAATTGGAAGCTATATGATCCCTAGTAAAATGAACATCATTCTCCGTGTTTTTTGTCCTCCTATGAAAACATTGATTTTCTACCAATACTTAGCTTATTTGTTGCTAGAAAATAGTGTGATAAGAAGAGTTAATGGAATAAGGAAATCTTGAAGCAAAAATGAACTCCATAAAAGTTGTTTGGTAGTAGCTGCAATACTCTTGTATTCTACTTTTGCAAAAGATATGAATATAGTAAACTATTTTTTAGTTTTCCATGACACAAGAGAAGATCCAATAAGAATGCAAAACCTAATCATTGATTTTCAATCCACTATTGGAGTACTCTAGTCCACATTAGAATACCTACACAAATCAAGTGAAGAAGATGAAGAATAAAAATGCCCTTTGTTGATTGAGCCTTTAAGACACTTAAGAACATGTAAAGCAACCCTTAAATGTGATGTCCTTAATTGTCTGAAAAATTGCCTAAGTTGTTGAACAAGAAAAGAAAGTTTTAGGTTTGTAATTATCAAATACAATAAGCATCCAACTATGAGATGGATAGGAAAGTAATTCACCTGAAGTAGTATCCAAATGAAGTCCAGAGGGAAAGGGAATGCATGTAGGTTTAGTAGCAGCAAGACCTACATCCTTTAAAATATCAAGTGCAAATTTTCATTGATTAATCATGAAGCCAACTCATGTAGAAAAATTTTAAAATCCTCGAAAAAAAACGCACATCACTAAGATCCTTGATTGTAAAAGCCTGATCAAGTGAGCATTTTATAGCTAAAATAATAGAAAAACCATCTCCCATCACATCTCCCATCACAAGAGCATCATCAACATATACTAATACTAGAGTAAAACTACTAGAATGCAATTTAATGAACAACGAATAATCATTTTTGGATTGAATGAAACCTAAACTAATCAAATGATTTGTGAATTCTCTATTCCACTATCTTAGGGCTTGTTTTAGTCTGCATAATGAATGAACTAATTTGCATACTTGGCCTGCTTTTGCAATTGTATATCCCTCTAGCAGCTTCATGTATATATCCTCATCTATATACCCATATAGAAAGGCATTATTCAAATCAAGTTGGTAAACATGCCATCTACAAGTAGCTACAACAACAAGCAAGTGCAATCCTCATTGTAGTTAACTTGGCTACGAAGGAAAGTGTATGGGTATAATTAATACCCATAAGTTGGTTATAGCCTTTAGCCACTAACCAAGCATCTTTTTATTAAAATATTTGCATAACTTGACATTGAATGCCCATTTACAACCTATTACCCTTTTTTCTGATGGTAAAGTCACTAAATCCCAAGTATGATTATATTTTAAGGATACCAACTCCTTTTCCATAGCTTCTTCCCACTTATGATCACCCTTTGCTTCAGCATAGCTATTGGGCTCATGGATTGTTAGAACATTGGCTAAAGATAGAATATACTCCTAAGGAAAGGTAGCAAATGGATTAGATGGAAACAAAGGGTATAAAGGTACACAGGTATGTTTGTTTGGAGAGGATAAAGTAGAGCATGTATATGATTCACTATTTTGTATAGCATGTACATAATCTCTTAGCCAAGTTAGAATTTTTCTAGTTCTAATAGAAGTACAACATGGAATAGAAACATGATATTTATTTACTACACATTGATTATCAACCAAGGAATTAGATGAAGGAACTATGTGATCAAGTGAATCAATATGAGCTTTTGCAAAGTATTAGTCAAAGGAGCGACTTCATCATGTGCATTGGAATAAGAAGAAGGAAATAAACTACAATTTAAGTCTAATTATAGAGACTTAGAAGAACTCTTTAAAGAGATTATCTTAAAAGAAAAAACATCCTCAAAGAAAACCGTATCCCTACTAACAAACATCCAATTTGCGACTAAATCAAACAACTTATAACCCTTTTACCCATAAAGATATTCTAGAAATAGACATCTTCTACTTTTTAGCTCAAATTTATCCTTAACAGTTCTTGGAGTAAATGCATAACTCAAATAACCAAAGACTCTAAAGTCTCGATAAGAGTGCAACTTATGAAATAACACTTAGTATAGGGATTTCCAATAAAGAATAGATAAAGGCATTTGGTTAATCATTGTAGTGGCTACAAGTAAGAATTCTACCCAAAAACATTTAGGAAGATTAGCATGAATTCTCAAGGTCTTAGCCTTATTTAAAAGATGTCAATGTTTCCTTTCCACAACTCTATTTTGTTAACGAGTGTAGATGATACTCTTTTGATGCAAAATCTTGTTAACATTAAAGATTCTTTGATGGTCTTGGGAAAGGAATTATGTTCCATTGTCAATTCATATGCCTTTGGGTATGGAAGCAAAATAATTTTTCACATATGTAAGGAATCTGATTACTATGAAAGGTGTTTGTAAGAATTTAATTAGTATGAAAGGTATTTAGAATTTATGTTTCATAAGAAATGTCTAAGTGCATCTAGAAAAATCATCCACTATTGTAAGGAAAAAATTTTCACTAGAAATAGAAAGTATATTATAAGGACCCCATATATCCATATGCAACAACTCCATTGTAGAAATTGAATATGAAGTACTTGAAGAAAACAACAAATGATGGAATGTTGACAGCAAACAAATCTCACAACCAAGTTTAATGTCTTTATAAGTTAGAGAATCAATCAAATGTAACAAAGAAGACAAAGATACATGTCCTAGCCTTCTATTTAATAGGTCTAAGGACTCTTTATTAATAACAAGGTAAGTGTTTGTACAAGAATTTTGATGAGAAAAACTTGATAAAAAACTACTAACAACATTGTTACTGCTAGAACTATTAGCAAATAGTTGAGAAATCATGATATAAAGTCCTGATACGGCATCAACTTAGTCTACAACTTATTTAGAGTTTTGACTAGAAACAAGCAAGCTTGTGGGTTAAAAATAGCTAAGCTACATTGTTTCAAAAGGTGACTAATGGATAGTGAGTTGAAATGAAAGTTTGGAATAAGAATAACAAAGTAAAATGTAATGTGATTATGTATGGGTACATTACCAACAATTGGGCTTAACCCAATCGTCTAGTAATTTTTCTTTTTACAGGTTATTTTAAAGTGTGTTTGGTAAGTAACAAATGGGAAAAAGGAGTAATGTGATCTGAAGTCCTTATATCTACGATCCATTTGCACAAATTGCTAGTTATATCATAAGTTAAGGAAGTAATGTTACCTTTAAAGTTCACCTTTGCAAAGCCTGAAGCATGATCTCTCTCTTGGATCTAACCATCCTTTAAAGCCTTAAGTAATTGCTAGCAAATTTATGCTACATAAGCATAATCATTTATAGTTGACACTTACTTTTCATTATAACTCTTGACGGGACTTTCAAGACTACTAGTAAATCCACTATTAGCTTGTACAACATGAGCAACCATACCCTTAAAGCTTCCCATGCCTTTTGTTCCTCTATACCAATTTGGAAACCCAATTACTTTGAAACATCTATCCATAGTATACCCTTGCTTCTTACAATGTGTACATACAAATTCTATGTTAACATTCCTTCCTTTCCTATCTCTTCTATCAATAGAAGTGTTCATTTGTTTTTGCACTGTTTTAGACAAGTAGGTTGTACTAACTTCCTCATTTTTCCGTAAAATTTAACTCATCCGCTTTTGTCTTTCAATTTGGCAGATCAAGTTCAATGCTTTGCTTACAATAGGCAATAGATCTATAGAAAGTATATGATTTCAAACATATTCAAAAACATTATTTAAACCTTTAAGAAATTGCATAAATTTGTTTCTATTTTCAATATCTTGAAATTTTTGTGTCAGATCACATCTACATCTATCAAAAGCACCACAAACATAACTTAAAATTTCATAAATGCTACTGACTTCATCTTACAACTTTTTGCTTTTATTATAATACTTAGTAACAGATAAAGATCCTTACTTCATATTTGCAATTTCATATTTTAACTTATAAACCAAGGGTCCATTTGTCATGTCAAAATGTTGATTCAAGTCATGCCATTATTCCTTAAAAAATTTAGCATACATGGAAGTGTTTGACAGATCTTTGGTCATGGAATTAAGAAGCCAACAACAAATCATATAATTATTTTGCATCCATTTATGTAATTCATTTTCATCACTATAAGGTTTCTTACATGTGCCTTTGATAAATACTAATTTCACCTTAGCTCCTAAGGCTAGCCTAATAAGTATATTGCATCCATGAAAATTCAATTCATTCAACACTAAATTTGTTATTACACTACCAAGATTATTAGAATCTAGAGAGAAAATAAGGGTCACCATAAGTACTTTCACCAGAATTAATAGTGATTGTCAACATTCTTACATAATGTGCTACAAAATTTCAAAAGAATGCCAAACGACAACTAAAAAGGATCCATGTGCTTTGATACTATGTTGAAAAACATTAAAATGAATAGAATTGATAACTTATAGCAATGGAGAATTATTGTGAATTAAATTGTAGAGTGTAGTTGAAGAGAAGAAGAAGCTTGTAGAAGACAATTGTATGAAATGAGTAATCTATTATAACTAATTGAAGGAAAAGGTTTATATACAAGTGTATGCTACACATGTGAAAAGAAAAGAAAAACAAAAATAATTAACATGTGTACATGTATGTCAACAAAACCCATATTTATCCGAAGGTTTCTCAATTTTTTCATGATAAAGCATAAAGACATGATTCATAATGTAATCAAAGTCATCCATTTTATTGGGACTATAAAACATAAAGAGTAAATCAACAATTGAATCTAAAAAAAGGATGTAATTCTTTTTCTTTTTTCTCTTTGCAATCTAAATTAGATTGATATTTTTTTCCTCATAGTTTTAGAAATAAAATATAATATAAAAATCAGTCAAATAATCAATAATATAGAATTATATATACATATATGGGTAATATTTTAAAAAATCTAATGACTTTAGTTCAATCCTGCATTAATCCTAGTCTTAAACTCTAGCATTGGAAGGGTCAAATCTCTACTTTGGTTCTAACAATATTGATGCTTACACTAATAAGTACACTAAATGAGTACTCAACTGTTTTCTACTCGATCTTCATGTTCCAAATTCCATGATCAAGTTACTCTAATTGAAAGAGAATCTCATAGTAGTGTCCCTTAGTGAAATCTTGACATTTGTTCAACCTTGAAGTAAGTCCTTAGAGCTATCATATATGAGTTGTATAACTCTATAGAACCTTTTTCGAAAAATATTACGAAAATGGGCTCGAGATGAAAGTTATTACATGAGTAGGGGACCTTCCCTATTCTTGAATTTTTTTTATTGAAGGTACACACTTGGAAGGCAGAGCATTGCACCTTAAGAAGGCGTATAGTAGCATTGCGCCTTTAGTGAAGGAAAAGGTACGATACTTCTTTGCAGCTTCTTTAGCAACTTCCCCTATCCCTTTATCTATTTGACAAATGCCTTGAATACATGTAAAGTAACGAAATGTACACCGAAGATAGAGCAAAACAGTCTCTTTACGCTAATAAGCCTAGAACCTATAAGTGCATCACAAAAGTACATGAATTCCCACTAGTAGGATCTACAACTCAACACATCTATAAACAATTTGATAAACTACCTAAGATGACTAAATCCGTCAAATAAGATAGTATATTAGAGGGCATAATTGTAGTAAACAAATAATAGTAGGTAAATAGCAAGCTAATGTATAACGTCTTTTACAACATCCCTATACATATCAAAGGATAGATTATGAAAATACATAATAAACTAACTAGATAATACAAAAGTGTTCATATACAACTACTTCTTCTTAGATTTTGTTAGGTGTTTCTTGAATCGAATGAACAATGATGGCCTTCCATGTCTTTAGGTCTTTAGGAGGTGTAAGACTAAGCTATAATGGTGGTTGTTAGGTGATACCCTCTTCTATGTCTGAAGTCTGAGTCCAATCGGTGCACTACTTACGAGGAGCTGGCAAGGTGTACTAAGGAGAAATGCTATTGTAAGTATCTAGAGTGTGATATGAGCTAAAGTTGATGCTAAAGCTATCAACAAGTTGTGTACTACTACCAATCTCATCCAAGTCAATAAAATGGCAAGATCTCGATGGTATGTCATCGTTTCAGTAGCCTTAACTATGTATTTGATTTGCTCGACCTCCTATCATTCGAACTCTATCCCTAACCTATAAGCGAGGGGGTAATATAGGGTCCCGTATAACTCCCTCATGTAGAAACAAGATCAATCCATTGTACTCCTCAAGGTAGTTGAGGTCACTATCAATGATCCCATGTGCAATATCCAAATCATTAAATAGTCATGCCTAATGTATAGTATCTACCTACATTGCATGAAACAAACAACACTACAATCATATATGATGCATTGTGTAAAATGATCAATTAAGAGGAAGTAAGCTTATCAAGTGTCCCATCACCACACCGTAATGGGTGATATACCAGCATATATGCTCTCTATACCAGTCATAGTAACTTAGATCTACACTTCAAGGTCCCTACAAATAAACCAACCACATGTAACAGTTCGCCTAAGTGGTTATATATCCCTGATGCACAACCGACCAATCTATATCTGTTAAGCTTGTTTCTCGATTTCTTTTATTTAAAATTGATTTCCCCATTTCCAATTAATACTAAACCATAACCTATTTAATATTAATCATCGACTAAAGAAATTAAGAAATTTCGGTGTTTTAGTTAGAAAAATTTTGGAGTCACCACCCGACCGGAGTCGGGAAAAATGAAGAAAACCGTAATCAATTGGGTGGATTGATTACGATTTAGCTACCAGTCTTTGATTTCAATTTTAATGAAGAACTAGAGGGTTTCGAGTTTCGGGGCTAACCTATTAAACCCTAACAAGTACCACTATCTATTTACCAAAATTAGGATTATTCTTCTAACTATAATAATTAAAAATAAATAAATAAATTAATTAATTAAAAGAAAAAAAAAGAACCTAAGTTTTTACATATTTTATCATTGCCTCGAAGGTGTCTACGTACCCGCTAGTCGGAATCAAATTATCGTAGTTCTTTTAAAAAATCTTTAATGTGTTGATTTATTTTAATTTTGAAAACTACTCGAGTTTACGTCTTAATTGATTCAGTTCATTTAAACATGATATAAGGGGTTCCTAACTCATAAATGATTAGAAGACATTATGACCTTTTTGTGAAAAAATTCTTTTTTATAATTTTTATTTCTAAAAATAACTTTCTATGTGAGGATTTCTAAAAAAAAAAAAAAATCCAATACTAAAAGTATCCATTAGTCTAATATATACATAACTACTTATATATTATATTTTTAACATAAATAAATAAGGATCTAATAAAATAATAATAATAATAATAATTGAGGAACTAAACCTGGACTTGTGATTCGGCTGTGGCATGCTTGTGATGTTAGTGCTCTAACTAAGTGTTCTCAGCATGAATCGCAGTCACCGAACTTGCTTGTTAGTCGTATAGGAGCTGCTGCCAGTGTGATGGAGCGTTGATCAGAGTCACAGTGCGGACAGTGCATAGTGGTCGAGTCTAGGATATAGGATCAATTTTTAGATCAATAACGTGTCTAGTAAAGAGCAGAGTGATGTTGCACAGAGAGTGGACTACGGTGTAGGCAGTGGCCAGTAGTGAGGTTTTGTTGAGGATTTGATTGTGAAGGCTAGCTATGCGTGCTGTTGAAGATCAATGATGGATGATGATTCAATCGTAGACATCTATAAAGCGCTGGAGTTGCTGGCCGAGCCTCATGTGGCCTAAACTGCTGGACAGTGTAGACTAGTGCAATGCAGCAGCGTCAATGGCTATATAGTCGTGTCGTACAGCTGCTGCAGTTGTAGACATGTACTACTGCAGCATGCGTTCGATCAAGTGAGGATGAAGGGAGTGGGGTCGTCGGAGTTGTACACTGCGGTGAAGATCTAATTTCGTACTTATGAAGAATTGATGCAACAACGGAACTCCTCTAATCATATGCGTTTCTAAAGCAATTATGGGAGTACTCATATGCGGTTGAGTCTACTGGAACACGGCAACGGGTTGAGTTCTTCAGAGAGAGGGAGTTGACTGAGAGTGGTTAGCAAGAACTAATAGTGTTAGGGTTGCCAGTATGTATTACATCATGAGTGTGTAGCCACAATTACCGTAGCTATGCGAAGTATGATGTTGGTGAATTGTGTCTAGCGAAGGTCCAGGTTGCTACTATCAAGTATTAGTTGGGATGTGGGGTTTCAGTCGTATAGTAGTGATGAGTGTGAAGAGCTGTAGCTATGGGGGCTGCGGTATGTGACAGTGTTCTGCACTTGGTCTTCATGCGATCCGCAGCAGCATAATGTTGGTTGTGCTGAATTCGGTGCTGGAGTTGCGTAATCAATATGTAGTGAGTGTACGTATTGTGCAGGGACATAGATAGTGTGAGATGTGGATTGTAGCCATGAAGCGTAGGTCAACGAGGAACTACAATGGTGATCATGCAGTGGAGTTCGAAGTGTTTTAAGTGAGTAGCTGATCTGTTCGGCCTTGGAGTTCGGTTGTGGAGCTGTCGAATTATTACTAGCGTATTGGTGGACATTGTTGGGGATTTCGTTGGCGTATTGTGTTCGAATTGGTATGTGACATGTTGGGTGTGTATGACAAGGTTTGAGCAGTGTGTTTGTGGCATTGGGCTTGCCGTGTTTGGATGCAAGTGACAAGGGACATGAAGTACAACCATGTTCGTGTATACTCAATCTTTAGGCATCGTGTGCATGGTTCATGGACTGATAAAGATGAGTGGAGTAATCGATGGATAATGGCATAGAATTGCCTGAATGGTTTGAAAAAGCAAAGTGTGTGTAATTATAAAATGCAAACCAAATCATATCGAATCGTATCTATTATATCCGATTTGATAATAATTAAACTAGATTCAAATGATTTTAATTAGATATGAATCCGGTTTATTTCTCTCGCTTTTGTAAAATATAGAAAAACAAAAGACATAGATACCTAGCGAGACTCGAACCCAGTACCTCAAATTAAATCCAATCCAACACTTTAATACTTAACCATTAGGCCGTTGGCCTATGCCTTGATTTTTAATATAACTAAATTGTACTTAAAACACTCGATTCCTTAAAATAATTTTTTAACTAAGCTAAAACTAAAACTATTTGTTCCTAATCTAAAAATTTTTTTTTATAATTTTTCCTTTTCTTATTTTTTTGGTATTTTCATCATTTGTTAATTTTTTTATTATTTTTATATTTATTTTATTTTTATTATTATTTTATTTTTGAATTAGGACCATTTTTGTAAAATAAAAATTAGGATTACAAAAGGGCAAAAATTAGGTGTTTACAACTGCCCCTCTTTGTGGCAAGAAGTTGGAGCAAAACTTTGCCACAAAGACAAAAGAGACTCCGTTTTTGCCTCGAGACGACTTTATCCTAAGGAATGTTAAGTTACTTGACGAGGGTTAGTTTGAAACGAAGAATAGCAAGGGGTAGCGCCTTTGTAGGTTAGTAAAAATCCCTAAAAAGAATAATGAGAACTTGGTCGTGCCCTAATGAGCTGACTAACCAAGGCAGTTAAAGTGCCCCTTGAGCTGGCTAAGACCTAAAAATAAGGAAAACTTGGCCGTGCCCTAATAAGCTGACTAACCAAGGTGGTCAAAATGCCCTTTGAGCTAGCTAAGACCTGAAAACAAGGAAAACTTGGTAGTACCCTGATGAGCTGACTAACTAAGGCGATCAAAGTGCCCTTTGAGTTAGCTAAGACCTGAAAACAAGGAAAACTTGGTAGTGCCCTGATGAGTTAGCTAACCAAGGTGGTCAAAGTGCCCTTTGAGCTGGCTAAGACTTGAAAACAAGGAAAACTTGATAGTACCCTGATGAGCTGACTAACCAAGGCGGTCAAAGCACCCTTTGAGCTGGCTAAGACCTGAAAATGAGGAACTTGGTCGTGCCCTAATGAGCTGACTAACCAAGGCGATTAAAGCGCCTTTTGAGATGACTAAGACTAGAAAACAAGGAAAACTTGGTCGTGCCCTAATGAGCTAACTAACTAAGGCAGTCAAAGCGCTCTTTAAGCTAGCTAAGACCTAAAGATGAAGGAACTTGATCGTACCCTGATGAGCTAACTAACTAAGGCAGTCAAAGTGCCCTTTAAGCTGGCTAAGACCTAAAGATAAAGAAACTTAGTCATGCCCTAATGAGCTAACTAACCAAGGTAGTCAAAGCGCCCTTTGAGCTAGCTAAGACCTAAAGATAAAGAAAACTTGGTCGTGCCTTGATGAGCTGACTAACCAAGGCGGTCAAAGCGCCCTTTGAGCTGACTAAGACCTAAAAATAAGGAACTTAGTCGTGCCCTAATAAGCTAACTAACTAAGGTGGTCAAAGTGCCCTTTGAGTTGGCTAAGACCTGAAAACAAGGAAAACTTGGTAGTACCCTAATGAGCTGACTAACCAAGGCGGTTAAAGTGCCCTTTAAGCTAGCTAAGACTTGAAAACAAGGAAAACTTGGTAGTGCCCTGATGAGCTAACTAACCAAGGCGATCAAAATACCCTTTGAGTTAGCTAAGACCTGAAAACAAAGAAAACTTAGTAGTACCCTAATGAGCTAACTAACCAAGGCAGTCAAAGCGCCCTTTGAGTTGGCTAAGACCTAAAAATAAGGAAAACTTGGTCGTGCCCTGATGAGCTGACTAACCAAGGTGGTTAAAGCGCCTTTTGAGTTAGCTAAGACCTAAAAATGAAGAAACTTGGTCATGCCCTAATGAGCTAACTAACCAAAGCGGTTAAAGCACCCTTTAAACTGACTAAAACCTAAAGATGAGGAAACTTTGAATTGGGATAGCGCTCCTGGAGCTTGCTAAATCCCTAAAAGATTATAAGTTGGGCAACATTCTGTGAGTTGGGTGACTGGGAGCCTATGAAACTCTGGATTGGGACTACACTCACGAGCTAGCTAGCTCCTTAAGAGATTATAAATTGGGACTGTGTTTTGGGAGCCAGCCGGAAGCTTAAGAAACTTTAGATAAGGATTGCATTCTATGAGCTACCTAGATCCCTAAATGAAAATATGAATCTAAATAGCGCTCCATAAGTTGACTAAAGCGCTAGAGAAGATATGGATAGGAACAGTACTCTATGAGTTGGCTATATCCTTGAGAAAATGGATAAAGGGTAAGAACCCTTTAGACTTACTTATACTTTATTGACAGTTGAAAGTAAAACTAAGGAACATAGCCAACTCGAAAAAAAAAAACTCTTGATTTGAGAAATTTACAAACAAGGAATTTGATGCAAACTGTTTATAACATGAATTGAAAATTTGGCTACTATGGATGAAATCGACTAGAAAATGAATGGAAAAACTTGTAACAAGCCTCCACTTTCTCTCTCTCCTTTTCATGTCTTTTCATTTTCTTTTTTCCTTCTTTTTCCTTGAAAATTTGCTAACGGATACAAATTCCTATTTAAAAGGCAAATGCTATAATCCTGTAAGGCATCTCATATGCACCCTAGTTTGTAACTTGGACAACGAGCTTCCTTAAACATTCATTTTGTAAAGAAAAGGTAACTTACGATTAGTTTAGTTGAAGAGGATTTCCTCACGCACTCTTAGTTTAGACGTCACTCTTGACTACTATTCCAAAAATTACAATCCAATTTACAAGTGATATGCTCTGATCGATCCGTTAGGTCTTTTTGGGTTCAGTATTGTAAATTGGGTTTTTGGTCAAATGGTTTCAAAAGAAGTTAATTGAGAGGGCCTATTTGAAAGAAGTGCTTTCGTCCAACCTAAGGGGTACAAGTTAAGAACCCTTAGGAAAAAACTAGATATGCGCTTGCCCTAATTTCAAAAATAATTTTTATCTTAGATAAATTATTCTTCAAAATTAGAAGAGCTTTAAGTAGAGAGGTAATGTGGGTGGGAAGGTCTTGTGTTTGAAAATCAAGTAGATAGAAAGGGTTTATTTTCGTGATTTAGAGTGTGATTTTGAACTGAATATGGAGTTTTTGGTTCGTAGTTAAGAACATGATTCTAAATAAATATCAGGTTTTATGTTTTTGGTTAGGAATGTGATTCAAGGCCTTGTGTTTTTTTAGCAACTTAAGCTTTCTTTGATTGGGGATTTTCTCAAGCCTAATATTTGGATATTTCTTCATTTTCCTTTTTCCTAGTTTTTTTCTTTTTCTTTTTTTGTTCTTTTTTTTTCTTTTTTCATTTCATTTCTTTCTTCTTTTTTTTTTTTTTTGTCTCCCAATAAATAACTATCTCTTTTGTCAAGTGTTTGTCTCTAAATGAATCAAGGCTCTAAATCCGTAGGTTTAGAGTGCATTAGCTTACATAAGGTATGTGTAGCTTTTGGGGTATTTAGAAAAATGTTAGCTCTTCTTCAAAGGGAATAATTTATCGAAAACAAAAATTATCCTTGAATTGTTATTACTGAGGTAAACACAAATCAATTTTATCCATCTCTCCTATCAATGACCCTAACCTCCGAATTACCCCATCGTAGGGGTGGTTCTTGACAAGGTTTACATTTGAATGGACTCCAAATTAGTCCAACAGGGTTATCAAAGGATAATTGTGTTTGGGATTTGAAAATGAATGCCTAACTCCATTCCAGTCCGTGTATCAAATTCAAAATGGACCTCTTTTAAGGAATGAGTCCATAATATCCTCACCATGATGTCTCTTAACTCTTAAAGTGTTTAAGAGTTAGTGTATAGGATATAGCTCACCTCTTTTCATGCAAAACTTTTTAAAAGTGAGTTACCAATTCCTTACATAAGGATTAATTGACCTTAAGGTATTGACCTGACTCCCCAATTCCTTAGAACATGCCCCAGTTGTGAAATTTCAAAGACTAAATGCCCTATGCCCCAAACTTATAGGTTTTAACACCCTTGAGCTTCCATATGTGATTTTGTGTTAGGTTCTTTAGAGTTCGAATAGGTTAGAATTGACAACTTTTGAAGTGGAAGGGACTAATGAATTGCCCTTTTTGTTTGTACCAGGGATCAAGCTTAGAATAGTGTTTCATGGCTTTGTGTTTTGACTCGGTTCATGGTTAGACTTAATGGCTCAAGCCTTGAGTTTATTCAACTATCTTGATGGGCTAGGGCTCGGGTTTGGTTGGTTATTTTCTTGGGCCAAGTGGGTCTATTTAGGTTATCTGTCTTAATAAGCTAAGTAATTGTGTTTGTCCCGAACCCTATAAGGATTTGTAACTGTTAGCAAATTTCTTTCTTTTTCTTTTCTTTCCTTTCCTTCTTTTTTTTTCTTTCTTTTCTCTTTCTTTCTTTGTTTTTGAAAGAGAGAGAGGAAAAGTTATGGCTTTTGTGTTACAAAGATCGAGTGACGGAATTGTAAATGGATGATTATGGAGGATTGCTTTCATAGAATTCTATATACAAGCCTATACAACTTATCATTATTGAGGGTCTATTTACAAGTGAGGAATTCTTAAGAATAAAAGACTAAACAAAGAAAATATCTAAATCTTATTTATTCCAAATGAAGAAGGCTATTTGTAAAATGTTGAATTTACCTAAAAGAATGAATATTTCTAGTTGGTAGAATACTAGGCACAATGATAACTACCTATTATTTTACAGGTTTGATTCTTTTCGTTTGGCTTCCTTTTTTTTTCTATTTATTTTTATTCATTTACTCCATGAAGGTTGGGCTCAATTGATGTGGGCCCAAAGCGATTCGAGCCTTAATAGATGTACTAAAGCCCTCACTATAGTAATATTTATAGGGCTCTTCTATAGGGGCAAGATGAGCCCAATGTTGTTCCTAATGAATTTTTACTTATTTGGGCTAAAAAGTTAGATCCATATCTAGAGTATCTTTTAAGGCCAATGAGGTGAGTAGATGTAGATTTGTTTGGAAGCCCCTTGACTCGATCTAGCTATGGTTATGTAAAAAAAAAAAAAATCAAAATTACAATCATCACCTATTCTAAACTTTACATAGAATTATTACAAATTATATACGGAGAAATATTACAACTGCAACTTCACAATTGCCCTTGACCATTTAGGTTTGCCACATCATAGGTTCTTATGATTTTTTTTTTTTTAAAAAAATGTTTTCATATGATGCAATGGGTGGGTTCTAAAGGTCATCAAGTTCTGCAACCACCGCATTTTTTTAAAGCAACAGTTCTGTGGTTGTATTTAAACTTGAGTGGGGTAGCCTAATTGACCTGGGAAGGTGGTTATCCCACAACATTTGAAACTTACACAATGGCCCCCCTCTTAAGGTCCTAAGACGGCCTAATTCTAACCATATCTACCATGCATTTATAATGCAAAAAAAAAAAAAGAATAAAAGTAAACCCCCCAAAACTATCCCCTTAAATAAACTACAACAAAAAAAAAAGGTTAGTAAAAAGAAATAAAATAAACAAATATATAAAATAACATACCTAAATATTTTTATATTTCACCTTTTTATTTTTTATTTTTATTTTTTTGAAAAAAAATCCTATTTTCAATAATTTCTAGTGGCTAGCCCTTTAGGATCCCTAGTGGAGTCACTAAACTGTCGAGCTTGTTTTTTGATTTCTTTTATTTAAAATTGATTTCCCCATTTCCAATTAATACGAAACCATAAACCATTTAATATTAATCCTCAACTAAAAAAATTAGGAAATTCCGGTTTTTTATTTAGAAAAATTTTGGAGTTGCCACCCAATCAAAGTTGAGAAAAAAGAAGAAAACCGTAATCAATTGGGTGGATTGATTACGATTTAGCTACCAGTCTTTGATTTCAATTTCAATGAAGAACTAGAGGGTTCTAAGTTCGGGGGCTAACCTATTAAATCCTAACAAGTACCACTATCTATTTACCAAAATTAGGATTATTCTTCTAACTATAATAACTAAAAAATAAATAAATAAATTAATTAATTAAAAGAAAAAAAAAAGAACCTAAGTTTTTACATATTTTATCATTGCCCCGAAGGTGCTTACGTACCCGCTAACTTGGATCAGACGATCGTAGTTCTTTCAAAAAATCTTTAATGTGTTGATTTATTTTAATTTTGAAAACTACCCAAGTTTACATCTTAATTGATTTGATTCATTTAAACAAGATATAAGGGGTTCCTAACTCGTAAATGATTAGAAGAGATTATGACCTTTTTGTGAAAAAATTCTTTTTGTTAATTTTTATTTCTAAAAATAATTTTCTATGTGAGGATTTCTAAAAAAAAAAAAAATCTAATACTAAAAGAATCCACTAGTCTAATATATACATAACTACTTATATATTATATTATTAACATAAATAAATAAGGATCTAATAAAATAATAATAATAATAATAATTGAGGAACTGAACTTGGACTTATGATTCGACTGTAGCATGCTTATGATGTTGGTGCTCTAATTAAGTGTTCTCAGCATGAATCGTAGTCACCGAACTTGCTTGTTAGGTCGTATGGGAGCTGCTGCCAACGTGATGGAGTGTTGATCAGAGTCGCGGCGCGGACAATGCGTAGTGGTTGAGTCTAGGATCTAGGATCAATTTTTGGATCAGTAATGTGTCCAATAGAGAGTAGAGTGACGCTGTGCGAAGAGTGGACTTCGGTGTAGGCAGTGGCCAGCAATGAGGTTTTATTAAGGATCTGATTGTGAAGGCTAACTATGCATGCTGTTGAAGATCAGGGATGAATGATGATTCAGTTGTAGACATTTGTAAAGCGCTAGAGTTGCTGGCCGAGCCTCGTGCAGCCTGAACTGCTGGACAGTGTAGACTAGTGCAGTGCAACAGCACCGATAGCTGTGTAATCGAGTCGTAAAACTACTGCAATTGTGGACGTGTATTGCTACGGCATGCGTTCAGTCAAGTGAAGATGAAGGGAGCGGGATTGTCGGAGTTGTGCGCTATGGTGAAGATCTGATTCCGTACTTATGAAGTGTTGATGCAACAATGGAACTCCTCTGATCACGTGCATTTCTAAAGAAACTATGGGAGTGCTTGTATGTGGTTGAGTCTGTTGGAACACGGCAATAGGTTGAGTTCTTCAGAGAGAGGGAGTTGACTGAGAGTGGTTGGCAAGAACCAATAGTATTGGGGTTGCCAGTGCGTATTGCGTCGTGAGTGTGCGGCCGCAGTTGCTATGGCTATGCAAAGTATGATGTTGGTGAATTGTGTTTAGTGAAGGTCCAGGTTGCTACTATCAAGTATTGGTTGGGATATGGGGTTTCGATTGTGTAGCAATGACGAGTGTGAAGAGCTACGGCTAAGGGAGGTACTGTATGTGACAGTGTTTTGCACTTGACCTTCACGCGATCTACAACGGCATAATGTTGGTTATGCTGAATTCGATGCTGGAGTTACGTAGTCAACGTATGGTGAGCGTACGTGCTATGCAGCGACGTAGACAGTGCAAAATGTGGATTGTGGCCATGAAGCGTAGGTCGACGAGGAACTACAGTGTTGATTGTGCAGTGGAGTTCAAAGTGTTTCAAGTAAGTAGCTGATCTGTTTGGCCTTGGAGTTCAGTTGTGGGGCTATCAGATTGTTGCTGGCATATTGGTTGACGTTGTTGGGGATTTTGTTGGTGTATTGTGTTCAGATTGGTATGTAACATGTTGGGTGTGTATGACAAGGTTTGAGTAATGTGTTTGTAGCATTGGGCTTGCCGTGTTTGGACGCAAGTGACAGGGGACGTGAAGTACAGCCATGCTCATGTATACTCAATCTTCAGGCATCGTGTGCGCGATTCGTGGACTGACAAAGATCAGTGGAGTAATCAATGGATAATGGTGTAGAATTGCCTGAATGGTTTGAAAAAGCAGAGTGTGTGTAATTATAAAATCCAAACCAAATCATATCAAATTGTATCTATTATATTCGATTTGATAATAATTAAACTTGATTCAAATGATTTCAAATCCAATTTAATAAAATCAAACTAGATTCAAATGATTTTAATTAGATATGAATTCATTTTATTTCTTTTGCTCTTGTAAAATATAGAAAAACAAAAGACATAGATGCCTGGCAAGACTCGAACCAAGACCTCACATTAAATCCAATCCGATACTTCAGTACTTAATCATTAAGCTGTTGGTTTATGCCTTGATTCTTAATATAACTAAATTGTACTTAAAATACCCGATTCTCTAAAATAATTTTTTAACTAAGCTAAAACTAAAATTATTTATTTCTAATCTAAAAATTTCTTTTTATAATTTTTCCTTTTCTTATTTTTTTGGTATTTTCATCATTTGTTAATTTTTTAATTATTTTTATATTTTATTTTATTTTTATTATTATTTTATTTTTGAATTAGGACCTGTAAAATAAAAATTAGAATTACAAAGGGGCAAAAATTTGGTGTCTACAATATCCATCCTACTCCTAAGGTCAATGTAGTGCAGGTCTTCGCTTGTATTCACATCCATCAAAACTATCTAGAACACCTCAAATTATTAGATCACATGGTTCGGAAAGTAAAACTCAATAATCTGGAAGTAGATGTGTGGCACCCTAGCCATCTAAATAGCTTAGCTAGCACTGTAAAAGGAGGAGGGTAAGATCTAAATAAGGTCCTTCGTGTACAGCTCCTATATGACCTACAATGCATTAGAAAGGGAAGTGTATTAGTAATATATGCATTCAATCGCCATACACTATCTCCATAGCCTCTCTCTTAGTATCCCAAACTTTCTTCCTAGTCACATTATATCTGAACATGGTTTAGATATTTGCTTAGAGGTTTGTAATCTTTATATCTGGATTCTCCCTAACATTATTGATAAAGTAATTGACCATAAGTTTACTATCAGTCTATCTGTAGTCCTACATTACAATGGGATTGATACGTATATGGTCCCTCAAGAATTGTTATGACGAATAGCCCCATTAACCTCTTATATGATGTATGTAGCCTCCGCTTGCACTCGTTATCCTTCTCTATGTAGTAAACGACCTAAAGATGCTATTTCAATTCATCAATTTCGTAGACGTAATGGTCATTGATATGGTACCTTTTCACTGTATTGATAAGCTCATCCTTCATGCTAAAGCATTTGTTAACAAACAAATCCTTTTCGTTTACCTAATTACTACTCTCTGCCTCCATGTCCTCTTTCAAGGCTACATAACTACTGCCCCTACCAATGTTCATGTAGAAGTCGATTTCTAATTGACAATATTGTCATCCCAGGCTAATTGTATTAGGTAAGCATCCAAATCCCTTAGGATGTAAGAAACTGAGGTACAGGTAGGATGCAACTCTATATATAATTTGACATGGTTATATCATCTATGGTGTTTTCCACTTCTACAACTTGTTCTTCTAACCACAATTTAACCCTCAACTAATCCCTTTCATCATCATTGTCAAGTCCTAGTGCAAATTATGACTAAGAGTAGATAAGGCCAATCGCTAGATAAGTTCAAGCTTGTAGAAAACTTGAAAGGGGTAATGAGGAAAATGCACGAAAGAACTGTGATGAATGAAAGCTAAGCAAAACCTATAAACTGCTCCAAAGGATATGACGCACCAATGGAACTTCTGAGAACCCATAGTACAATTCGATATGATGCACAAATTGGTCCAGTAAGGTTACTCGCCACTTAACCTTACTTAAGGGAAAGGATAAGAGTGATGCCAAGTGTAAAACAACAGAGTGTTTATACTAGAAAGTAAAAATACTCAAGTGTATTAATGATAATTTGTCTACCTGCGGCTCATAAACACAAAGGATATTTATACCTAAGAATTTAGGGCAATTTGCTTAAAAGGGGAAAAGACAAAATAAGTGTTACCTTAAAGTAATAATATACAATAATACAAAAAGGTAAAAATGAATATTCACAGAAGAAATAATTAGTGGGGCGGATTCTACACGGGGTCCTATACACATGGAGATGCTATATTGGTAAGGTTGTTAGAAGATGTGGACAAAGCAATATGGCTAGCTGGCTTGTTTGAGCAGGGACGACTTATGTAGTCTAGGGTCTCTCTCTCAACATGACAACAAGGATGATACTAAGTAAGTAGATGGTCAGGCATGAGGGAGGATTAGATGTTGTCTTGGTCATCTGTTTCTCGGCATTCTATCTACGATAGATTTGCGGTCATTTAGTATGACTTAAGGAGTGACTCAGCAAAGAAGTACTTGACATTGGTAGGAGTCGGTTGGAGTAGAAGAATTCATCTCATTAAGCCTTCCAATCTTTGAGCTTGGCTACAGGTCAAAGGGTTAGTAGCCTAATTCTCATCAGGTCCTAAGGGAATCAACTCTTCATCGAGGTTGTAGCTTGGTTTGTCCTGTAAGATTATCCTAACCTTTACATCAAGTGCCCTTCATTAATTTGCACATTCATGCTGCCTTCCTCCAAGATAGACTTGTCCACTGAAAAAATTTCATGTCCTTTGTACATTAGGAAGTCATCCTGAGTTGGTTAGACCTGTGGTGGAGGGTAGTTGGAATTATCTCTTCGTAAAGTGTTCTAGTCAATACTCATGCTTGAATTACTGACACCCCTAATATATATCGCTTGTATCCAGTTTTTTTCAAATGCTTTAGCCATTTCAATCAAGTTTTCTATATCACCATCATCCCTTATGGCTATCAAAGTGTACAAAACAATTCCTTGATAAAAATAAGGGTACTAGTGTATAAGCTTAACTCTAATAAGATCAATCCTGATACTTTCATAGATCCGTTGGAGGAAATAACTAAAGTTCAGATTTTTCCTCATCTTTAACTTTTTCACCAGTTCCCTATCATATTGCAGACCTGTACTTCCATTAATGATATTCCCTCCCATATATACAGTAATTTTGACAAATACAACCATTCTCGACCTATTCATCTAGTAATTTCATAGTAAGTTAAGCCCATACAATTTCACATAATTTATGGTACTCATACAATTTCACTTTTCAGTAGAGTGCTTCATCACATACTATAAACGCAAGTGCATGATTGCTTAACCAATGTACAAATAAAATCAACTGCATTTCACAAGTGGCATTCCTATTTTCTTATGTTATCACCACGATTTATCTAACTACAGAATAACATATGAATAATATACTAAACACAAACATAAGATACTAATTTTCTCTAACTACTATAAATTATTTTAACAATATAATTTGCATATTAAAAATATAAATGTGGGAAAAAAGAAGGGGACTAATTTTACTTATAGATCGGTAAAGAAAATAGGGTTACACTATTGCTTGGAGAGTGAAAATCAAAGACTAAGACAAATTTTAGAGAGTGAAGAAGAGAAGAATGAGCTCTAGTAAAGGAAATTAGGTTATAGATATGAGTATAGAAGGTGCAAAGAATATTTGTACCTTCGGTTCAGTAACAAAAGCACTAGTATGCACCTTCCTCTTTAACCAAAAGTATAATGTAATTATACGTATTTTTAAAGCGCATTTTTGCATGCGGCTTCCTTGACTTGGAATTTCTTTATTGAAATAAAAAATTTTGGAACAAAGCTCTACCGAGGTAATAACTTTTATCCAAGCCTTTTATCCTAATATTTTTTCGAAAAATACTCATAAAACTCGTCATATACCGAAAAATCCGATCTGGAGTAATGCAACATTGAGGGTCCCATCACCCTTTACCTCTGTTTGCAGTCGATTTAGCATGGAAGTTCATGTTCGGGGCCCCTTCGAAAATTTAGATGCACTATATGACGAGGGAGGTCGTTATTAGCATCGTTGACGCTAAGGAGGTCAGATATTAGGTGATGCACCACAAGTTCGTGACCCGAAAATCGTCAGTCCATAGAGCTTCGCTGCACTCAAGGGAGGTCGAGCAATGGCGTTCGACACCCCCTGCTAGCCTGGGTCAGCCGCATATCTAGTGTCTTAGGTCCGAGAACCCCTACGCAGCTATCAATAGCGTGTTGGTATGCATTGCCACCATGGATGATGCTATTGCTGCCTTATAGTAACATCCCCCTTATCTTTATCCTGATTTCGACCACCTAACGTTCCAGTTCTTCATCCCTAGTCTCCTTCTTGCTAGGATTTGTCGATCTTTCACATCCTTAAACCGATCCTCCATATCCTTAACCTTCTTGCAAGCAATGCTCTATTAGAATGAAGACCTTCTCTTGAAAGAACCTCGAATAGCCCAGGGTAGTTGTCTCTAACATTAAGTTGTTACGTACATTACTGTAGATTTTGTTAATGGGCGATTCACCGTGAAATCAATGTATGTAATTCGTTTTAGTTTGTTGGAATCCCTTCTTTTTTGGTTGCAATCACAGTGATTTGGTGTTTAGAGTATTTCTTAAAGAGAATACTTTGATTTATTGAAGCCTCGTCGAGAGCAAACTTAACAATTATCTTTAGAGTTGTATTTCTGACAATAACTCTTTTATCGCTTCACGCGAGGGGATGAGAACTATTTATATAGGATTTGTGAATAACCCTCACATTTAACATACAATCTACTCATGCATGTTTTTATTCATTTAATCTAGTAATTAACTATTTGGCCCAAAAAAAAAAAAAAAAAAAACTAGTAATACTAACCTATTCATGAATCTATTCATTCATTTAATCCAGTAATTAGACTAACAAAAAGGTCATGATAAGGAAACATAATGATATTGAATCCTGCATCTCTAACATTGATAGTCTTAGAATATCCCAAATATCACCGAAATCTTTTCAGCATTGCTTGCATTTTTACTGCAGAATTTTCTGTTTTTCATATCAAATCTTATGTTTTTTCTGCTGCGGATGGGTTTGAGTTTCTGAATCGTTGTTGCAACATTTAGTCTAAGTTGTTTATTTTCAAAGTTTCCTGAGCTAGTAAAGAAAAGCGATAATATTCTTGTACGAAGCCTATGAGATTTCGTGTTTTTGCGGTTTAGAATTTGAGCCTTCTTGACTTCCAATTAAGGTTTTCAATTGATCGATTATGGCAATTTAGTCTCCGAAACACAAACATTTAAAGGTTCTTTGATATGTCAACAGAGTATTCAAGATTCCGAAGCTTCAGGCATTAGATATTAAAATCAAAAGGTTGAACGAGATTGCAAAAATGTAAATGATTAGACACCAACACGACTGTTATATGGAGAGCTTATTGGAGAAAAATTGCTCCAAAGGATGTTCCTGTGTCCCATTTTCGTATGAAAAGGAAGTTCTGAGAAATAGAAAGGATACAAAAACAGCAAACTAGAGCCTCAATTACAATGAATGCCTCCAGGATGTAACATGTTTTTGTGTACTACCTAGTTTTGCTTCTTTACAATGTAAATGACTATGATAATCCAAATACATAGTCAAGGACATACACTAGTGCCAAGGAAAGTGGATACAGAGCAAAAGCCAGCAAACTCATCCAAAGTGGGAAAGTAGTGCGGAAACCGGCAATGACGCCCATTGCGACACAAACTATTACAATCACCAGCGTCTCAGAGAAGAAATCCCATGAAAGCTGTCGGATGTAGACCAGACCTAAGAAGACTGACAGGGAGAGGATGTTTCCCATGGTTACTGATCCATATATCTGCACCACAAACCTCACCTTTTTAGACATATATACCGAAGTAAACATGAATGACATCACCTGACGAAGATTTCCATACATCCTATAGCACTTCACTTCTTGAGGAAGACAAAAATTGATTTGCACCTGCATCTTAAAATCATCTACCTTAATGGTACAATGCCTTGCTATGAATATATGGTGACTGCTATAACAGCCATGTGTCTCTCTATGCATTTAGTGAAATTGTTAGCTGAATAGACATTTTGGTGGGAATGCTATTGAGTAAAACTATGGTCGAGTGCGATAAAATTTAATAAGATGCATACCTCAGAGTATGTCAAGGATGCAGTTCTCTTTTTCTTCTTGCTTGAAAAGATCAGAGTTGACACCACTTCACTGGAGCTGGCAAAGGGCAAAATAATGAAGGATACGAAGAAAGTAGGAATGCTTGTAGCCGTTGAAAAATTATCGACGACATCAACTAGAGGATCAGCAAATACTGCTGCAATTACAGTTCCAAAAAGCAGCATGAATACAGCTTTGAGGGTGTTGAATTTGGCATTCTCAACATCAGTTGCAGCCACCTCATCTTCTTGATCCTTCAATAAATCCTGTTCCTGCCTTGTCCTCTGATATCCATTCAGATTAATGAGTTTTCATGGCATGAAAATCGTATAAGAAAAGGTCTCGTGGTTCAAATTAGTTACCTCATGAAAGTCATTGACTAGTCTTGTTGTCAAAGAACCGTCCTGATTGCTGAGTCTAGCATGCCGCAGAGCCTTGGTGATCCACGCAGAGATTCCTTGAACAAACTCATTGATGTCAATACCCGAGTCATTGGTAGTATCAAAATCTTTGAATACTAGAGCAATAGCTTGATCGATATCCATGTCTGTTTCCTCAAAATCTATCCCTATAACCAGAGCCCTGAGCTCCTTTGGTGATAAGGATCCATTGGAATCTTCATCAAGTTTAGAAAACAGCCTGTCATAGCATCAATAAGAAGAAATTACACATCATATGGCTTCATGGCTTCAACACGGGCATAAGTTTTTAATATCTCTAAATGACTAATATTGATAGATTTTGAAACTAATTTGGTCAATCTTCTTTTGATTTGTCCTTAATTGTCAAGCAAATCCTACTGCAAGCTGCAGTTCCCAGGTCGGTGTGGAATGATAAAGGCTAAAGCACGAAAACTTAATATACCTTCCTATAACAGCCTCGTTAGGCTTTCCTTCATCATTAATAAGTTTTCCTATTGAGCGTGATTTCAATTGTTTCAAAATTCCTGACATTACGCGCTTGTGCATCGCATATGCAATTCTTCTCTTCTGAATCCTGGGCTGGAAAACCTGCATAGATGTTTCAAAGCAAGGGACAACAAAGCAGAATTGTAAAAAATCAACTATCTGCAGCACATGACACCAAATGTTCTTGCTTAATCAAAAATTTAAGGCAGGTTACTAGATTGGAGTACCTGATAGAGGCAGTAGGACAGTAACAAGCAGATTGAGACAATGAAGGAAGCCAGAATTGCCACCTGACTTTGAGTAGTTGTGTAGAAAACCAGAACTATCGTAAATGGGATCACGGAGATTCCCATGATTCGTGCAGCATAGCTTGTCCAGATATCGGTGCTTACACCAGATCCTGTTAAGAACATCCAAAGAGCACTTTTCTCATAGCATTTCCCAGCAAAACATCATTACCTCAAGACTGGAGGGTAAAATTGACAAAAAAGTAGCATCTGCTTCCATAGTTATCCTATCATTACAAAAAAACAATATAACTGGGATTTACATCAATTAGAACGAAGTGGTAGATATTGTTAGCTTGAATCAGGAATTCTAGTCGCTTGAGCCAGGATATGGACATGAATTGCCGCTAGAACACATAAAATTACAAAAGGAATATCGGACAGATATGAACACATTTTATGCAAATTTGGTATAACTTGACACAATTAAAAAGCAAAACTAGTGGTATGAGATCTAGATGGAACAAATAAAGCAGGATAAGGGGAAAAATGAGCCACCCGAATTGTTAGCCATCTATCACTTCAATTTGAACAACAAAGAAAATGATATGATTAGCAGTCTAGACTATACCAGTTAAGCTGAAGCATTTTGTATCTTTCCCATCTATTGCAGATGAATTCACTATGTCACATTTGCCAACTATGAGACAAGTTCCCCATAGAATTGTTAGAAGCATGATGGTCGATCCAGCTAGCAAACCCATCCCAACAGAGACCTGGCTTTGCGCAGTTTCTGTGCTTCCTGATAGCCCGGATGCTACAAGCATGCAAAACCTGATCAGCTTATGTATCAGGAAAATGACCTCCATTCAAATATCAATTGAAGAATTTACTAGTAATTTTGACTTGAAGGTATGAAAGGATGAGGACAGGCGTTGGTTACCAAGAATGATCGTAGCATCAGGAAGTGAGCTGAGTATTGGAAGGAAAAGACCACCGATAATACCAGGACCAAGGATTTGTAGCAAAATCTCACTTCCATCAGACAACAACTTAGCTGACAGAAACATCAAGTAACCATAGACAAGAATAAGGAATATGTTTCCCAATACAGTGGTAGTGCAAGGCAAGAATCCATATGTTTGATCACAGTCATCAGATGCAAATAACCGGCTAAGAAAGACTCCTGGCCGCTTCAGATACTCAATCCCATCAGAAACAACTCCGAGAGAGGCAGATTCCATTACAGGCCTTCCCTGGCCATTGATGACCAAAGAGAGAAGGAAAATCACTAGGAAAGGTGCAATCTTTCTGTTCATTTTTCAGGGAATGTAATGCAAGGTCAACTGTTAAGATTTCGTTATGTATTGTCACATATATTTATCTTAGTCATGCAACGCGAGTCAGTTTTAAGCGCTTGACTTTTAGCTACTACTTAATCCTCGTATAAGACTCCAAAATAATGTACTATGTCTCATGTTCGATGACTTCAACATTGTTATCTAGATGAAAATGTCAGGGGAAGCTTGCAGGAATGGATAATTTATTGGAGGCCAGGAAGAATTGAGGTGAACAAGAAGGATATTTATTAAAAATATGAAAACGAAAGGCATATACTAAGAGCATCTTGTAGCAAATGGAACCCATTTCACATGTAAAATTCATAGTAGAAAAAAGCCTTGACGTCACGGTTCGAGTAGTTGGCATATAAAGAAAATAAATAGCCATGTGACTTAGATGAGGAAAATTAATTAGCTATTACATTATCCTCAATGTTTTAATAATTATCATCTTGTGAATGGTCTTCGGGTCTGAAGAAGCTTGCTGCACCTCTTCCAGCTTAGAAATCACCCGGCTGCCTAAATTTTTAGAAAAGTGGTTTTTTAATCACCTACACGACTATTTTACTCGGTAAAAAATAATAAGAAGGTGCTTTTATTTTTTTTTCTTTTTTAATCAAGGATCAAAATAATAAAATAAGTTCTTAAAACACTCCTGTTAATCATTTGGAAATTTAAACGTTCAATTTTAAAAATTTTAAAAATAAAAAATCTAAAAACATATGAAACAAACATGTAGGGTGTAGTTGCAATTTGCCCCATAGTCTTCTTCTTTTTTTTCTTTTTTCTTTCCCCCCTGAAATATGTATAATTTTATTCATATCCAACCGTATAGGTTTCCAAATTATTAAATTTAATTTATAACCCTGTACTTTTACATATATATATTTTATCTTAAGGTAGCTCCATGGCTATGCGTTCATTGAGGGAGAGTTTTGCCCTGTGCTTAAGAAATCAGTGTTCGTACTTGAAACTTTGTAGAAAATATTGTGGATCACGAAAGTGGAGGCTTTTCTGATAGTTACTTAGGAATGCAAGTGAGGTACAACACAAGGAATCTTGATCAGATCTTAGACTTTCTCATGTATTTTACATAAAAATAATGGTAATTGAATGTCTATGCTAGCTGACAAAGCCAGTAACGTGGTACAGTTGCACCGCAATATGAATTATTAAAATAGAAAATCTTGCTTCAATGTTACATTATACCATCTCGTTGAAGCACGAATTTCGAGCTAGCTTTTGGTGAGGAAGATGAGGAGAAATTTCCAGATTATCTGCTTTCCAACCAGAAAAAGGAGTAATTATCCTAACTGCTTTCCAACATTAGTCCGATCGACCATGCATTAGAGAACTGCAATACTCAGCCTGTGGCTCAAAACTTTTGAAGCATCCACAATAGCAAATAACAAGCCTTAATAGATCTGGTAAGTTGTATAAACATCTCATGTTTTATGTTAGGATTTAAATAGAATCGTGTTTAAAAAACTTAATCTGTAACATATTCTATTTATAATTTATGTTTAAAAAACCAAACTTATAATCGAGTCCATTTAATAAGCGTAATACGTGTTTTCATGGTACATATTTATCGAATAAAAAAAGTTCTATTTTAAATATATCACATATAGTAAGTCTGAATTTGAGAAGTATATTTGAGGAAATAAAATGAAAAAAAATCTCAAGGCTTTATTATCTGAGTCCATCTTTTTATTCTTTAGAATGTAAACTAGTATTGTGAAACTTGGTGAATATAATTTAATATCATTAAGAATTTCATCATTAGACCATAAACCGCTGAGTTGTTTTATTATCCAAAATAATAGTATGTTTGAATATTTTTATGAATTTTAAAATGGCTTAATTAATTATTTTAAAAGGTAGTGACAATTTCATAATTTCTCTAAAACTCCAACTACCTATAACATTTGTCTTTAAAAGACATATATGTATCATTTTTTTTTTCTCTCTTTCCTCTTTTCTCGCTCCTCACATTTCTTTCTTCCCTGGTAATTAATTCTTCCTCGCTAAATGCATCAAGATCCGAAAGTAAGCCGATCTTTCTTTAAACCTTTTCTTGGTTTCCTTGTTTTCTAGAGTGTTTAATGTGGATTAGAATGGAAAAAACCAGATCTTCGTCGTGTTCTTGGAGAAGAGAAATAATAGGAAATGATTTTGTTTGAAAGAGTTCTTTTGATTGAGGAGCTACAAATGCAAGTGAAGTGTTTCTCAAGGAATTCAAGTAAGCATTTAGTTTAATTAAGTTTTGTTGAATGATTATAGAATCAAAGTGTTGTTAAAATGTTTTTGTCATGGGTTTTGAAGATGAAGTGTAAAGTGCAGGTCGGGTTTAGTTGTTGTGAGGTTGTTGCACATATGGAAGAAGTCATCATTATCTATGGTAAGTTGGTTTGAAGTATTGTACTGAAGGATATGGTGAAAAGGGGTTATCTTATGAGTTTTCGTGGAAGGCAATTCTACAAAAACTATTACATACAACAAATTATAAACTAAAAGAATGAGAAAGAAAGAAATTCAATTCTCTTTCCTAATGTTAGCGTTATTTCATGAACAATGTTATTTCTTAAAATTATTTCTCAACTTGAGTTTAAGTAAGTAAATTGGAATACAAGGTAGAAAGTTAAGTAGAGGGTAGAAGTAGGAATTGTGAGCATAAATTATCTTGAAGTAATTATTCTAAATTTTAATGCTTATGTTTAATGCCAAGTTCTAGGAGTGAGGCTAATTTAGTTTTTTACGAGTTATTTGATCTAGGTACATAGATTATATACTTGTTGTCCTATACTTGTTAGGTTAGAACTTAATGAACCTAATACATATGCAATATTAATGAAATTTTACATGTGCTTAGCTATTGTCGATGGACTAGGAGTATCGGTAATGTTGGTGTGGCAACTTAGTGATCGATGCATGACATTGTCTTAAGTAAAGTTGTGTACCAAAAAGATCTTAATAGATTTAGAATGACTCTTAGACTCTTAGATGTTGAGGACCAACTAATACTGTATATGTATAGTGTGTGTGTGTGTGTGTGTGTATATATATATATATATATAGAGAGAGAGAGAGAGATGTGTATGTACATGTATTAAGGTTAGGAGTTACCCTAAGTCTTGAAAATGCTAATATTGTGTTAATTGCTAGACTTGAATAAAAGATAATAAATGGTTAGATACGCTTTAGCTACATGCTTAGGTAGAATAACCATTCCATTACTTGCTTGTTATAATAAAGTTGCTATTACGATAGAAGAAATTTAGACAATAAATAGCTGTTTGGTATGAATACTCAAATTACTAAATAGCATGTCCCCATCCTTACGAATTGTTATTTAACAATTTGTTTATCATTTTTTCCCCATAAGTTCATCTTTACATAAATGCATAAGTCCATATAAACATCACTTTACTACACCCATGAGGGGTGTAATGGATATATAGATTTATTCCAATTTACTTTCTTATATTGTTTTATATCAACTAAACAATATAATAAACATGTAATAATTATTCTATTTTTATTCCTTACTTATTGAATTACAATTTAATTTCTCTTTTATAACACACAGTGAAGTGAATGGGTAACAAATGTTTTTGTATCTACATGTGGGTTTGATTATGTATGCTCATTTATATGTGGCTATTGATACTTTATGTGCATGGCTTCGACTCACCCATTAGATGATATTCTTTTTCAATTGTAAATATTAAAGATATAGATTATTACGATGATCTCGGATCTGACTTGTTGTACTAACATTGTAGCCTAATGCTTAGTCATCGCGTTGAAGTTGCTAACAACTTTAAGGAGTCTTGTATGTAACAAAGCAAGTGCGAGTATCAATGTCAATATGGGAAAGATACAAGGATGAAGTGACTTATGATGTTCTTCCTATATGTACATCATATAACCTCTTAGGGTAACCCTAGCTCTCTAATCTATAGGTGATGTATAATGGGTATAGGATCACTTATATGCTCCATAAGGATGGAAAGAAGGTCATGTTGTCCCTTATGAGCACCAAGGAAGTCTAGGAAGCACAAGCACAAATTTCTTAAGTCGATAAGAGAAAGTCCTTCATACTTTCCTAAGCTAAATTCACTAGAGCAACTAGGTTAGATAATCCTATGTTCTTGCTAGTTCAAAGGTTATTGTAGATGAAGGAGCTAACATCCTTACCTAATGATGTATAGAAACTCCTTATGGAGTGTGAAGATCTATTTCCTAACAAATACCAAAGGGACTACCTCCCATGACAGGAATTCAACATTCTGTTAACTTTAAACCAAGAGTTGCCCTACCTAATCAATTAGCCCATAAGCTCAACCCTAAGTAAGTCGCCAAGCTCAAGAGATAAGTAGACAAGCTCATTAATAGAGCGTGTGTTTGAGGGAGCATGAACTATTGTGCTATACCTGCCTATTGATTCCTAAGAAGGATGGGTCGTGGCATATAGACAAAATCACCATCAACTATCAATATCCCATATCCCAGTTGGATGACATACTTGACAAGCTTTACAAAGCATAAAACTTTTCAAAAATTGACTTAAAGAACAACTACCATTAGATTCATATGTGGCATTGTGAAGAATCGAAGATAGTGGTCAAAACTAAGAATGACCTCTATGAGTGGCCGGTTGTGCCATTCAGCCTGATGAATGCACTATGTACTTTTATGTGGCTCATGAACCATGTCCTCATGACTCTGATTGAGCAAGTGCATAGTAGTCTATTTCGATGACATCTTAGTATACAGTATCAACCTATTGGCCCATGTCGAGCACTTAAGAGCTATATTTGATATCTTTCAAGCTTACTTGTTATACGAGAATTTGAAGAAGTGTACATTCTACTAGAAGGAAGTAGTGTTCCTTAGTTATGTTATGTCTGATGGTGGAATTCAAGTTAACAAGGAGAAGGTGTGAGTTCTTCTTGAATAGCAGACCCTAAAATGTATTACTAATGTAAGAAGTTTTCATAGTAGAGCTTCTTTCTATTGGAGACTCCTTCGTAACTTTAGTACCATTGTGGTGCCATTAACTAAGTTGACTAAGAAGAGCTTAGAACTCAAGTGCAGAGAAAGCTCATAGAAGTTTTGAAGAGATGAAGACTAAGTTAACCTCAACCCTTATGCTAATATTGTTGGACTTTAACAAAGTATTTGAGTTTAAGTGTGACACACGTAACATGGGAGTTAGAGTAGTACTCACGCAAAAGTGGTGACATGTCAGTTATTTCAATGAGAATCTTAGTAGGCCTGTATTAAACTACTCTACCTATGATAAGGAGTTCTACTCTCTTATTCAAGCTCTCTAAGTGTAGTAACACTACCTCCTACCTCGAGAGTTCATTACCTATATGAACCATTAGTCCATTAAGTACCTCCAGGTTAGCAAAAATTGACTCAATGTCATACCAAGTGGATTTAATTCTTAGAAACTTTCTTCTACATGATTAAGTACAAGAGAGGAAGTTCAAACAGTATAACTAATGTTTTGTCTCAACGTAATGTACTTACCATGACAATATAAGCCAGGATACTTGGTTTTGGAGCACTTCCTAAATAATATGAGCAAAGTGCCTACTTTAGGTCTGTTGTGACTAAGTATAGATTGGGAATTTGTTATGGATGGATTTTACATAAATCAAGGGTATTCGTACAAGAAAAGCCAGTTGTACATCCCAATAAGCTTAGCTAAGGAGTTATCAATCCAAGAAGCCCATTCCAAGGGCTTTGTCAAACACTTTAGAGAAAAGAGGATGTACGAACTATTAAATGAGAATTTCTATTGGTTGGAAATGATAAAGGATGTCGACAAAGCATTAGAGAGGTATGAGGTGTGTAAGCGAGTTAAGTGAAGGAAGGAGCCTTATGGAGAGTATATATCTTTGCCCATACCTAAATAGCCTTGGTGTCACAACCCAATGGGTAGCTAGGTCGTGGTAGTATCGTTATATATCATGAGAAAATCCAAGGCCAACACCACTATTGGTCAAGAACCTTCATTGTACTACACATGGTGTCATCGTAACTCTAATATCCACTAGAGAGACTAGCATAAAGTTATATCAAAGAAAATAAATAAAAGGATCACCACATTAATATCAAATATCATAAGAAGTGGGGTAAACAACTTTCTCTTAATCATAAGAAAGTACTAGTAGTCTAAGCTACTACAAACCCTTAAGAAAAATATAAGATAATAATAGGGGGTCTAAAAATATCATAAATATCCACCGATGCTCTCATTTTCCCTCTAGCCATCCTAAAGCTTCTGGTACTAACCTCAAGCATCCCTCGATCTAGCTCTAGCTATAGGTCAAGCTGCAACAATAAACTATAAGGGGATAAGAAATAACAACTTAGTGAGTAACCTTCTTATCATACCAACAAACAAAATTTCAAGCAAATTATTTAAATAGTCATATGCAATGCAGGTAAGCATATGAAATCCACATATCGTACATAGCCTGCTAACGACTATATAAAGCATAGTTTTATGCCTACCATTGCCTGGGTTGAGAAGTATTTAGCCATGTCAAGACCGGGGTCTCTATATCTATTATCTAATTATATGCTTTCTTCTCTTAATAGACCTAAAGCAGGAAATACAGCTTGGACTTAAGTAGAAGGTGGTACTCCATAAAGCTAAGTAAATCCCAAAGGTTGAGGCAGGAACACATCATATGAGTATGTCATACAATACAACAATAACTTATCATAAATACGGATCCAACATGCATGATCTCCTTCTCCCTTAGTAGTGTTGATGCCCTTTTATATTTAATGCATAAATGTACAATGCACAATCAGTTCTTATTAAAGTTAAGTAATTATTATTTTGGTTCACAAGTAACCAACCAAATATATATGATAGACACTCCA
This sequence comes from Lumnitzera littorea, assembly GCA_024138015.1. NCBI lineage: Eukaryota > Viridiplantae > Streptophyta > Magnoliopsida > Myrtales > Combretaceae > Lumnitzera > Lumnitzera littorea. The sequence goes on from JAMXBB010000003.1 coordinate 96,510,257, forward strand.
AGGCCTTACTTACTAATACAACAACCAATTCTCAATTCAAATATATTATTTTGTTTTTAGAAAGAAAGTACAATCAATCCAAACACATGCATATAACCCAACCCCAAGCATAATCATTTCATATATATAACTAAACGATGCTCTACACTACAAACACAAACAAGATAAGACAAGGGATGGTGTACTCATTGAGCCATATCATCTAGCAATCTTAGTAATCCTTAGTTGAGTTGATCCTTTGGTCCACATTACTTGAAGATTATAATTAAGTATATAAGTATTGTATCTCAATTTACTTAGTTAGCTCTTCCCATCCTAAAATTTCCACTTTTACTATTTTCGTATGTTAATCATAACTCTTTCATTTTAAGTCTGTTTTTAGTGATCTTATAGTCGTTTTTTTATTGTTTTCAAATTCTCTTTCATTTGGTGAGGTCCTTTTTAGGTGTTTGGGCTTGTAAGGCTTGGTTTAGGTCAATTAATTCGTTGGTCAAATGGCTATTTTAACTATCTTAGTGTTTAGGCTTTAGGCCTTACATATGACTTTTTGGGCTTTTATTTAAGTATTTTAAGGTTGAATTTTTTATCTAAATTCAATAGCTTTTAATTTGGGCCTTCATTACTCTAGTGGGCTTAAATGAACTCTTTCACTAGTTTAGGGCCTTAGTTGGTTAATGGGCCTATAGAGGGTATCTTATATGGGCATTAAGACTTAATGTACCTCTTATACTTTAATTAATGAGCATTTTATTTTTAGTATCAGATCTAGTCAAATCTATTTATGGTTTAAATTTTAATTCTTTTTGGGTTAGTTTTGCACTTTAGGACTTTAAGTCCAACTCTATTCATCTTTTTGGGCTTAAGCCTACTTTACACACTAAATTTGGTCCAATTTATCATAAGTTCTAGATCTGGTCATTGTTGTTAGTAAGGCTTTTAACACTATTCTTAAGCCCCTAATTCGTAACTAAGCTAGTTTAAGCTATGGACTTATTATTATCCTACTTAACTTGATTAATCACAACATAAATCATACTTAACACTAAATAATCATGTGATTAAGTTAATAACTAAAAATTTGCAAACCTTAGGGCAATTTATATGTGGTGGCCAGGAAGGTGGTTTAGGGTTTCCATTACACTTTTTCAATCTATTTCTCATTTTAGTGCATTTCCTTAGTCTAAGGCATGTTTTTACTTAGAGTGAGTTGATTTTTCCACTAAATGAAATGAAAACAAGTTGAACACTCTCCAATGAAGTGGTAACATGCTTGAGGAATAAGGGTCATTAAACTCTTCTTAATGAATTATCACTAAAACCTACTAACTATGAATTGTTACTACATGTTGATGATAAAACTTAAACTACCATGCTTAATATGTGCATAATCTTGATTAACCCTTCATGTCACTACTTTAAAACAAGCATGCTTACAAGTGTGTGTGTGTGTGTGTGTATGTCTAAAATGTGGAAAACTTACATGATATTAGGTGGAAAAACAATGAAAAATAAGGCTAATTAACTTACTAGAGTTGAGTGCATTAGTCCTCTTTGAGAGTGTGTGCCATGAGGTTATGTGTGTATATGTCAACTAACTAGGGTAGTATGTGAGGGAGGCATGGAGTTTGGTGGCTAGTGATTTAGTAGACTAGTGGTGGTGGTAGTAGTAGCTGATGGAGTGGGTTTGAGTAAGATTTTGGAGTGGTTTTTGAGAAAAATGTTGAGAGTGATTGTATAGGATGAATACGGATGAAATGAAAGAAATTAGAGGGTGTAAGATGGGGTGTTGGCCGGCACCATTTGAAAAGGAAAAGGGGACAATTTGGAGCTAAATGGGGTAGGTGGTACATGAACCTAAATTGTACACTTATACTATATTTTCTTTTTGCTATTTTTGTTATTATCTTGTCTCCCAAAAGGACATTGTCCTTTGTTGCTTTAACTAATTACATTCTTTTTTCTTCTTAATTAAACTTATCTTGTTATTAATTAGGATGCAATGGAAGATAGTTAGGGCTTAGGGTATAATTAGGGTAATTAAGTACAATTGAGTCTAATTAGGTATATTTAGTGTAATTATAAAAACTCTAAAGATTTGTTACATTTTATTATTTTAATTTAATTAGTTTCCATGTTCTACGTATACATCAAGGGTTTCTTAAGGATTTTAGGTTTGTTTACAATAATCGGTTTGCGTATTTTACATATGGAGTGTTTAGTCTTGTTCATAGATACAATACTTGGACTCTTCAAGTTTTTTGAAGAGAGCTAAGTTAGCCTTCCTTAGAAATACTCACAACACACTCAAGAGAGGGAGAAAGTGTTTAAGAAGATAAGCTTGAGAACATAAGGAAATTCATACTCAATTGACTGATGAGTATAAATGAGGGGAGGTACCCCTTATATATAAATGGCCTCTTGAAATGGACGGCCAAGATTAAATCGATCTAGCAGTCTATATTACATTTATATTTACAATGCTACCTACCCTTTATCTACAAAGATCTAGGATCTTTTGGGAACTTTTGAGATCTTTTAGGAACTTCTCTCCCAGAAATCCCTATTGGACTTGGGCCTTAGGTTCCTTCTTATATAGACTGATAGGAACCTCCTAACTTTAGGTCTCTATTAGGGGTTCATAACATCCTCCCCCACTTGAATATGGCGATGTCCTTATCGCTGTCTCTCAATACTTATTGATCAATGCCTCAAATTGCTATAATAGTTCGATTGGTTCCCAACTATTCTCACTTTCAGGTAGTCCTTTCCATTTGATCAAATACTCAATGCGATTTAAATGCCTTGACTCTATTATGATTTGATCCTTAAGTACTTCTTCTGTATCTTTATCATATGAGCTTCATACCCTAATTAGTGCTCAAGTTGATTTCATCCTTCCTAGTTAATCTCCATCCTCATAGTAAGGCTTTAGCATGCTAACATGGAATACCAGGAGTATCTTAAGCCTTGGAAGAAGTTTAGCTTATATGCCACTTTTCCTATTTTCTTCAAAATCTTATAGGGTCCTTCATATCTTCTCATAAACCCTTTGTGAAGAGTCCCTCTTGTCCACTATATTAAGTGTAACCATACCATGACAAGATCCCCTACTTGGTACTTAACATCCCTCCTTGTTAGGTCAACAAACTTCTTTATTCTCTTAGTTGCCTTGTGTAGATAGGTACAAGCAATGTTAGCTTTCTCCTGTCAATTTCTTACAAAGTCATGTATGGCCGAGCTATTACTTTTATACTCAGTAGCAATGGGGTTTGGGGTAGTAGGCAGGAACCCTAATACCACCTCAAAGGGGCTTTTTCCCGTGGCTTCACTAAAACAAAGGTTGAAGGAAAACTAGGCAGCATTTAGCAACTTTACCTAATCCTTTTTGGTTAGCATTTACATAGTGCCTTAGATATAACCCTAGCAAAGAATTCATCCTCTCCATTTGTCCATCAATTTGTGGGTGTAGACTGTTAGAAAACTTTAGGTCTAACCCCAGGAGCTTAAATAACTCGAACGAAAACCTTCCTATAAACCTCACATCTCAGTTAATGATGATCGATGAGTGTATACCCCAATATTTTACAATATGCTTCATAAATAGCCGAGCAGCCTCCTCTACGGGACTTTCCTTCGAGGCAGGTATGAATGTAGCATACATAGAGAACCTATCCACTATCACCACTATTGTCTTATACTCGTCAGATTTTGGAAGATTCACTATAAGATCCATGGAAACACTCTCCCAAGGTCTTTCAGGAATGGGAAGAGGTTATAAAAGACCTGTTGATGCTCAGTTCTCTACCTTGTCTTGCTGGCATATAAGATATGTCTTCACATAAGCCTTAACATACTTCCTAGCATCAAGCCAATAATACTTGACTTCAATCAGTGCTTGTGTTCTTTGGACCCCTAGGTAGCCTACCTATAAGGAGTCATGGCACTCCTTCAAGATTTCTTTCCATAGCCCCATATGTAAGGGGACACAAAGTCAAGGCCCTTTGTGTACAATAACCCATTCTCCATCTAGAATCTTTGAGTTCTTCCCGTTAAGGCACTCTCCATCAAGGCCCTTACTAGAGGGTCCTGTTCTAACCTTTGTTTAATCTTTTCCAACATGTCTCCTATTGGACGGGTGGCTAGAGCTATTAATTCGACCTTTTGACTGAGTGCATCTGGTACCACATTAGTGCTCCTAGGCTTATGTTCTAGCATATAATCGAATTCTGTTAAGAAAACTTACCATTTAGCTTATTTGGGTGATAGTTTCTTTTGAGTTAAAAAATATCTAGCAACTATATTCTTAGTGTTTACTATAAATCGACTACCCAACAAATAGTGTCTCCATACCCTAAGGTAGTAGACTGTGGCCATCATCTCCTTCTCATGGATAGGGTACTTCCTTTCAGTTTTGTTCAACTTATGGCTTTCATAGGCCAATGGGTGTCCCTCCTGCATAAGAACCCCACAGATAGCGAAGTTACTAGCGTTGGTGTGTACCTCATAAGATTTAGTGAAGTCTGGTAAGGCTAGAATTGGTTCTTTCATAATGGCTTCCTTTAATCCATCAAAGGCTTCCTAACATCTTCTATTCCAGTGCCAATCTGTATCTTTCTTGAGTAAGTTCGTCAAGGGTGCTGCAATTTCAGAATATCCTTAAATGAACCACTTATAGTAGTTGGTAAGTCCTAAGAATGACCTTAATTCAGTTGGCTTAGAGAGTCATTCCCACTCATAGATAGCTTGGATTTTAGCTTTATCCATCTTGATTTTCCTTCGTCCCACCACATGACCCAAGAAGGCTACTTCTTCTTGGGAAAATGAACACTTCTCTAACTTCATGCATAATTGGTTTTCCCTCAAGGCGGAGAATACCTATCTCATGTGCTACACATGATCTTTAAGAGTCTTACTATATACCATAATATCATTTAGGTATACTACCACAAATTGGTCTAGGAATGGGGCTAGGGCTCGGTTCATTAAGGTACAAAATGTAGCCGGGGCATTGGTTAGCTTAAATGGCATAACATGAAATTCAAAAGATCCATACTTAGTGACACATGTGGTCTTCGGCTCATCCCCTTTAGTAATTCGAACTTGATGATAGCCTAACCTTAAGTCTAACATAGAGAAGTATGTTGCCATACTCAATTGATCAAATAAGTCAGCTATCACAAGTATAGGGTATTTGTTTTAGACTGTTATCTTTTTTAGAGCCTTATAGTCTATGTATAGTCACAATGATCCATCATGCTTCTTTTGAAATAAGACCAAGGCACTGTATGGTGCTTTAGAGGGACAAATAAACCTAGCATCCAAAAGTTTAATTAGTTGCCACCAAAGTTCTTCTAATTCACGGGGTGACATATGATAGGGAACCATTGATAGGGGTTTAACCCTAGGCTCCAACTCGATTATGTGATCTACTTCCCTTTGAGGTAGAAGTTGTTTGGGGAGTCTCTTCAGCATTACATCACTAAACTCCCTCAATATTTCCTAGACCATCTCTAGTATCTCTCACTTCTTTGGACTTCATCTTTTACTTTTAAGGTGGCTAAGAACGTAGGTTCATTTCGCTTCACCCCCTTAGATAACTGGATGGCTGAAAGCAACTTGGTAGTTGGAGTGAAACTTTAGTTGACTAGAACAATTGGGCCTTATCCATGACAAAAATATAATTAGAAGATGGCACAATACATGCCTAGATCCTATTGGAGAAGTTCATGCCAATTACTAGCTTGTAGTCATCCAAGGGAATCACCTTCAGCGTTTCCTTCCTATTCCACTATCCTACTTGAAAGTTTACATCTCGAGTTACTCCTACTATTGGTATCTCTTTAAAGTTAACTATTTTGAGCTTTCCCTGTCCTTTCTCGATGTTTAACCCTATCTTGGCATCTGCTTCCTTTGAGATGAAAATGTCAGTGGCCTCCGTATTTACTAAGGCATTCATCTTGTAGCTTATGACTTAAGCTTCTACATACATCAGTCCCTTCTGTTCATAAGTAGGCTTACTTTATGTGGCGTTCAAGAGTTTCAAGGCACATAGTTTAGTGTCATTTTAGGTTACTTCCTCCTCTCTAGCACATAACCCTGCTAGCTTAGCCCGATTTGGATACTCCCTAGCTTTATGAGGGCCTGCACATAAGAAGCAAGAGAACCTATGTCAGGAAGACTCCCCTAGAGGCTCAAGGGCCTTACCTTTCCATGCTTGTGTTAGACCTTCTCTTCTGGAACCAGACTCTACTCTTTTAACATCTCCCCTTCCTCTTTGGGGTCCATCCTTCCTACCTTTATCTTTAAGTCCATCACTACGCTTGAATTCAATTAAGGCTTCTATAATAGCCATAGCTTTGGCAAAGGTTTAGACTCCTTACCTTTCTAGTTCCATTTGGGCCTACCCTTGCAACCCATCTTGGAAGGTAAACATGGCATCTTCATCACTCATATCTAGGATTTCTAAAAGCAGCTTAGAGAATTCTCTTACATACTCTCGAATAGAGCCCTTATGCTATAACCTTCTCAATTAGGCCTTAGCATCCTTCTCGGCATTACTACGGTAGAATTAAGCCTTCAATTTTGCCTTGAAGTCCTCCTAAGTGGTTATATCATCGGTACCTCATTGGGTACCTTCTAACCTCCTTTATCACCATAATGTAGCTACATCTTCTAGGAACATAGGAGCTGAATGGAGCTTGGAAGCATTATTTAGCACTCCTAATGCATCAAAGTACCTCTCCAAGTTCCATAAGAAGTTGTCATTTCTTTTGCGTTCCTAGTTCCTGAGTAAGGCTTTGGTTTTGGAATGTCAATCTTCCTTATAGGTCCCATTTAGACTAACCGATGGCCAACATCATGGCTTTGTTGTAATATAGCTTACAACCTTTGACCTCCCTTCTTAAGGCAGCTATCATTCCCTCTAAATTGTTGTCCTTTTTCTAAAGGTCATCTACTGCTTAGTTAAGGCTAACAACATATTTCCTAAAAGCTCATCCTTTAGCTTCTTCATGCTGTCGTCAACCCCATCCACCCAATCCTTCAGGTCCCCCATGACTAGCTCCAGCTTCGCTAACCTAACCTCTGTGGGAAAACTCATCCCCTTAGACAATACTAGATTAGTCAGCTCACTTGCACTAAAAGGAGTCATTGGAGCTCTATCATATTCAACCGCATCAGTCTTGTTTCCAACCATAGCTTCTCAAACCTAAGGCTTTGATACCACTTATTATGTATGGAGTGTTTAGTCTTGTTTACACATACGGTACTTAGACTCTTCGAGTTTTCTAAAGAGAACTAAGTCAACCTTCCTTGCAAGTATTCACAACACACTTAAGAGAAGGAGAAACTATATAAGGAGAAAAGCTTGAGAACATAAGGAAATTCTTACTCAATTGACTGATGAGTACAAATAAGGGGAGGTCCCCCTTATATACAAGTGGCCTCTTAAAATGGATAACTAAGATTGAATCGATCTAATGGTCTATATTATATTTATATTTACAATGCTATCTACCCTCTATCTACAAAGATCTAGGATCTTTCGGGACCTAGAAATCCTTATTAAACTTGGGCCTTAGGTTCCTTCTTATATGGACTGGTAGGAACCTCTTAACTCTAGGTCTCTATTAAGGGTCCATGACACGTATACATTTAGTACTTAGAGTAAGTACTTGTTTCTACTTCACAAATGATTTTCACTATTTGAATTAGTTTTTTTCAATGCTTTAGGGTTTTCAAGAAATAGTTAAGGCTCCTTTATTGTTTTAGGATTTCCTGTGTATTAAGGTTTCTAAGGTTTTATATGTACAATTATGATTTTAGGGTTAAACTTATTCTAAGGCTTTTTATCTTCTTATTTAGGGTTTTTGACTAAATATTCAAGGTTATGTTATCTTATTTAGGGTTTTGATTCTTATATTTCTGTAGGGTTCGAGGGATTATCCATTGATTCTCTCTCTTATTTGACTTCTAATTGAGTAAAAAACATGTAAGGTTTACATGCTCCCTGATAGGAATCAACCCAATAGACCAAATACCAGAAGAAGAGTTAAGGGATCACAAGGACTTACTTAATGAGTACTAGCTTGAGGACTCTCCAAGGATAAGGATTTTGACATTAACTAGGATATGTTACACTTCATCTACCTTAAGTGCCAAGCCGTGGTCATAATAAGAACAGTTTCCAAGTTAGCAAACACCATAAGTCTCCTAAAGCAAAGTAGATAGTCATTCAACTTACTGAGATCTTAGAATAATGCTTTATGTTCGAGCTTCAATTTGAGCTAGATTAGGTTGGCCAATTCATCCATTCCTTTCCTAACCTGTACCAAACTAACACCATTAGTTACTAAGCTACCTAAGATCTAGCACTTGTAAGGATAACCTAATACATAATATTAGGCTCGCTAACCATAATTTGATACCTACCTTCTAGCATAACATCCTAAAAGGATTTCCCCCTTCATACTTATACCATATAGTGACGTTTTTACCCTTTTTTAGCATTTGTCTTAGGAATCTTTATGCGTAATTAGTAATTTTCCCACTTTTGTCTTTTTATTAACATGTAACCCTAATGAGGACATATATAAACCTTACTTACTTATAGCTCAGACATCACTTTTTACATTACTAATATAAACATTCCCTTTGAGAGCACTTACTATGTCTTCTCTTCTGTAACTCTTATCTATTCTCTTTAGTAAGTAGTAGTGATGAATAACCCTAGTTCTCACTTGTGTGTCTTATCAAGTGAAGGTTAGGTTAAGTAAGATTGGTTGGTGTATGATATCTAACTAGTAGTTGCTGGGGTTTTGCTAAACCCTTTTGTTCTTTCTTTCCCTTTTATCCATTGTAGTGCTTTTCCATATGTACGACCCTAGAGAAGCATCAGCTTTGTTGGTATCAGAGTACAATTCTAACAAGGGAGTGTATGAAGATTGTAGTGGAGTTCTTGTTCATGTTGCTATTAGTGATTGCTGTGTGCTTCCGTAGTTACTATAGTGGTTTGTGGAGTTTATGGAGCTATGGTATAGTGTTTGAAGTAGATTTTAAAGTTGTGAGCAGAGAAGTATTGATTTACATGAGGTAAGTGTAATAATTCCCATTATTTTGTGTTACTCTTTTTCTTGATTACTAAAATAGAGCCTATTGTGAATCCTATATTAAGTTTCATTATATGAAGTGTCAAGGTTTTAAAGTTTGTTAGTTAAGATTTTAGGTAGTGAGTAGTAATTGATTGAGTATAAGTAATGGTTCTAAAGTATTGTTGAGAAGTACTAAGTGGTAGGGTTTGTTAGGTATGTACTATCAAAGTTGTTCTTATTGATGGAAATAGTGATAAAAGGTATCGCACAATGTTAGATTCTAGTGTTCATAGAGTTATTGGAGACCAAGATAGTAGTATTCAACTTAGCCATAGCTAGTAAAGAAGCTACATGCTAATCAGTTGATGATAAGCTTGATAGACTCATTATCCTTATTGAGAGTTTAGTCACACCTATGTAAGGTGTAAGACAACAGCCACAAGGTACACCAAATCATGGCCAAGTAAAAGGTGAACAAGAGCCAAGATATGTCCATGGAGATTGAGCTAATCACTAAGCATGACCTCATAGAGTTGGAGGAGTAATAAGCTGCCCTACTTAAAGGAGGTTAGAGATGGAAGAAATCAAGGAAGTAGTAGAAGAGCTTGATGGAGAGGTAGAAGAGTACTACAAAATTGTAGAACAAAAGCGCCAAGCTTCATAAGGACTTGACAATGTTAAAGTCTAGATTCCAACTTTTACAAGTAATAGAAATGTTAATGAATACTTAGAGTGGAAGGAGTAGGTTGAAAAAGTATTTGATTGTTATGGATATATTGAGGGTATGAAAGTTTGACTTATTGCTCTTAGGTTCTCTAGATACGCCTCCATGTGGTGGAAGAGCTTGAATGTAGAAAAACAAAGAGATGGATGAAGAGGTGTACAAACTTAGGAAGATATGAAAAGATTGCTAAGAGGAAAATTTGTATTGAGGCATACTTATAAGACACCTTTGTCAAATTGTAAGAACTTCACTAAGGAAACTAAACTATGGATGACTATATTAAGGAATTTCAGATGTTGATGATTCGAGTTGACATGAATGAAATCGAAGCTTGAACTATATCAAGGTTCATCTCTAGACTCAGGTATGAGATTAATTAATATTGTGAACGTATAGAGGTTTTACACCCTTGAAGAAGACATTAAGATAGCATAGAGGGTCAAAAAGCAAAAGAGGAATGCCTCAATCTAACCTTATTTGAGTTCTTTGTAGACAGCTACTTCACGTTGAATTGGCTACCCTAAACTACAAAGGCCAAACTGAGTAGAAGAAAGGAGTGAACTATCTAATGATAGCTGAGCTAGCTTAAAGAATTATGCTGATGATAGAGCCCAATTGAAGACATTTGAAAAAGGACAATCCTTAGGTTATAAAATAAGTAAGATAAAATGTTTTAAGTGCTTGAATTATGGACACATAGCTACTAAGTGTCCTAACCAATGTGTTATGGTCCTCTGAGGTGATGAGGTGGATAACACTGATGAGAGTGAACCTAAAAAGGAAGAAAAAGAAGTTAGATAAACTAAATCAGAGGAGAAGAAAAAGACCTGTCTCTATGCTGACTAAGGTAAAGTAATGATACTAGTGTTAAGGCGAGTGTTGAGCTCAATATCGAGTTCTGAGGAGGAACAAAAGAGAAAACTTGTTCCATACAAAGTGTATCATCAAGGGTCAACTATGTACAATTATAGTAGATGGAAGGAGTTGCACCAATGTTGTTGCTTAGACCTTTATGTAAAGATTAGGTGTACCGACTTGTAAGCACCCTCAACCTTATATGCTACATTGGTTGAATGCTAAGGGTGCTTTGCACGTGACTAAACCAATAGTTACGCCATTCTGTATGAGGAATGCCTATCAAGATGAGGTGGTTTGTGATATTGTCCCTACAGAAGCTTCACATCTATTGTTGAGAAGACCTTAATTATTTGACCAATGTGTCATACATGATGGGTATAGGAAAACATATACTTTCACTAAGGATGGTAAGAAGATAGTGTTGTAACCTATGACCCTGATCCAAGTAAATGAAACTCATAACCAACTCACCCAAGTTGGTAAGAAGAAGACCTTAGTGTTAAGCCAACGAGAACTTAGAGCTATTGAAGAGGCTAATGAGCTTATGTTCTTATTAATTAGAAGATTGTTGGAGTTAAGAGATTCAAAAGTTGATAAATGGGTTTTCCAACCTATTCCAAGATGAGTTACCTAAAGGACTACTACCAATTTGAAGTATCAAACATTGTATTGATTTATAGCTAGGCATAGCTATGCTAAACAAACCAGCTTACAAAATGAATCCTCAGCAAGTAGCTGAGTTGAAGAGATAAGTGGACGAGCATATAGAGTGAGGATATGCAAAGGAAAACATGAGCTTCCCAAAGAAAGATTGTTCTTAGCACATTTGTATCAATAGCCGAGCTATCAATCGAATTACTGTTAAGTATAGATATTCCATACCGAGGCTCAATGACGTATTAGACGAGCTTCAGGATGCTTGAATATTTTCAAAGATTAATTTATGAAATGGTTACCATTAGATTCACATGAGACCAAGAGACGAGTGGAAGACTACGTTTAAGACTAGGCATAGTCTTTATGAATGGTTGGTTATGCTATTTGGTCTTACCAATGCACCGAACACTTTCATGAGGCTTATGAACAATGTAATGGCTCCCTTGATTGGGAGATGTGTAGTTATGTACTTTAATGACATGCTAGTGTATAGTACTAACCTGACCAATCACCTAAAGTATCTTCGAGCAGTTTTTGATATACTTCATGCTAAGAGATTGATTAGAAATATGAAGAAGTGTACATTTTGCTAGCAAGAAGTAGTCTTTCTTAGGTATGTAGTATCTAAAGAAGGAATTCAAGCTGATGAGGAAAATGCCCAAGCTATCTTAGAGTGGCCTACGCTAAAGATTATCACTAAAGTACGTAGTTTTCATGGTCTTGTTTCTTTCTATAGAAGATTCATCAAGAACTTCAATACTATTGTAGCCCCCTTAACTAAATTGACAAAGAAGAGTGATGGATTCCACTAGACTAACCGAGCTGAGAAGAGCTTTAGGAAAATCAAGGAGAGACCTACCATAACACCTACCTTGGCTTTGTTAGATTTTGATAAGCCCTTCGAGTTGGAGTGTGATGCTTCTGGAATTGGCATTGGCATAGTCCTGATGTAAGAATACCACCCTATTTCTTAATACAGTGAGAAGCTTAGTGATGTTGCCCTAAATTACTCTATTTATGAAAAGGAGCTATACTCTCTTTTTTTAGCTCTTACTGTATGGTAGCATTATTTTTTACCTCGAGAGTTTGTGATCTATATGGACCATGAGTCCTTAAAGCACCTTGGGAGCCAGAATAACCTTTCAAAGAGACAAGCCAAGTGGTTAGAGTTCAATGAAAGTTTTTCATATGTAATTAAGCATAAGAAAGGTAGCATAACCCAGTTGCTGACACTGTTTCATGTTAACATGTCTTAGTGACCACCTTGCAAACTAAATTGTTAGGATTTCCTCTCATTACCAAGTAATATGCATAAGATCCCAATTTCTACTTCTATCATTGAAAATTGTTGAGAGGAATTGCAGTTAGAGGATATTATTTGAAAGATGGCTACCTATTCAAAGAAAAGAGGTACATATTGAATTATTCCACTTACAAGCTGTTAGTTAGGGAAGCTCATAGCAATAGCTTATCTGGGCATTTTAGAGAGACCAAAATAACTAAACTATTGAAGGAGAACTTCTACTGGCTTGATTTGGCTAAGGATGTCTAATGTTCGTCGGAAGTTGTGACGTGCAAGAGGGCTAAAGAAAGGAAAGAAACACATGGAGAGTACATACCCATACCTATACTAACCTCACCTTGGGCTAACCTCAGCATGGACTTTGTTTTAGGGTTGCCTCGGAGATCTTGAGGAAGAGATTTGATCCTTATAGTTATGGATCGATTCAATAAAATGACATACTTCATCTTGTACTACTAAACTAACGATGATTTATTTATTGCTAATTTGTTTTTGCAAGAAATCGTCCACCAATATGGAGTCCTAAAGTCCATTATTTCATATCAAAATACCAAGTTCTTAAGCTACTTTTAAAAGACCTTTCAGAGGAGACTTGACATTAAACTTCTATTCAACTTGAGTAGTCATCCCTAAACAAATAGGTAGACTAAAGTGGTGAACAAGACGTTAGGTGCCCTACTCCAAGCTATTGTAGGAAAGAACTTGAAAGATTAGGACTTATGTTTACCTGTTGTAGAGTTTACTTACAATTGAATTATGCACAGTACTACTAGCAAGACCTCCTTTAAGGTCATTTATGGCCTCAACCTTACTATCCCACTTGATATGATTGGTAACCTTATAGCCCCTAAAGAGAGCTATAACGGAGTTGATTGAATTCGAGGACTACAACAACTACATCAGCATATAGCTAAGAAAATCACTAAGTTCAATGAATGATAGCAAGAGATAAGTAGTCATGACCGTTGAATTCTATCTTTCAGTCTAAGTGACCTTGTATGGATCTACCTTGGCCAAGAGAGGTTTCCACACCTTAGGAAGAGTAAGCTATCGGCTAGAGTGAATAGTCCCTTTAAGGTATGAATGAAGATAGACTGTAACACCTACTAAATTGAAATACCCAAAGATTATGGTGTCTCTTCTACCTTTAATGTATTTGACTTAATTCCTCACCATTCGAATACAGTTGAAGCACGAATGGAAGAAGAGCCAATCAGAGAAGACCCCATAGATTTGAGGCAAAATGTCTCCGATCCTTAGGAAGATGATAGGAATCAATCCCATTGACCCATTATTAGAAGCTGAGCTAAGGGGTTACAAGCACTTACCCAACGAGGACTAGCTTAAGGACTCTCTAAAGACAAGAATTTTAACATCAACTAGTGTATGTTATACAACATTTTCCTGGTTGTGGTCATGATAAGAATAGTTTTCAAGTAGGCAAACACCATAAATCTTCCAATGTCAAGTAGACAGTCATCCGCCCTATTGAGACCTCAAAATAGTGCCTAGTGTCTGAGCTCTTATCTAACCTAAATCAAGTTAGCCAATTCATCCCTTCCTTTCCTAACCTTTACTAAGTTGACACCATCAGTTACCCAGTTATTAGAGATCTAGCACTCGTAGGGACAATGGAACATACATTATTAGGCTTGTCAACTATAATTTGACATGTGACTTCGAGCACAACATTCTAGAATAATTCCCCACCCCCCACACCCTCTTTGTACATTGTACAATATATTGATGTTTTCACCCTTTTTAGCATTTGTCTTAGGAGTCTTTGTACGTAATAAGTAATTTGCCCACTTTTGTCTTTTTCTTTTTTTCTTTTTTTTTTTTACATGTAACCCTAAGGAGGCTACATATAAGCCTTACTTACTAGTAGCGTAGACATCACTTTTTACGTTACTAATATAGACATTCCCTTTGACAACACTGGTAGTGCCTTCTCTTCCTTAACTCTTATATATTCCCTTTAGTAAAGAGTAGTAGTGAATGACCCTAGTCTTCATTTTTATATCATATCAAGTGAAAGTTAGGCTAAGTAGGATTGGTTAATGTGTCATATCTAACTGGTAGCTATTGGGGTTTTACTAAACCCTTTTGCTCTTTCTTTCCCTTTTATCCATTGTGGTGCTTCTTTGTGTATATAACCTTAGAGATGCATCATTCCTTTAGACATTATGTAGTCTAGACAAATTTACAGGTAATGCTAACTGGTAGTATAACAACCCTAGGAGGGGCCTAGTAGTATTACCTAGAATTTCCATATCACGTGTGCACTTATGATAGGAAAATTACCTTACAAGTCAGAGATTACACGACTCTAAATAGTTATTCGCTAGGGTCTTCAATTTTAGTTCATTGACTCATTATATAATATAAATAATTATGGATATCCATTTTCCATAGTTCCTCAAAACTGTGAAGAATCGGTATCCCTTACTAAAATAGTAAATTAAGATAGACAATTCTAGAAAATTCTAAACTTACTAAAGATACTAAACTTAATTGAGATATTAGTCATTTTCCAGAGCATTCTGAAGTAACTCCATAGGCTTTTCATCATACTGATTCAATGGTAGCACTCTGTACTCAATTCCTATCCCTGTCCCAATTATCGATCAACCTGTAAGGAAAAGAACTATTGGGGTGTAAGCTTACGCTTAGTGAGATAATTACCCTCATTAATACCGTATGACAAAAATTTATTAGATGCACAATCATATGAATGCATGAACAATTAGTATGCTAAACAACGTATACAATGGACTAGGAACTACATACAACTCAGAATTACGCTCCCTATAGTCAGGGTTTGGAGATAATTAACTAATCCAAACCAAAATCCAGGTTCTAGTAGTATGGTAGCCTTCATAACCCACAAGCACACGCTCTAAGCAGAAGTCATAAGACGCGGACCCTCGCTAACAATTGGCGTCTCCCAGTGCTTAGTAAGCCCATCAGCTTAAGATAGAGACTCAATAAAAATAATAACATAGCTAGTGCCCAATCCTATAGGAGGATTATCCTCTTGTGAGTCCCTTCCCATCTTCTACGTAAAGCGGCAGTCGGAGTAATCCGAATGCAATATGGAGAATGCATGATTCATTTTAATTTCTTAATCGTATAAGTGATTAACTCAATTTTCAAGGTAATCAGACAATTTCATTCCATACAATTGCACGTATAAATTATTACAAACAATTCCCGTTATTATATAATTAACAAGCCATCACATTTATCCACAAATTCATACACATGCATTTCCCATATCCCACAAGCATCTAAATTTATATATATAAGTTTAAGTGCATCTATTCTACAAGCAAAATCAAGTAAAAAGTCATCGGGAATTTACTCACTCTGCCATGTGGTCAATCAAAGTAATTCGGGGGCAAATCGTCTCCATATGTAGTGTCCCCTAATCATTGAAATCATAATACTATAAGTTCAATCACGTATTTGGTTAATGGGCTTTTTGGTAACTTAGGAAATTCTTTGGGCTTAAGCTTAGAACTTTATTCTAAACTTAAAATACTCCTTAATTTTAGATTTTCAACATTGGTTTAGACTCTTGGTGCTAACAACAACTCTTTGGGCTTTTATGTGGACTTAAGTTGTCAAATGAACTTGTTTTTTGTTCAAACTAAAGTTAGTGACTTTATTAGACTTATGGAATCTTAGGTGGACTTCTTATAGGCTTCAAAACAACCTTTCTTAATATTTTAAAGTGCTGGTCAGAATTTTAATAAAGACCCAACTTAGAGTTCTAAGCTTGTTTTGAGGGTTTTAGGTTTTGTATACTTGCTTTGGTTGATCTCTTCACTTGGTTTTATCATATTTTTAAGTGGCTTTTACTTATGTTCCAGATCTAGTCTTGATGAACCTAATGGGTTCTCACTTGCTTTTTCAACTTATTTCATCATTTCCTTGAGTTTAAGTGTTAGATCATGAACCTAAGCTACTTATATTCAAATCTTAACTTAACTTCTCTTCCATGAGATAATTATTTAGATTATACTTTACATGAAAATAGTAGATCTCGTACTTATCACAACTTCTATATCATTGTTCATATCTTACAAAGTTGGTTTCTTCATAAAAGCTTCATGTAATAGACTTTCCTTTACCTAAGGCTAGGTTTAAGCATCTTTAACTTAATAAAAGTAGAAATAACGTCTAAATGACTCATATATACTCCATGTCCAGCATGATATCTCCTCATTCATGTACATATTTCATGATCTTCTTAACTTAAAATCTTCCATTCTAAGTGTTAAACATATATCTTTACATAACACCAACTTAGCATGCTCATATTTCAACTTTCATGTAAAGGGGTTCACAAGCTTAGTTCTTAAGGTGATTTGGCTATTTTATCATCTTATGATCATGCTAATATCTTCATGAAAACATGGTCTCCTAACATGTAATACTAAACTACTAACTCAAAGAAACGACTTACTTGTCTTCAAAACGAAAACAAGGTGATGGTGCAACTAAGTATCCTCTTAGCTCGTTATCTTCCTTCTTCTTCTTGTAAGTTCTTTTGAAAGCTAGGGTCTTGATCTTTGAAGTGTGTTTTTGGAGATATTCTAAAGTTCCTAAAAGTGGTTTTTGAAATTGTTAAAAGGAGGCAACAAAATCAAACTTTTGTGCCGTGAGTTATGAAGCAAAAAGGGTGGCAACAATGTGGGGTTTTGTGAGGTTAGGTTTCTTCTTTTGATTTGTGTTTAAAGTAAGAGTAAGAGAAATGAAAATGAGAGTAAAAGAGAGAGAGAGAGTGGTAGATTTTTGAATGGGGGAGAAGTGTATGCAAGAAGCTTTAATTGATTGTCTTTTAGTATGCACAAATGTTAACTTTTTAACAAGACTAGATGATGTAAGTATTAAGGGGTGAATAGTAGATGTGTAAAATATTTGAGTGATGGACAAATAATAAGGCATGGCCTCTATTTTCCTTTTTTTTTTTTCCAACCGGCTAAGTAAGGAGCAAATAGGGTATGGTGTTGTCTTGTTACTTAATTAAAAGTTGAATACATAAAATAATGTGATAACTTATCTATATGTAGTATAAGTTATGGTGTGATAAGGGAAATATCTTATCACTAGTTTTTGATAAGTTATCGATTAATAAATGATTCTAACTCTCAATTGATAAGTTATTTAGGATGATTGGTTGGTTTACTTATTCATATGTATAAGTCTTATGTATGAAGATAAAGAGATTGTCTTATATGAAATTCTTTTGGAGTTTATTTCTTAAATTGATTTGTAAATTATGATTTAATTCTTATAAAATTATAAAAATTTCTAGAGTTGAATAAAATTATTTAAATTAAATTCTTAATTAGCCGCTTAGGGTTATAAGTCCTTAATTGTTTTAGGGTGTAAGGTTTTGAGTGACTTAAAGTTTGTGGTTCTCGTAGTCGAGTTTTTATCAACAATAAACTTTTGAATTGGAAAATTAAATTCATTTTTAAATGCAAACTTGAATTCTTAGCTTAGTTTATCCTTGGGAACATTTGGGAAGTACTCTTAGTTGAATCACAAGTCTGCTAAAAAGTAGGGTTTACAATTTATCCATATATAACATGGCTTATAAGTGAAAATAAGGGAATTGTCTTGTATGAAATTCTTTTAGGGCTTAATTCTCAAATTAATTTGTAGCTTATGATTTGCTTTTTAAGAAATTTAAGAATTTTCTGGAGTTGAATAAAATTTATTCAAATTATATTTTTAATTATTTATTTAGGGTCATAAGTCCTTGATCATCATAAGTTTTAGGGTTCGAGTGAGTTTATGTATGTTTTAAGGTTTTTCACTAATTTGGGAGTAATTAATTTACACTTATGAGCTTAAGGTCCAATTGGCTTAATTATTTAGGATCATCGTTTTGTTATGCAACATATATATATATATATATCATATAATATATTAAGAAAAGAGAAGGAAATTGCTTAGTAATATATATATATATATATATATATATATATATATACATATTGTAGAGCTACTTATGTACACAAGTAAAATAATTTTTGTAAATTTATTAATTTATTCCTTTAATTAGTTTAGTTTTGTTGTTTATTATTACTTGAAATAATTCTTGATTCGTTCGTTATCAGTTTTATAGGATTTTACAAAATTATTGATAATTTTATTGATTTATGGTCTTTCAAGCATTAAGATAATTTTATAGAGTTTTAAAAATTTTTATAATTTGATATTTACAGTTTTTATTAATTTTAGGTTTACATTTTTTAAAAGTACGCATATATAGGGATTAGGATTTTCTTACATGATTAAGGTTTCCAAATTGTATAATAAAACCTTTCAAGTTCGTTTTAAGTCCTAAATTTAAAATTTTCATTGGTTTTCATTTTATGTGGTCTTGTTAACTTAAGAAAATATCTACGATACTCGAGTCCGACACCATGTTTAGAAGGTTAAATTTGCGAAGTCTTCAGGTAAGCTAAATTTCCAACTTTATCCAACACTTCGAAGGGTCCAATATATCAGGGGCTTAACTTCCCTTATGTCTTTGCTTGGTATATGCTCTTTATTGGCTTTATCTTGACATACACATGATCACTAACCTAGAATTCCACTTCTAATATCTTTTAATCTACTCAACTCTTTTATTAATCTTAGGCCTCCTTTATTTTCTACTTAATGATGACCACTTTCTCTGTAGCTTCTTATACTAACTCAGGTCTTAAGGTTAACTTTTCAATGTCATCTTAGATTAGAGGAGATCTACACTTCTTCCCATATAAAGCTTCATATGGCGGCATTTAAATGCTTGAATGGAAGCTGTTATTGTAGGCAAACTCAACAAGAGGCAAAGGTGTGTTGCAACTTCCCTCAAGTTTTATAACACAAGCCATCAACATGTCTTCTATGGTTTGAATGGTTCTTTTTGACTGCCTATTTGACTATGGATGCTAAGCTGTATTGAAATTCAACTATGAACCTAAACGTTTCTGCAAATTCCCCTAAAATTTGGACACAAATCGCTGATTTCTATCTAAAATTATACTCACTAGGACACCGTAGAGTCTTACAATTTCTTTCACATAAATTCTTGCCAACTTCTCTAGGGAATATACCATATTGATAGGTAAGAAATGTGTAGACTTAGTAAGTCTATCTACAATTACCCAGTTCACATCGAATCCTACCTATATCTGCTATAATTTGCTCACGAAGTCCATTGTAATTTGCTCTTACTTCCATTCAAGGATCAGTAACGTTTGTAGCAATCCACTCAGTCTCTAGTACTCGACTTTGATCTTTTGACAAGTTTCACACTTTTGCATGTACTCTGCTATATCTTACTTCATACCATTCCACCAAAGTATCTTAAATAATGAGCTTCACTAAAAATTCCCTTCTTAAGAGATACATCCTTTGGTACACATAACCAACCTTTCATATAAATTGTTCCATTCTTATTGATATTGAAGTATGGATACTTACTATTTGCCATTTCCTCTTTCAATCTTATTAGAGTTAGATCGGCTTGCTAAGCTTCTTAAATCCCCTCTATTATGGTGGGTTTAATGACCAAATTCGAAAATTCCATATTTCGTTTAGCCCAAGTGAACTCTGTATTCAATCTTTCAAATTCCTTGATCAATTTGCTTTGATTAGTAGGAAGTGAGGTAACTTCTACATGATTCTTGCAACTCAAAGCATCTGATACTATATTCACTCAATGTAAATAGTAATTGATTCTAAGATCATAGTCCTTAATTAACTTGAGCCATCTCCTTTGCCTCATGTTCAATTCTTTTTGAGTGAAGAGACATTTGAGGCACTTATTGTCGATGTAAATTTCATAACTTTGCCCATGTAAATAGTGCCTCCAAATTTTCAAGGCAAAGACTATTGCTACCAATTCTAGATTATGAGTAAGATAATTCTACTCATGAGGTCTCAATTGCCTGGAAGCATATGCTATAACTCTCCTACCTTGCATTAATACGTAGCCAAGTCTGTTTCTAAAAGCATCGCTATACATAGTGAAGGGCTCTTCTGTATTAGGTAAAACCAAAATTAGTACAAATACCAACCTGTGCTTTAACTCTTGAAAACTTTATTATCTCTTGTATGTCCACTTGTACTTTACATGTTTCTAAGTTAATTAAGTGAGGGGTCTCACTATAGTAGAGAAATCCTTGACAAACTTTCTTTATTACCCTGCAAGACCTAGGAAACTACGAACCTCAATGACTATTTCTAGCCTCTTCCTCAACTATGGCATTGAATTTCTCTAGATCTATGTGATCCCATCACTAGATATAATATGTCCAAGGAGGGAAATTTCTTTCAACCAAAAGCCACATTTGCGTAGCTTTACATAAAGCTAATGTTCTCTCAAAGTTTACAACACTATCTTCAAGTGTTCCTTGTACTATTAAAATGAATCTTAATATACTAAGATGTCATTAATAAAAACGATCACATTTATCTAGTAAGGTACGGAACATACAGTTCATCAAGTCTATAAATGCAGTTGGTGCATTTATCAACCTAAATGGCATCACTAGAAATTCATAATGATCATACCGTAATAAAAAAGCTATCTTATGAAAGTCTTTAGTCTTAATCCTGAGTTGACTCCTCTTAACTAATCAAATAAGTCATCTATTTAGGGTAGTGGATACTTATTTTTTATTTTCAATTTATTAAAATCCTAGTAATTTGTGCATAGTCTCATGGAACCAGCCTTCTTAACAAATAACACTGATGCTCCCTATAGAGACATGCTTGGTTTAATGAATCCTTGATCTAATAGTTCTTGTAACTGTTTCTTTAACTGTTTGAGTTCTATTAGAGCCATCCTATGTGCTGCCTTTGAGATGGGCTTTGTACCCAACAACAAGTCGATGACAAAATCAATCTCCTTCTTAGGTGGCAAACCTAGAAGCTCATCAAGGAAAACATCTAGAAATTCACCTATCACGAGCATTTCCTCAATTTGTGGCTTTTCTTTTTTTTATCACAACTGTATTCAACTCTACTTCAACCCACTTTTAGAGGTCTTTATCTAAAATTATTTTAAGTGAGTACATTTCCTTTGATATTCAAATTGATTCTCCTTCGAAAACGACCTTAGCTCCATTTAACATATCAAATTCTACTGCTTTACTTCTCTTGAGCTAAGTGTCCTCTTACTCTTGAGCTACTTTTATTTAGCCCATTCGAGCGTGGACTAGTGGCGAGTGACCTCCGACTATACCTGTGCAATATATCAAGTGCAACTTGAGCTCATATGAGGCGTTGGTGTGTCGTATCTAGCGTTGATGCATGGGAACCCTTGCTCTCTCTTGATTATCATTTACTTTTTAAGCCATCCTGCAGCTTAAACCCACCCCATTTGTTAAGCATGATATTGGTTTTGTATGTTCATCCATGAATCCGTATCAATCTCTATAAAGGAAACACTTGTGCTGAAGCTAAGGGCATTCTCTCAAGTAATGTGCTCCCTTACATTTCCAACATCTCACTATTCTTGAACTTGTAGCAACTAGCCTTAGCTATTGATCATAGATCTACATAATCTTTTTCCTTTTCTTAGAAAAGCCGAGTCCCTTAAAAGATCTCTTTCCAAATATTTTCATCTTGTGCCTCTCACTTTTTTCCTTAGAATCCTTAGTGCTTTTAATAGTCCTTACCATCTCAACTACTTCCCTGTAATCTTAGGTCAAAACTTGTACACATGATGCCTAGTCCCGAAATCTAATCCTCTTATAAACACTTATGTCCTTAACCTATCATTGACCTAAAACTCTTCATTAGCAAATTGTAGCAACCTGTTAAATTCATACTCATACTGATCAAAGTATGGTTTCCCTTTTGAATGGACAAAAAAGCATCACTATACTACAACCTCAAAGTCTCTAGAAAATAATTCGATATAAACTCTCTCCAGAATGCTTCTTATGTGATTGGACCTCTGACCGTCTTGCTCTTAGCTTCCCACCAAGTCTCAGCATAAAGCCTCAACATGTAGGTAACATAGGTAATCCTTAAATGGAGCAAAACATCAAATGCCTCAAAAGTACACTTAACCTGCATAATCCAATCCTTAGCTTCTTCAAGGTACCTTATAAACCCATTAAAATGCTTGGTGCACTTGATGAACTCCAACATCATGGACCTCTAAGGCTTAGGAATTAAGGGTGCTATAGGGGGTAAATGCACTTATGCAATAGGAGGCAGTAGTAGTGGTGGCACCTCCTTAACTGGTATAGGAGGTGGAACATAACCTGGAGGTATCATATCCCTCTCACAAAAAGCTCTTAGCATCTCATATACTGTAGCTAGCACCTCTTCTATGCATTCCCTTTATGAAACCTACATTAGTGGATCCTCTAAATGATTTTCTGGGTGATCTCTAAGGGATCATGCCTTAATGAAGGCCTCCTCTAACCTCTCATATGCTTAATGCTAAAAACAATTTAGGTAAGCAAATGGTAGAGACACTTCCTATTTGAACAATAAGGCAAAGTAATGAAACTTCTTATCTGAACAATAAGACAAAGTAATACAAAGCATACATACACTGAACAAAATAAAGGCTATCCTTTTTCATTAATTTTTAGTCATCTACAAGGTTACACCAGAAAAAGGTGATTGCTTCTAGAGAATGAAAGTCTACTAATACTACATCTAAGGATACAAGAGTTTCATAATAAGTTCCTAACAACATAGTACTATAACTCATAACACATGCTCATGACAATATATCTAAAAACATGGTAACCTCAACTATGTTAGCCTATCTAACTACTACATCAATGGATCGGTAGTCGAACCAACCTCAACACTCTTGTCATCCTCCAAGTCATTGAATCCCATAAAACTAAGATCATCAAAGTCATCTCCATTCAAATCTATATTAGAAAATGTAGAAGGCTTTTGGTGTTAATTTAACTCCAACCAATCCACCCCCTCTAAATCCTATATAGCAAGTGGTGGAGGCTTGAGCATTGGTCCATTTACTTGCATCTTTGCCCTACCGTTACTCAGCTCCATTAAGTGGTTTAGATTGGTAGTTAGTGTAATAAGGGGCGTAGGCTCAAGTGGATCCTCCCCTTGAGGTAGGTCCTACCCAATTAGGTCAACCTCCATCAAAGCTAAGACTAAAGTATTAAGAACCTACTCCTCTAGTTGGTTGTCCTTATCGTTGGATGAAGGTGGAAGCCCCTAATCCAATTGTATCTCCTCTCAAAGAGTATCTATGATCCAATTAATGTTAATCTCTAATAAGGCTGGATGATCACGTTGATGGTCTTTAGCAAAAGCAACCCTATGTCCAATTGGTCTCCACTCACCAACCGTTGGTGCTAGTGGTCAATGGTCATCACAAACCAAGAATGCTAGCTCTAATGGTTGTTTAGAACATCTTACCAACTAAGATTCATGCTCTAGTACATGAATGCGCTTGGTGTTGGTGTAAACTAGGTGCTAGAGATTCATGAGTAACTCCTTCCACCAAGACAGTACCATACTCATGCTACGAGGCTCCTTGATCAGAGCAAAGTCCTCACATAGTAGTTGGACGTGATGGCAATACTCCAAGAGAGTCTCTCCTTCCTCCATATGGAATTAGAGCCATTGCTTCATAAGAGTCTCAAAATTACCCTAGAACATAGAAATTTCTTAATTTTAGGGTTCACTATTCTCTTGAATAATAAGTTTTCATTTTATTTCTCCTAGTCCAGTTTCACCCCTCTCAACCTTACTAAGTTGTCTTCTTATCATATTTAGGGTCAATTTTTATTCCTTTTTAACCTAATAATCTGATGCCACCTAATATTATCACAACCTAAGGGGCGACTAGGTTATGGTAGTATCATCGTATACTATAAGAAGATTCGAGGCCAATAGCACTATTGTTCAAGAACCTTCGTCATACTATACAAGGCATTATCATAACTCTAGCATCTATTAGAGAGACTAGCATAGAGTAATATTAAAGTAAATAAATAAAGGATCACCACATAATATCAAATATTATAAGAAGTGGGGTAAACAATTTCCCCTTAATTAAGTCTTATAGACTATAATAAAGTACTAGTGGTTTAAGCTACTACAAACCCTTAAGAAAAATATAAGATAATCCTAGGAAGTCCAAACATATCATAAATATCCACTTATGCTCTCATCTTCCTTATAGCCAGAAGTCAAGCTGCAATAATAAACTATACCAAGGTAAACAACAATAGCTTAGTGAGTAACCTTCCTATCCTACTAATAGATAAAATTGTAAGTAGGTTATTTAATAATGCATATGCAATGTAGTCAATCATATGAAATGCACACATCATACATAGCCCATCATCGATTATGTAAAGCACGATTTTATGCCTACCATCACCGAAGTTAGAAAGTATTTTAGGTACGTTAAGACCGGAGTCTCTACATCTACCATCCAATCATATATTATCTTCTCTTGGTAGATATAAAGCAGCGGATATGACTTGACCTCTAGTAAAGGGCAATAGTCCCTAAAGTTAAGTAGATCCTAAAGGTTGAGGCAAGAACAAGTCATACAAGTTTGTTGTACAATTCAATAGTAACATATCATAAGTACAAATCCAATGTACATGATCTCTAGCTCCCTTACATAGTGCTAACACCCTTTTATATTTAATGCATAAACGTACAATACATGATCGATTCTAATTAAAGTCAATTAATTATTATTGTGGTTCATAGGTGACTAACCAATTATATATGATAGATACTCCAAAGCTCCACTTATTAATGCAATAATCAATTCTCGGTTCAGATATATTATTTTGTTTTTAGAAAGCAAGTAAAATCAATCCAAGCACATGCATATAACCTAACCCTAAGCATAATCATTTCATATATATAATTAAACGATGCTTTATACTACAAGCACAAACAAGATAAGATAGGGGTCGATGTACTCTCTCAACCATAGTTTCTAGTAATCCCAATAATCTTTAGTCAAGTTGATCCCTAGGTCCACATCACTTGAAGATTATAATTAAGTAAATAAGTATTGTATCTTAGTTTACTTAGTTAGCTCTTCTCGTTATAAAACTTCTGCTTTTATTGTTTTCATATTTTGATCATAACTTTTTCGTTCTAAATTCGTTTTTAGTGTTCTTATAGTCGTTTTTCATCGTTTTTAAGTGTTTTTTCATTTAGTGAAGTCCTTTTTAGGTGTTTGGGCTTGTAATGTCTCAATTTAGGTCTATAAAGTCTTGGTTTGAGTCAATTAAGTTCATTGGTCAAAGGGCTATCTTGACCATCTTAGGGTTTAAGCCTAATTTTGGGCTTTAGGTCTAATTTTGGGCCTTACATATGAATTTTTAGACTTTTATTTAAGTATTTTAAGATTGAGTTTTCTATCCAAATTTAGTAACTTTTGATTTGGGCCTTATTTTTACACTTAGTGAGCTTAAATGAGCTCTTTTCACTAGTTTAGGTTTAGGGGCCTATAAAGGACGTTTTGTATGGGCCTTAAATCTTAATGGGCCTTTTATATTTTAATTAATGAACTTTTCATTTTTAATATCATATCTGCTAACATCTATTTAGGGTCTAAATTTTAATTCTTTTAAGGATTTTCAAGCTAGTTTTGCTGTTTAGGACCTTAAGCTCAACTCTATTCATCTTTTTAGGCCTAAGCTCACTTTACACACTAAATTTGGTCCAATTTACCATATGTTCCAAATCTGGTCATTATTGTTAATAAGATTTTTAACACTATTTTGAAGCTCCTAATTAGTAACTAAGTTAGTTTAAGCTACTAACTCATTATTACCCTAATTAACTTAATTAATCACAACTTAAATCATACTTAACACTAATTAATCACTAATTAAGTTAATAAATCAAAATTTTTAAACCTTAACATAAGTTATAAGTGGTTGCCAAGAAGGTGGTTTAGAGTGTCCATTACACTTTTTTACCTATTTCTCATTTCAGTGCATTTGCTTAATCTAAGACATGTCTTTACTTAGTATGAGTTGATTTTTCTACTAAATGACATGAAAAAAAGTTGAGCACTCTCCAATGAAGTGGTGGCATGCTTAAGGAATGAGGGTTATTAGACTCTTCTTGATGATTTATCACTAAAACCTACTAACTACTAAACTTTACAATGATGATACTTAAACAACCATGCTTAATATGTGCATTTCTTGATTAACCCTTTATGTCACTATTCTAAAACTTTAAGATAAGCATGCTTACAAGTGTATGTGAGTCTAAAATGTGAAAAACTTGCACGATATAAGGTGAAAAACCAAGGAAAAATAAAGTTGATTAACTTACAAGAGTTGAGTATGTTGGTCCTCTTTAGAGAAGTGTATGCCATGAGCTTATGTGTATGTGAGGAGGTATGTGTATCGGCTTACTAGGGTAATATGTGAGAGATGAAAGGAGCTTAGTGGCTAGTGATTTGGTGGAATGGTAGTGGTAAGCGATAGGTGGTGCAGTGGTGGTGGTTGCTAATGGAGTAGGTTTTATTGAGGTTTTGGAGTGGTTTTTAACAGAGATGTTAAGAGTGATTATATAAGATCAATAAGGATGGAATGAAAGAAAATTAAAGGGTGTGGGATGGGGTGTTGTTCAATGCCATTTAGAAAGGGAGAGGGGATAATTTGGGGCCAAATGGGGTAGGTGGTACATGGTCCCAAATTGTACCCTTATATTATGTTTATTTTTTTCCATTTTTGGTATTGTTTTGTTTCCCAAAAGGACATTGTCCTCTACTACTTTAACTAATTACATTGTCTTTTATTCTTACTTAAACTTATCTTGTTGTTAATTAAGACATAATGGAGATTGGTTAGGGTTTAGGGTATAATTAGGGTGATTAAGTACAATTGAGTCTAATTAGGTATATCAAGTGTAATAATAGAAATTCTAAAGCTTTATTTCATTTTATTATTTTAATTTAATTAGTTTCCATGTTTTACATGTACCCCTAGGGTTTCCTTTGGGTTTTAGGTTTGTTTACAATTATCTTTTCACGTATATGTTTAGTACTTAGGGTTTTAGGAAACTAAAGTACTTGTTTTTATTTAATGAATGATTTTCACTACTTGAATTAGTTTTTCTCAATGCATTAGGGTTTTTAGGAAATAATTATGGCTCCTTTATTATTTCAGGGTTTCTTGTATATTAGGGTTTATAGGGTTTTATGCGTATAATTAGGGTTATAGGGTTAAACTTACTTTAGGGCTTTCTGGCTTGTTATTTAAGGTTTTTGACTTAATATTTAGGGTTAGGTTATCTTATTTAGGGTTTTTATTCTAATTTTTTTGTAGGGTTCTAGGGATTATCCTCTCTTGTTTGACTTCTAGCTAAGATAAAAACTCGTAAGGTTTACACTTGGATTGTCTAACGCATGGACTTCATGCCCAAATTAATTAGAACAGCTTAGAAGCATTGTTCAATAATAATAGTAGTTAACTGATTCAATAAGATGGGCTGTTTTTTTCCTCGCTACAAATCTAATGATGTTTTATCAATTGCTAACATCTTTTGCGAGAAATTTTGCGCTTATATGGAGTTCTCTAAAGTATAGTTTCAGATCGGAAATCCAAGTTCACAAGCTTCTTCTAGAAGATACTATAAAGGAAACTCACTACCAAGCTAACATTTACCACTTTCTATCATCCTCAAATCAATGGCCAAATCGAAGCTATCAATAGGACATTAAGTGCCTTACTCTAAGCTACCATAGGTAAGAAGTTAAGCAATTATGACCTATGCTTGTTGGTTATTGGGTTTACTTACAATTGCTCCAATTATAATTCGACAAGCAAATCTCCTTTTAAGGTCGTCCATGGAGTCAAATTAAGCTTACCCCTAGACATGATCACTGGTCAACCTCCCAATAGACAATTTATAGGGAGTAGAGCTGGTCGAAGAGTTCTAAAAGCTATATGAGAAGGTTGCTAAATAGATGGCAAGGATTGTAGCTAGATCAAAAGAGCTCAGTAACAAAAGATAGAAGGTTACCATCCATAGTTTGGGAGACTTAATCTAGGCCCTTTTATGTAAAGAAATGTTCTCAAGTAGAAGTATTAACAAACTCTCACCTCAAGTTAATGGACCCTATAAAATTCTCCAAAGGATTAACAATAATGCCTATAAGCTTGAGCTATCAGAAGGGTATGTAGCATTGCCAACATTCAATATCATTGACCTAATGCCTTATGAGCCAGAACACGAAGTTGAAAGTCATCTATATTTAAATGCAAATCTCCAACACCCCTGAGGAGTTGATGGAATTCTAACTACAATTACGAGAGCCTTACCTCAGATCCCTTAACCTAAGTTAAACTTTGAGGCCTCCAAAGATCAGCTAGGCTGGATACTATTCTAATAACTGACCAAAGACAAGTCCTATTATTAGATCAAACCATAGCTACATTCCCTCCCTACTCATTCTAGGATGTATAAATTTATCTAAGCTCCTAAGCTTCCTTTAGAGTATCTAATCGACTTCAATAGCAACTTGGCAGGAAAGGCCAGCAGCTTAGATCCTATTCTAATCCTCAACTATGTTCTCTTAACCTGCCTAAAGTCCATCTTTGTTCAATAGCAACCTTGGAAGTGATCTTTGACCTATTCCCAACCACCTCACAGCTTAACCAACTTACCTACTAACCCCTTAAACTACATCAGCTCAACTAAGCTTAATCACCATCTTCTTCTATATAAAATCTACGCTAAAGTATAACACCATCAAGCTTTAAACACATGCTCTTCTCTTTTTCCATATATGTATTATTATTCCTTTTTTATTTTGTCCCTTGTATCCTTTTAAGAATATCCTAGGTTGTTAATATTATAATTACCCTTTTCTAATTTCAATTATCCCTTATGTTGTCTAAAAGCTTACTATAAAAGGTTATAAAAAATGTAGCCGGAATCAACTTTTACTTCGCTAATGAATATTCTACTTCTTATGAGATTCACTCTCCAAGGTACCCCTTTTAACACTCTTATCTAACTTGATTGTAGCTAAGGCTAGTAGAGAGTGGATCTTAACATGAAGCTTGTTTATCATATTAAGTTGCAAGTTAAAGTCATGTTGAGTTTCTCCAATAAGTCATATTTGTAAGAAGCTACTTCACAAAGCTATTATTACTCATCCCCATTATCATTTTCTTTACTAATGTGAAGGATCTATTTGTTGTGGTAAGACTAAGTGAAACTTAGCTTTTATGCACACCACTCAGAGTGATTACAAGTTGAGTTCGTAATGATGTTTTCGAATATCTCCTTTCTCTTTGTTTTTTAACCTTATGAGCCAAGTTAATGTCATCATTTAGTGAATTGAATGGTTGGAGCTCGACTACATCATCTCTTAGTCTAGTCAAGAACCTAACAATAGTTTAGTTTTGTGGTTCTATAATATCATAACATCTCATCAGGGTCTTAAACTCTTGCATGTACTCTTCACGACTACTCCAGCCTTGTCTTAAGTGCTAGAAGGCATGAAGCATCTATTACTTAAAGTAGCTTGGGACAAAGTGGTAGCTCATCAGCCTCTTCATGAGTCACCAAGTTTTGATCAACTCTTATCCTTCTATCTCCCTTATGGCAATTAGTTTATCCTACCGTAAGTTCTCATAGTCAGCAAGGGACAATAAGGCAAGCTTGACTTAGTTCAATTGTTACACTCATAACACTAAAAAATCTTTTCAACATGATGGACCTAGTTGAGGTACTCCTCAAGTCAGTTACTTTCACAATCAGTTGAAAGTTTTAGCTTAATTTTTTACAAGGTTCAATTTGCAACTCTAAGCTCATTTCTTCTTCTCTAAGCTCTTTGATTTGTGTTGAAATCATCATTTCCATTATACCAAGCTTGTCAAGACCTCTCCTATGTTTATGGCAATCTCTTCTTAGCTCTTCACTATCTCTTTCGAGTTGATTACATTCACCATTGAGCTTCTTAACCACTACTACTCTATTCAAATGGATTTTGTCTCCTATTACCTTTGCCAATGCGTCCATAGCCTCTTACTAACCTAGTTAATTCTTGAATTGAGTTAGTAAGTTTTTAGATTTGATACTCTAAGTTATCAACTCACCTTTTCAAACTTCTATGGGGACTATCACTACCATTGTTAACACTTTCTTCTAACATTTGGGCTTAATATAAATATTCACACTCCTTCTAGAAGATTTCATTTAACACCTAATGCACTTAACCACTTTGCTATACTAAACATCCACAACTTGAAATTTTAGCCACTTGAAGCCAAACCAACGCTACTTTAACACCATTAACAAACCTAAAATGTTAAGATCAACATTTCAAAAACAATAGCAATAACAAGAATAACTAAAATGACACTACAGTAACTTGACAGCAACATAAGCATAAATGACAACATAACACTATGAATAGAACCACTAAACTATAGGAAGACATTGAACCACCACCAAAATGTTAAAGAACATGAATGGGCATGAAAGAAAATGACACGCATGCCTCTCCAAAGCTTTGATAGTAATGATGATTTGCTTCAAGGGCACAAACCCGAAAGGTAATGTGCAATAATTTGATCGAGACGGAGTTAAGTGTTTGGGTTTTTAGGTTTAGTGACGAAAAAAGTAAAAATGAAGGGGATATGGATGAGAATGCAACTAGATATTACACACCAACTATAAACATAAACTAAGTATGGGTGAAACAATGTTTAATGTGACTCACAAACACCAAATCAAACTTATAGATCAATGGAGCTAGATATTAATCACTAATTCCAAATAATATGTCTACCAAAATCTTAAGGATTGATAAGTATGGTAGAGATTAAAGAGGCAAATTTGCCTAATAATCCAAAGAAAAAACTTAAGTTTCTAAAGACAAGTTTAAAGCTTCAAAAGAGGAACATTCAATGGTTAAAGTTGTGGTTAATTACAAGAAAGATGTTATTTATAGTCATACTAAAACCTTAGTGGCATAAAATAAGCCTTAAACCTTAAAGTAGGCTTACAAGGCTAAAATAGTAAGCTATATAAGCAAAATTGTGCATTTCGAGAGAGATTGGAATTGGAGTTTTTATCAAACAAGCCAAATTCAACAATAAACAGGTTAGAATCTAGTTGAATTGGATCGAGGTGAGTTCCTTAATGATTCGAAGTGCTTGGTAGAGGTATTCGCTAAGTTGGCCTTTAATATTCTAGCTTGGGGATAGGTCGGCATAGACAATTAAGTTATGTAGTAGGTAATACAATAAGAGGTCAGGTTAGACAGTAACTCTTCTAGTTGATGCCTGGACTTGCGAAGTTAGGGAGTGAAGGTTCAAAGCTAGTCTCTTGATCATAGGCTTTTAAGGGAAAGCATTTAAGTTAAGATCCCAAGTCAGTCATGTTTAGTGTTGGTCCTCCACTTATTTTTGGGAAGAGTAGGAGACTTTTTCAAATTAGGGCTTCACCTAATAGCTTAACACTTGGTGGAACAACTTGCTTTTGGCCTAGAAGAGGTTGGTTGAGGGGTATAAGAGGTTAGCCAATAAGTGGAATGTGGAAAAATAATTCTTGTCAAGTTATTAATTCAAATAAGCTAAGAAACATAAAATGTCTACACAAAATTTATAGATTTGTCATTGTAAGGTTAAAAGTAAAGAAAGAGTAGAAATTATACTTTAGATATTATAGTGCTTTTAAACTAGTATACAGATACAAATGGAAAAAAAATAAAAAGATGAATGCATTTAGTCAAGGATTACTAATGTTATTGTGAATAAGGACGTTATTGTTTATAAGAAGTGAAGTTTCAATGGTGAAGGTTATGAGGGACTACAGTTTTGTGTTTCATGGATTAAAAGAGAAACTAGAGCTAAGCTTACAATTTAGACACCCAAAGCGGACCTTATGATTGTTGGTTGTAAGTTTATTACGTCATTGGAATTTTGTGAAACTTAGGTTTATATGTATGGAAGGACAACCATTTGTATAGATTGTGAAATTTTTTTAAATGGTAAGGCTAAATCCTACTAACTAAGGGCTATTAAGAAGAAAGAATTCCTAAATGGGGATGCTTAGTTGCAAATTAATCTTAGAACAGTAAGAAAACTAGCCATTCTTATCAATATTTTAATCTTAGCATAACCTTCAAAGATTTGAATAGTATAGCTTTGTTGGAGAATTTCATTATTAGAGTTAGAGATTCTTTTGGTAATTTTACTATAGTAGTAGTTCCACCCATAACATATGTAGTAAGAGAAGTTTTGTGATGCAACATAAGGGCTTATTAAAAATTAACAAGAGCTTAAAGGTTCCATTACAACAATCGGTAAAAATGGAAGGATAACTAGTTAGCCGAAGGTAAGATGTAGGGTAGTGTCATACTCAATAATATAAGAGAAGTAAGAGCAATTATATCTTGTTAAAACTTGCTGAGTCCTTCATTTGCGTAGCCCTTCATATTTCACTTTGGTGGTATTACCTTTATTTGGACATGATCCGTCTCAAATAGATATGGTGTAAACAACCCAACATATACACGAAAGTTAGAAATAAAGATAATAACATAGAAACAAGCAATGGGGATTTAGTGAGCATAGTAGCATTTCATTGAATACTTTTAGTTATTTTTGTGAAAGTAACTACTTTAGCCAAGTTGTACGTTGACATTTGTCTTAGTTAAGTAATAATGACAAATAATTATAACTTACTGCCATGCAAAGTGTTAAAAATTAACATACAAGCATATTAAATGAGAACTTATGAAAATACAAGAATGTAAAAGTCTAATTTTACCATTTTTTTTCTTTTTATGCTATGAAGAAAGTGAAAGATTTAACCTTTATTTATAGAAGGAGAAGAGGCATATAATTACATAACTATTACTATATTTAATTTGTTTTCTAGAGTAAATAGTCTTAATAATCTTACCTTTGTTGGTAATTTACATTGCTTAGCAAAAAAAATTGGAATCTTCTTCAAAATCTTAGCTTAAGGATGTTTTAGAAAGTCATGGAGTGATTTTTTTTTTAGGCCAACTATTACACATACAACTTTGGGAAAGGGGGAAATTAAATGTGATTCATTCCCGTTTAGAAAGATGGTATCTATATCATTAAACTATTACGACCTTAGCAAGTAAAAAGAGTGTTATTGATTGCACTTTCTTCCTTAACAAATTTAGTTTATCGAATGAAATAAGATAGAATAATATTGTAAATTTTAAAATTGGAACAAGGAAAAAAAATAGTTATTCATTGGTAATTTCTTTGAGATCTTATAGCTAAACTTAGAAATATGTTAAAAAGATCAAAGATTAGCTTTTTTTTTTTTTCTCCCTCTTATAAAGAAATTCAAATCTCATTATGCGAGAACAACAATTCTGTAAATTAATAATTTCGCTAGCTAAAGATAGAAATAAATTTATAGGAGAAAAATAATCATTTTACACCATATTTGTAAGAAAAATAACTAATCTACTCTACATTTGTAAGGTAACGTGGTCTTCCCAAAGGGTAAAAAAATCGTTCATGATAATTGCAGGCTGTAAGCAATTTTAATAACGTATTCTTGCCCTTGATGATTTTAAGACGCATTTCAAAATTTTTTCGACAAGTAATTTGCCAAAATCTTAGTTAAGAAATTTTCCTAATTTTGAAGTCAAACCGACAACTATAGAATAAATAAAAATAAAAGAAATACTACAACTTTAGTTAATAAGCAATGCCCAAAAAATTTAGGAAAGAAAAATCAGAGTAGAATATCACTTCTCAATTCAAGTGCCATTGGCCGTTGGTGTTTTAACATTAAAACTTGCCTCTTATATTTGGCAAGGTTTCTCTCTCCTTCTTTATTGCGACTACCCAGTCTACACTCGAACCCGAAAAATCAGGGAGCCAAGATGTCCTCTCAAACTCCCGACCAAGATCAACGCCAAGAGTCAGGTCAAGATCCCTCCTTTTCCCATCAAAACGCTAGCCCTGAATCCAACCCCCAAGCTCCCATCCCCAAAGCCCTAGAAAAGCCTGATTCTCATAACCCCGAAAACCCTAATTTACAAACGCTAAATCATCCTCATCGTCCATCCCAAATTTTACTCGACAATGATCGATCATTAGACGACCAAGATCACGTTGAACCCCTCCAATTATCCACCGCCAGCACCACCACCGCCACCGCCGCTGCCGCTGCTACCACCGTAACCTTCCGCCGGTGCAACTCAAAGCGCAAGAAAGCAGCCATGAAACGACTCAAAGCTGAGAAGAAGTCCCAGCAAAAGCTCGAATCGCTTCTTAAAACCTTCAGGCCCGTACCTTTCACCCCGAACAAACTCCTCGATTTCTCCTCCCACCAAACCCTGTTGGAAAGGCTCGGCCTTTGGGAGTTTGTTCACTTGGATTTCGATAAAGTTATCCGGACTGATCTTGTTGCACAGCTTATTGCGACGTACAGTAAGATCGAGCGGTGTAGTTATGTGAATGGCGTGAAGATTATGGTGAATCGAGCCGATTTAGCTCGTGCATTGAAGTTGCCTAAAAAGAAGGAAAAGTTGAGTTTAGGGTTAGTAGAGATTGTTGACGAGGAAGTGGAGACGGAGGAGGCGGTTAGCTTCGTATTAGATTTGGTGTCAAATTTGGTGCTTTTGCATGATGATACTTGGATGACGCCTGATGAGGTTATGAATTGGATTGAATTTATTAAGGAAGGGAAGTTTGAGAAACTGGATTGGGCCGGTATGGTTTGGTTTATGGTGGAGAAAGAGTTGATGCAAGCACCCGATCTGGAGGATTGTTATTATGCGTCCCATTTGCAGTTTTTGATCAGGTCTCAGAGGGAGGAGTTGTTGTTGTTGCCTGCTTCATCTGTGGAAGAGGCTGATGTGAAGGATGAGGAGGAAGAGGATGGTAAGAGTTTGAAGATGAATGAGTTGGACGATCATAGTGTGAAGACGGGTGATTTGGAGGAGCATAGTCTGGAATTGAGTTTAGGGAACGAGAATGTGGGTAAGGTTGATGGGGATGAGAGGGGAGGAACTAGTGTTGAGTTGGGTCTAGGGAAAGATGATGCTGTTGAAAGTGAGAGGGAAGTGGAGGAATGTGCTGAATTGTTTGTCAGGGAAGAGGTAAAGGTTCGAAATGAAGAGGAGAGGACTGTAGATCAAGTGGAGCATGGGAAAGACAGTATGGAGAAGGAAAATGTTGGCGGTGTTGGGCTGGGTGGAATGGATGATGTCATGGATTCTGAGGAGTGTAAAGAAGAAGAGGAAGAACATGGCAGTCAGTGGTTGTTGGATGGGAGAGATAAGTCTAGTGAACCCTTTCTACGGAATTGTAGTTTCTCTGGAGTTGAAATGGAATTTGGTTTGGGCAGAGAGGAGGAAGCAGAGGCAGAAGCAGAAGAAGAAGGAGAAGGAGAAGAGGCAGCAGAGCAAGAAATTGAGGAGGAAGATGGAGAAGAAATGGAGGAAGGGGCTGAGGATGAAGAACAAGAAAATGAGCGAGGTGGCTTTAATATTTCGCCAAAATTTAGTGATTTAGAGAGGCTCTCTTCGGGGAATCTTATGGAAGTTATGGGAACAGGACAAAACCCTTTTGGTTCAGGCCTCCAGATTCGTGACAATACATGTGGGGAGTTTTTAGCATCAAGATCTGATAATCACTCAATTCCTGGATCTTCATCAATTTTTGCTGGCACCAACAAGAGAGAGCTCGACCACCATAGTCTAATGCCTCACTCCCTTAATGTGAGCAATAAGCGGATCAGGACTGAAGGGGTTTGGGATGGTAAATCGGCAGATTTTAATACTTGTATGGAACAGATGCAACACTGGTTGGAAAAAGCAAGGATGGTACACGACGCAAGAGAGCAAATGTATGCACAATCAAACATGGATCATCAAATACTTCTCAACGAGTTGCAGCAGCGGGATGCCATGATCGAGCACTTGCATAAGTTGAGGACAGAAGAACAACAGAAACTACAACATGAAATTTATCGCCTTGAGCGGGAGCTGTACATGATGATAAATCTTTTAGGAGGCTACAGGAAGGCTTTGAAGGAAACCGATAAGGCATTTGCTGAATACAGGGCTCACGTTGGTGAGCAAGATGAGCCTCTTTATAAGGATGTGCCTGGGTCGGGAGGTCTTGTTTTGAGCGTCATGGAACTGGAAAGGCAGCGTGTGAAGCAAGAGGAAGAAGAAAAGAAGATGCTGCTTTCGATGGTTAAGGGAAAGATAAAGGAACTCGAGGATGGGTGGACTGTCAGGTTCAACACGTATCTTGAAAGCGTTAGTGTGCTAAAGAGTAGGTTCGCTGCTGTGGAGAATGAGGTGAAGCTTGTGAAAGAATTGGCTGCAAAGCGTAAGCAACAGGAAATGGATACATTGTCTGATAAGGATAGAAATACTGAAGCTGCTGAACCGGAGGAATGTGAAACTGTTTCAGTTGCAGTTGCTGCTGGAGTCGAAGTAGTTGGAGATGAAGGAAATGCTGAGGCTTCTCTAGCAGATGGAATTGAAGCAGCTAAAGCAGAAGTGGGAAACAAAGAAGAAGTGGCAGCAGCAGCAGCAGAAGCACAAGTGCAGGCAGAAGCACAAGCAGAAGAAGAGACCGTCAATGCTGCAGCCATGGAGGAATGAAGGTCCTTTATTCATGTCTTTGGACAGATTCTCTAAGCACATATCCTGGTAGAGCTAATTATGCAACCTAATCCTGGTATGCTAGAGTCACTATTTCGTTTAATCATGTACATTGTTATTATGGTTCAAACCAATGGCCGTTTTGCAAATTTATTAGGCCTCTGATGGTAAGGATTGTACTGAATGGTATTGAACAATGGGATCTAGTTGCTTTAAATTCATGTCTTCGACTTAGAATGGAGAACTTTAGTGAGATCCTTGTAATTTGTAGATCTTGATCATATATAAATGATATCATAAAGATTAATATTCTTATTTTGTGCCAAACCAAACAAGAATTAGTACATGGAATCACTATAGTTCGAATCGATGGTATTCACCGACCCCGAGCGATGTAGTTTGGCTTTGAGAGAATCTACTTTTTTACCTTGCTGTAGTGGAACACAATGGCATGTTGGAAAAGAAAGAATAAATTCTGACTGCATGGATGGGCGATGAGATGTTGCTTTATATCTCGTTCTAAAAGTTTTTAGCAAATAAGCCCGAAATATTGTTTCCTAAGCGTCTTATTTCAATTTGTACCATCCAAGCTTGTTAAAAATCTTGTTTGCTCTCATTTTTATGTACTCTTCTGCTTGTTTATAAGCCGCTTCGTCCAGGGGGAACTGCCCTGGGGATGGTATTAGATTAACCTTAAGGGGCCTAAAAACAACTCTTGGAAACTCATTCCTAAGATTGTGTGAAGAATCTGACGGGTTAAATATTATATACATATATGTATATATGTACGTATATAGGCACTTTCTGAAAATTTACGCATAGCATCTGAAACTCCCTAAATATTATAACTTGAACAGTTAAGAATTGGAGGTGTATATGTATCCCTTCTAAACAATGAAAGTCGTTTTCATTACTCGTGAGAACCTTGGAGGAAAATGCCTCTTAAGGAATTGCTCAAGCAGAATAGAAGGACAAGTTCCGATGTGCCCCGAAGCTGTCAACTACCTGTTCAGTCGCTGCCTCTTCCAGATTTAACGATAAGTTTGTTGCCAGGGAAGTAGAGAAAGAGGTAAGGATTGATTCTTCATCCGATGAATGGGTTGGGAACGTTGGAAAAGCTTAAAGTAGCGACAACTGGTTGTCCACTTGGATAAATGTTGGAAAAACCTATACCCAGGGTTGCCTTGGATTGGCTAGGCACACATTTCTCCATCAACCCATGGATAATTCGGAGACAGGCACCGGTATACTGAGTAATGGACTCTCTAGCTGGTTATTCGGTTATTCTTGGATAAAAGAGTACAACCAGTTAGGAAGCCACCAAAAGAGTAGGAATTGAGCCCCAGGAGAGACAGAGCACCAGTGAGTCTAGTGCCAGAGTTCTCAGTTCGCCTATAGCCTCTAGGAAGAAAAACCCCATTTGGGCTCCGGGCTTTGCCCCATTCGACATTAGAGTGAGTCACGTTCCTCCAGTTCCACTACTGAGCATACGAGCCAGCAAGCAACCAACTTCACTAAGCAAGTTGAGTTGATTGAGCATTAGCATATCCTACATGAGTGACTCATGACCGAGAATTGTCAACGTGTCCCTCTAAAGTTGAATAACCTCCACAAAGATGTAGACGACCTTTCCACTGTGTTTGGAAAAATTATCAGAAAGTTAAGGAAAATAGCGAAAACTAACGAAAATTGTGTGTGGCTATGAAGGAAATTGAATGAATTGGTTGGAAATAAGTGAAATAGTTTCCACTTTAAGCAACATTTCCTTTCTATCTGAATTCGGAGAAAAATCAAAGGAAATGGTAGAAAGATGGTGTAATTACAAAAATAGCCTATCCTTACTATTGCATTTGATTTTCGCATGAATCAAGGCCCAACAAGCAAGGCCCAGCATGAGGGACAATGAAATGTGCTCGAGTGAACAAGTTCATTCGTTACATCACAACCTTTCCATGAGGCTATGTGCTCATGCTAAGGGAAATGTGAGCTATTAGCGAGCTTGTGACTTGCTTAACAAGTCTAATAACTCCCATCTGAGTAGGTTGCCCCTCGATTGTTGAGCTAGCATATACTGATTGTTTGATCTAAGCTCAGAGCTTAACTTTCCCCTAATTAGGCATCAACCAATCCCTTTCTCAGCATCTCGACTTGGCTCGGCTTTTGTCTTTAGCGCTTACCTTTCACCGTAGCTCATTAATAAGCGTTTGACATTTGTAGTATGGCTAATACACCCAGCAACCCCTGTAACTGTCAAGTTCTTAAGCTACAAATTTGGTGGTTCGACCAACCATAATATACTGTCTACAGTGAAGCTCAATCCTTATCGCAAAGCGCATTATCTGCCGGCAACTAGTATGAACGAACCTCTGATTGTCATGTATTCAAGTGACTTATATAAAAGGTGCTTGGCGTTATGAAGTAAGATAAAACATTCTCTCTCCCAAAATCCTTCCTCTTTCTCCTCCTCCTTCTCTCCTACTCAAGATTGATGCACTACACATATAATAGCCATTAGGCGAGCACGATCCTTGAGGTTCTTAGTGCTCATCCTCTCCTTTTTCTTGGTCCTCCTTGTTAAATCAAGCATTGAAGGGCCCCTATAGCCATACTCATTAGAGGCTTTTTGCAGATATTAAGGAGTAAGAGATGAAACCTAAGCATACTTGAACTGGACTCTACATAAGTCTGCTTACCCTAGTTGATTTATCTACATTCAACATTTTGGCTTCCACCATTTTAGGTTAGCACGATAACGATAACTAAAAGCAAAAACAATAACCCATAACTTCCTACATAGAGGATACCAACACTTTCCAATAAGGCGGAGGTGATCAAATACTTCCACCACCTCAAAATGAAAATACTGAATTCCAACAACTTTGATCACTTGTCTAGCAAGTACTCAAAGAAAATTGAAAATATTGTGAATCTACTATAGCCTTGCACCAAGATGTTGCATTACTTAAAAATGCATCTAAAAAATGCCCAAACGAAGAGGCAACTGTTGACTCTTCTTTACAGCCAAGAAAAAATGATGACTTGCACACCACACGGCTCATGCATTTGCTCAAGCAGATTCAGTATGATCACCAAATGTATGAAGACCTATATGAATGGCTAAATTGTAATTGCAACAAAACATACAAGAAAGGCGAACACACAGCGATAGGTAAGCCTGTTGATAGCATATCACCAAGGCTATCATTAAAAGACTATAAAGACATGAACATGGACGAACTCAATGAGCACATTCGTCATGCCTCCAGCGTACTCAATTAGAAAAAAAGTTGAATTGTCCTTACAAGCGTTGTACTCCACATTAACCAAAATGAAAGAGGTCTAGGGACTAATAAGAAGGATAGCCAACCTCAGTCGCTTTGTATCCCGAAGCATAGACAAATGCGCATAATTTTTTCACTTGCTCAAACACCCCACTAAGTTTAAGTGGACACCAGAATGTAAACGAGTTTTTTAAGATTTGAAGAAATTCTTAGCTGTACCACCCGTACTCTCCAAACTAATACTTAAAGGAGAACTGTACTTATATCTTATAGTTAGTGATAAGGTATTATCCTTAGTATTCGTTAGAGTTGACAGCCATATTCACCAATCAGTCTACTACATTAGTCATATCCTCTAAGAGCTAGAGCTTAAATACACCAAAATAGAAAGGTTTACCCTTACTGTGGTTATTTTAACCTGAAAGCTTAGGCTTTACTTCCAATCACATCTAATTGTTATCTAGATGGACATCCCACTTAGAATTGCTTTGTAGAGGCACGATACTTCAAGTCATATGATGAAGTACTCTCTTGAACTTGGTGCCTACGGAGTCTAATTTCACCTAAGACAAGCAATTAAGCCACAAGTCCTTGCGGGCTTTATAGTATAATATATTAGAGCAGATAAGTCTTAACTCAAGCTCACTATATCTATCTAAACACTTCATGTCGATGGCTTTTCCATTAAGGGGGAAAGTGGGGTTGGTATGACATGACAAGGCCGCCTACACGGAACGAACATCCTTTATGCCTTAAAACTTAGTTTCCTAACGAATAACATCGAAGTTGAATATTAGGTGCTCATCACCAGCCTAAAAATTGTTAAAGATGTTAAGGTGGAGAAGCTTAGCATATACTCAAATCTATGTTAGTTGCACAATAGGTTAAGGGAGAACATAAGACTAAGGGCGAGACAATGGCTAAGTATCTACATTTAATGCATAGCCTCCTTGTGGAATTCACTTCTTGGGAAGTTAATAAGATCCCCTGAGTAGAAAATATAGAGGTAGATAAACTATCTACGATAGCCTCATCTACGATCCTTACATCATACAACTATGATAAGCCGCTATTCATATAGTATATCCCTAAGCGA
Source organism: Lumnitzera littorea (assembly GCA_024138015.1). Classification (NCBI taxonomy): domain Eukaryota; kingdom Viridiplantae; phylum Streptophyta; class Magnoliopsida; order Myrtales; family Combretaceae; genus Lumnitzera; species Lumnitzera littorea. Next base: position 96,551,899 of record JAMXBB010000003.1, read on the forward strand.
AGTATAGAGGTACAACAATAACAAATTGAAATGACAAAACTAAACCCCAAGCCTTCTTGGATGGACGCCCTTATACTATACCTCAAGATAAGGACATTACTCGAGGGCTGAGCAGAGATGAAGAAGCTAGTCTATACCGTAACCAACTATACATTGATCAACGACGTACATTATCGATGAGGACTGTAGACACCTCGTTTTTGCCATTGTTAGGATTCTTTTTTATCGGACCAGATTAAAAGAATAAAAAAATAAAAAAAATGAAAATTGAAAGAAAAATAAAAAATATATAAAATGTTAAGTCGAGTCGAGTCGAGTTGTTTATAGTTGGATCGAACAATGGTTGACAATGTACATTCAATTTAATAAATTATGAATCTTGCATAGTTGGGCTTCATTAAAAAATATATATATTTTTATTCTAGTTTAATATAAAGTGGATTTTTATTTAATTTTTATTGGATTAAATAGACTGAAGATTTACTAATTGGATTAGCTTGTATTTTAGGCTAAAGATAGATAACCTAAATCAATGTAAGGTTTTTAGAAATTGGATTAAATCTTCAATAAATCCAAATCAGGTATGATCGTATTTTATTAATCTTGGATTTGTTAAGATTAAATCTATATCCAAAAGATTCAAAATTTATGGTTTATAAATAGTGATTTTGACTATAAAGTTTTGAGACATTTTCACAATTACACATCTCACACAATTATGTTAACACCAATTACATACAATCAGATTCACAACACTTCATACATTCATATACAAGTCCACACGTCAAAACACCTACAACAACAGCAACTTACAATCAACCCCCACATCTGAACACTCACAATTCACGGTTAACACATACACGTTAAAGTCAACACACTCAAACACTCACAGCTCAAGTCAAACATATACGTTGATGATATACCAACCATTTACCTACTTACTCACGCACGCCTTAGAGGCCTCTAGTCCCTTACTTGAAGGATTCTCTCTCATCAACCTACCAATGATAAGAAACTATATATAGAAGGTAGATGGTTGAACTCCCTGAGATCTCCAAGTTTTTATACTATACTCTATTCTCTCTCTTGTACCAATGCTAACTATTCTCTAATTGAGGACTTTGTACCAAATGATCTAACCTTCAGTAGTCAAGAGTTTCCTATCGAGTAACAAGAACTAGCCTCCTACTAGCCGAGTACTTCTCTTTCAACCTCCTTTTAATTCTCATGGCATCTCTTTCTTGTCTTGACTTTCTTATTGCCACAACATCTTGATTTCATTTGCCTACTATAATCAGAGAATCTTTGTATAGAACCGTGTTGTGCTGTCACCTGTCCATCTCATCTGATAATGTACTATTTTTCTCTTTTTGTTATTTGTCCTATTTATCCTTTTTTGTATATACTAGGAACCCTTTTTTATGTATGCCTTTTTGTAATTTTTCTTAATTGTAATGTTACCCTAGGAACTTACTATAAATAGTCATTTTTCTTTGTAGCTGAAATGATTACATTTTGATTCCTAACATTAAATATACTTCTTTTTGCGAGATGATCATCTCTAAGACCATTTTCCTTACACTTTTATTTAATCTTGTCGAATAGCTTAGGATTAGTGATAGGTGGATCTTGACATTAACTTGTGTATCATATCAAGTGAATTGTCAAGTTGTATGGTATTTAATGGTGGGTTATATCCTTCGAGTAGCTTTATGTCAGCTACTATATTTCAGTCATCAACTTATTCTCTCACTTTTCTTCGATATTTCGAAGAACATATTGGTTCCTTACCTCCTTCGATAAGTCTTAGTGATAACTAAGCTCCTAAGCACATTACACATAGTCAACATTGCCTCTACATACGTCTTACACTTGCACTATTTGATCACTACACATACTCCACTATCCACTGCACTTCACTAATCACACACTACACTGTCTACTACAATCAACACTCGCACAGCACTACCTTCCACTGATATGTCCATAATACATACTCCACTGTCTCTCACGTCACACTTACTAATATGCCACACATACTGTAAACTCCTAAATTTTTTTACCTAACCTTTGAAATAGACTTAAGTGTATTAGATATTCCAGAAGTTGATAAGACTAGTGAAAGTGAAAACTCTAAAATAACTAATCAATCGCTTATAAAATTTTTCTACCTTAAATGTATATAAACACTAAAGATTTCCTTTGAAAGTGATAAAAATCCTAAAATTATAACTTTAAGGATAGAAAAGCACTAAATCACCATAATTTACCCTTAAACCTTAATTGATAATAAAATCTTAGTATTATACATAATCATTGGTAAAAGATTAAAGATAACTTTCAATCATTTATAAATATATATAATACTTAAGTAATCCTTTAGAAACTAAAATATTGCATCAAAGATTACATTCATCTTCTAAGTATATAATTAGGTTAGTATTGAGTAGAGTTAAGAGCTTAATTAATGATCATATTACATATAGTAAATATTAATACCCCAAATGGAACTTTTTATAACAATTATACTAAATAACTTACCAAATGATCCATATAGAATATAAATATCTAAAGGAAGATCTCATTATCTATTTTTACTAATCAATTCACTAAACTTCTTATTTCCCTAATTTTTTTGCTAATTTTCCCTACTTACTTCATTATGTATACTAAATGGCATGTAATTTTGGAAAGTTAATCAAGTCAACGCATGTTGACTAAGTCAACCTATGGAAAAGTCAACAAAATGTCCTTTTCACTCTAGAATTATCTCTTCCTTTCTAATGATTTCTTTTCTTTTCTTTTAGATTTTTTCTTCCTTTTCTCTTCCTCTTTGCCATTCACTACTTTTCCACTTAGGACCTCACTTGTTTTCATTTCCAAAACACAAATAACACAAAATCAAGTCCTTTTCTTCTTCTTCCCAACAGGGATTCCTTTTGCTTCCAAAATTCTAATCATTTTCTTACTTTACTTTCATACTTTCTATTAACATAAATGAAGGAGAAAAAAGTATGTTATCATTTAACTTTCTATTTTATATAATAGTTAGTTGTGTAAGTTAGGTTAGTGTAGAAATTTGGTATAATATATACATATATGTTGATTAAGGAAAAAAGTTCCAATCTTTATGCTTAGAAGTGTAGGATAGCTTTAGTAAATGGAAAAAAGAGCATGTGTACATATATCTAAGTATATGTATATTAGAGTATACTTGATAAATACATGTATAAAGACCTTTGTACATAAGTATTCATTATATACATGACCTAAAATAAGGTATATACTATCTATACATACATATACCATACTAAATACACTCTTAAAATACAAAAAGATGAAATTTGAAAAGCTTTCTTAAGAGGAATTTTAAGCATACGAAAATACGTATGTCACCATATGTATATACGGATATATGTACAAGTATAAATACGGTATATATATAAGTATGTGTATGTGTATACTAGTATACATACAAGTATAGTAAGAGTATAAGTATATACTTAACATATGTATAAGTATACATAAGACACTTAAGCATGAGGTAAGGGCTTATGTAAGTAAATAATGATATAAGCAACGATGTAATTAAATGATGACATAAGTGATAACATAAGCATAAGTTTATAAAATAATAACTTATAATACTATATAAGAATATAACATATGTATGTACATGTACTTACGATTTGAAAATCTTTTAAACCCTAATACACTTCTTAAATTGAATTAAACTTAATTAAGTGCATAAATTAGTACTATCAATGTAAAATCCCTTAAGTGTAAGAATCTAATAACTAATTAAATCATTAAGTCCTAAAATATGATATAAACATAAGTAATAAGAATAATTAAACTTCAATAGTTAAAATTTCAATAAATTTAGCCCATATCGTAAAACACGGGTTTTAACGAACAAAACAGATATCATTATGTGAATGTATATTTAAAAACGATGAAAAATGACTATAAATTCATAAATACTAGAAATAGAATGAAAAAGTTACATACGATTAGTGATAAAGTCTAATCGAATAAAAATTAATAGTAATCTAAGTAAAATTTGGTAAATATATATCTAGAGTTACTAATTAATTCAATTGCTTACTATCGTTATTATATTGTAATGATCAGGTGATCTCGAGGTAGGTGAGGATCTCCGAATTGATTACTACAACTAGAGCGAGTTGTCATGACTGAGTGAGTACTTGCTCTATGATTCTATGCTTGTATATGATTGTAGATAATGGACTTAAATGATATTGTTAATTGATTGTTGTGTAGGGTTGGGAAATGATTGTGTATGTTATAATATGCTGAGTTATGAATTTACCTTAAGTACGAATAATACTTTATTTGTTGCTTGGTAGTATAGATAATGATTGTGTGTACTTTTGGATGGTCACACCATAATTGAACTTAACTATACTCGACTTATAAGAAGAAACTGGTACATGCATCAGCATGCATTACATAGACAATTCCGATTGTCATATCACATGGAGATAAAGAGAAGCCATTTGAGGGTTGTTATTATAAATTTATTGGTTCTGTACGATGTATATATACAAAATGACCTTAGCCTGGTCTATGGGAATACTAGGTGTTGGAGGCTCTAACCACTTAGCTAAGGGTCGAATTTAGAGGCCTCTGTTTAGGGGTGAGTATGGATTGTGGGAGCCCACTCACAATTATATTAAAACTTGGTTTTTATGAAAATAAAAGACTTGGTTAATTTAAGTACTCGAATTTGATTGGTGCCATTTATACTTTAACCTTGACTTTGGAGGGTGTTAAATTTGAGTTATATAGATGGCCTAGTTAACTATACGTATTGTTTAGTATTCTATTTGACCGTTCATTTATATGCGTGAATATAATGTATTTATAACTTGCTTTTAGTGTGGCTGAGGGTTTTGCTCATTAAGTTTAGGCTTACACCCCCTTCCTTAAACTTTTGCTGTAAGATAGTTTGTTCGTTGAGGTTGGCCGGGAGATGCCACAGGTTAGCTTGGAGACTTAAGCAAGAACGAGCCATCTAGTGTATTGAGAGAACGAATTATGTAGCCTTTTACCTATGTGCTTTTGTTTTATCAATAATATAAACTTAAATATACAAAATTATTGCTTATTGTAAATTTTGTAGTTTAAATTTTACATAAATATATTTATGTGATGATATCATATGGATTTGTATGTTCTTGGAAAGCTAGTAGTTGTAGAGTCTTGTATATTATGTGAAAAGTTCATGATTAGAAGGGTAACTAATCAAGGGTTTTTCGTACAATATACGGTGTTTACCACGACTAGACTGTTCTCAGTTCATTACATACATACTGATCAGCATAACACACTGCATTGCAATTCAAGAACACTGCACACCATACTATCCAACATCCAGTTCATATACGTCCAGCCATTACTATCTAGCTTCGCACATACATGGATCATAACTAGTTCACACACACACACACATGTTGCATGACCAGGCCACACGAGCATAGCATTGTCCAGATCGTATGAGCAGTTCACACATGATCATACTCTCCAGCACTTCAACGATCAGTCTAATTCAATCACGTACATGACTTAACCTATTGAGGTAATTAGGTAAATTATTTTAGTTAGTATTTATTTTATTTTTTTTAATTAATTTTTTTATTTTACTAATTTTTTTTAGTGCAATTTTTTTTATAAATTGTAATAATTATTATGACGTTTTGCAATTTTGTTTAGATAAATTTTAATTAAATTGCATTTTTCTAAAAAAGTTACATATCTTTTCTTCTAAATTCATATCTTCGAATATTAGTATATCTTAGATTTAGGGTTAAGAAAAAAATCAATTTTTGACACATAGTAGTTTTTTTTAAATAAAATATCTTAATTGGAGTTTTTAAAAAGATTTAGTTAGTTAGAGTTTTTCAAAAAAAAAATTGCGAAATTAGTTTTTTTTTTTTTAAATAATAATTTGATAACTAATGTAAATTTAACATGATATTTTTTAAAAAGATCCACCTACTAAATCTTTTCTAAAAAAAACAAAACTACGGTTGATTTGATCCTAATTAGCGAGTACGTAGGTACCTCTGAAGTAACTATAAAAAAAAATTTTCTTTTTTAGAAAATTCGTAATAAAAATATTAAAAATTCATTTTAATTACATTTTTGTATATCTATACATATTTTAGTGTTTTTAGAAAAATTATGACACATAAAAGGCCATTAGTTTTTTTTTTATCATCTTTACATAGTGATTTAGTTTTAATAAGTTAATCTTTGAATTTAGTTTTTCTAGTTTACTTTTTTAAAAATTATTTTTTAGAATATCTACAGACTAGTGGCTACATTAAGGTTTTTCTACTTTAAAACTCTAATTTGACTTTTTTACCAATTTAACTGGTTGGTGACTCCAATTTTCTTTTTAAATATCTTTTTTTTTAAAAAAATTTAAATAAAAATATTTCTTAATTTGATCTCGAGTAATTTATATTAATAATTTATATTAAGTAGATTGAGCTTAATATAAATTGAATTAAGTAAGTTGGGCTTAGTATTAATAAAGATTGAATTAAGCAAACCAAAATAAAGTTCGATAGAATTGACGACTCTACTAGGGACCCTATTGGGCTAGCTATGTAAAAATAAAAATTAATTAATGGGATTTCATTTTTATTTCTTTTTATCTATATAATGTAATATAATTGTATTAGCTAGGTTTTAGTGATGTAGGCCTCGAAGAAAAATCGGCCCAATGGGCCTATACTCGGATTTGTGGGGGCCTTTATTTAAAAATAATTTGTATGCTTAGATATGGTCAGACTTAGGCCACTTTAGAATTTTAGGCCAGGTTGCCACTATTTAACCCTCAGGTTGTTAAGGACTTTACTTTTGCCTGACATTGATAGGCGAGTTCATTCAGGTTTCGATATAGCCTAGTAGGTTTTTCTCAAAAAATCCTTGAAGCTGCAAAACCTAAGACTTATAGAACCCACCCTCCTACATCATTCTTTTTGAAAAAAAAAAGGGGGATAGTCATTTTTAAATTATAGAGAAAGTTTAATTATTATAATACGTAGTCAATTTAGCTTTCTCTTTTTAAATAAAAAAATGAAATTAAAAAAATTAGTACCCTTTATATATATATAAGTATCCATGAGCATCACTTTTCTATTTCGATCCGCTTATATATAGGTGTATTCTTTAACTGCTAGTTCATAATAATTCTTATAATTTATTAATTACCGACCCCTATTACATTCATGCATATATAACATACTGCTTTTTTATATTCGATTTTATTTTTACTAATGCTTGTTTCTATGTGATTATTTTTATTTCTTGTATTATATGTTTTTTTTTATATTGTCTCTTAATGAGTAAAAGGGTGCATTATTTAAAAGATTTGAAGAAGTTACAAAATTATTAATATCATATGTACCCTTATTGTAAATTTAGTATTTTCATTTTTTTTTGGTAAATAATTGTGTAATCTCTTGTTTTATGTAATATAGACATGGGAAATCAAGGTAGTATCAATCCTGTGAAACCCATTCTAGCATGATCTATCGACTTGTATAGATATAGGATTTGATTTTTTTAGGAAGAATTATTTAGGAGTTTCTTTTTTAGTCCATCGTATAAGTTTGATTTTATGATTATTAATAAATTTACAACTTCATTAAATGAAAGTCTTTATGGGTTATGCAGTCTTTTACTTATTTTTTTATTTTATTTTTATTTTTTTTTCCTTTGATAGGTGCCTTTTAAACAAAAAGAGAATAAAATAAATGATGAAAAAATAACAAAAAATAATAAAAAAAACAACAAAATTTTAATTTACAAAAATATCTAAACTCGAGTTTTCATATAATTTTAAAGATAGTGCCCAAGCAAGCAAATTTTATTAGAAGCCTGATATTCACCCATTCTAAAGCAAAAATGTCAACTCACAATAGTAGAAACATTAGTCAAATCAAGCTTGACTCAAAAGTTGTAACCTTGTAAGGAAACATGAACAAGATAGCCAAACAAATTCAAGCTCTCACTCGGGCTATTGGAATTCTCAATAATAGGCAAGCATCTCAAGTTAACTCGAATCAAAATGTAGAAGCAACCCCTCCCCTTGAACTGGAAGATGCAGAATTAGTTCCTAATGTTGAGACATAGAGGAAGGAAATCGACGAAAAACACTAAGAGATGGAAAAGAAGTTTATGCAGAAGTTGATTGAGAAGATGAAAACCCTGGAAATGGTTAATGGGCTTGAGTAGATGGGAATGATCAATTTACTAACATATGAAGATGATGATTTCTTAGAATAGTTTAAAATTCTGGAGTTCGACAAATATGATTGGATCGGTAACTTGAAGCTCCACACTAGGTTGTACATTAGAAAAATGGGAAAATATAAGAACTATGACAAGGTGATAGTCTAAACCTTTCAAGATAGCTAGACTGGGCTGGCCTTGACTTGTTAAACCCAACTAGACTTGAACAAGATCAATACATGAGATAAGTTGGCTTAAGCTTTCTACAACAAGTACAAATTCAATATTGAGGTGGCCCCATCCATGTAGGATTTGAATAATTTGCAAAAGAAGGCCAATGAAAGCTTTAAGAAGTACGCTAGAGATGGAGGAATACGGCAACTAGTATGACTCTTCCCTTAATAAAAAATGATTTGATCTTTGCCTTTATCAACACTCTTGGAAGTCCATACTACCAACACTTGGTAGGTCACCTTACCTCTAACTTTGCAGAGATTATGGCCTTAAGGTGCCAAATTAAGGAAGCTGTCACTACTGGAAGGCTTCCTAATCTTGAAGCAATTGAGAAGAAGACACCTCCTGCGAGATTCTCCAACAAAGCTAAAAAAACAACTGTAAGCATTGTCAATATTGGCAACCTTATCAAACCTATAGCCTCGATAACCATGTTAGGAAACTCTAATCCTTCGCTGAATCCAAATCAGAATAACCACCCACAAAGAAGACAATTTACTTAGATCCCCATTCCTCTAAGCTAGGTCCTTGCATGACTAAGGAAGGAGAATCGCTTAACATTTGAAATACCGAAGGAAAGACAGGGACTAAGGGATTACAACTTAAAGCTCCATTGTGATTATCATTTAGGGTAAGTAGGATATTCTATAGACCAGTGCTAGAGACTTAAACATAAGATTCAAGATCTCATTGATGCTAAGTTGGTGCAATTGGACTTCATTTAAACTCTTACTCCCAATGTAGGTAATAATCCTTTATTAGATCATGCACGCGCAATCAACATGATCATCGTTGAAGTATCTAAACTAGAAGATGATCTAGATAGTCTCCTTATCACCATTGAAGAGGTCGCTTGGAATCTAAGGCAAGCTAGATACTTGCTGAATATGAATCTTAAAGATAAAACCCGAACTAGACCAGCAATATATCAACTGTTAAAAGATTGGAAGATAAAGAAGGTTAACATTTTGGCTATGATGATTTCAAAACCGTAAAAGAGATGTACTTAGAAGGAGCTTAGAGAAAGGTATAAAGTCGGAGATCCGATAGTTAACACCTTAGGAAAGCTATTAGGAAAATTTGAGTACTTAGTTGATTACGTTGGTGCACCTACAATATATGCTAATGAACCACCCACTAAATGGGGTTTCGAATTTGAGGGAGAAGACAAGCTTATTGTAGAAGCTAAGAAGATAGTTGAGATGGTTGGAATGATTGCAAAAGGGCCTAAACCTTTGGTTTATGAATACCAGGGGAAGAATGAGAAGGTTGAAGAATTAGGTAAACTTAAGAAGATAGCTTTTAATGTCCCAATAGCACTAGAAAATTATACAGTAACCCTTCTAGATTATCAAATGTTGAATCTAACAACTAGGTCTTTTCTACAATTGGTTAGAGGGCATACTTGCTTGGGATGAGTCTATGACCAAAACGAAGAGGCTAAGAGAAAGACTACTATGAAAGAGGCTTCTTGAAGGATCTTTGAGGATACAGATGAGAAAGAGCAAAGCGTTGCCAAGAAGATAGTGAAAGTTAGTTAATACAATATTATGGATCAGTTAGCTAAGGTACTAGCCTAAATCTCCTTAATAAGCTTACTATTGTCATCTAATATTCACCGAAAAGCCTTAATCAATATTCTAAAAGATGTCAAAGTATTTGAAAGGATTTCCATTGAAAAAGTAAGATTAGTAGTCAATTCAGTATTTGTAATGGATCAGATTTCATTCTCATTAGATGAGTTAGGTGAAGAAGGCGATCAGTACACAAAACCCCTCTTCATAGTGGTTAAGTGTCTAGGGAGAATTGTTGCTCGGGTATTGATTGATAATGGTTCTTCACTGAATATGTGTTTATTGGCAACACTAGATTTGCTTGGAGTAAATTTGGCGGAGATAAAGCTTAGCTTAATTTCAGTAAGGGCTTTTAATGGATTAAAGAGGGAGATACTTAGAGAAATTGGGCTATTGGAAGAGATTGGTCTACAAATGTTCACTATTCCATTTCAGGTCCTAGATATATCGTAAAACTTTAATCTTCTATTGGGAAGGTCGTAGATTCATTTAGTAGGGGCGATTCTATCTAGTCTAAATCGGAAGGTGAAATTCATAACCAATAGGCAGCTAGTTACTATTCTTAAGGAGCATGACTATGAGATTTACAAAGAGACAGCTATTCCATTTATTGGGGGTGAAGAATTGGAGGAACTAGGATTATAGATTTTTGATAAGGTCAACATGATTGAAATATCAAGATAGGGGATACGGGGTCGCTTGGAACAACCTAAGCAATGGATTGAAACATTTAGGCTCAGATATGAGCCTACTGAAGAAGAAATCTAAGAAATAAAGGCTAAAACAAGAAGGAAGAGAGGAGATCAGCTATACCATGCTCATATGAATTTTCTAGACATTCATTACATATTCCCAGTATCAACATGTGTTTAAGAACCCAAAGTAGCTGGTTTAGCTGATGCTTTAGCTCAGCGATGTAGCATTAGTCTAGACAAGGGGAAAGATATTAGCACGCTAGTTTCCTTATGCAACTTGTTTTCCATTCCTATTAATAGGTCTCTTTAGAAAAGCAATATTAGATCAATTAAGAGCATTCAATTTCATAATTAGTTCAATTAGTTAGGCCTTTTCTTTCAAAAAATTTGAATCCATTTAATAAAGTTAGTTCCTTACTTTCTTTCAATTCTTTTTTATTTACTTGTTACCCTTTTTCCTTTTCCTTACTCTTTAGATCCAATAAAAATGATGAACATAATGGATATCTCGCACTTGTAAATGATCAAAGTACTAATATCATCTTCGGCTATGCTAGGTCAGATGTTGAAGATGATATTGAGACCTCAAGTGAAATATAAGAGAGTTAGCATCAGTTTGAATAGGGAAGAGTGATTATTGATGAGCCAATTATTATGATTAATTTGGGAATGGAAGAGAATCTGTGAAACTTAAAAATTGGAGGTAATATGGTAGATGATCAAAAGTAGGAGTTGTTGTGTTTATTATTAGATTACTTAGATATATTTTCCTAGTCCTATGAGGACATGCTCGATTTGGATTTGTCTATCGTAGTTCACAAGTTGCTTACAAGAGAGGATATTAAACCTAAAAGGCAAAAGCTTAGGCAGTTTAGGCCAAATATACTCCTTAAAATAAAGGAAGAGGTGAAGAAATTACTAAAAGTTGGGTTTGTAGAAGTATCAAATTACCTCGAATGGGTAACTAATGTGGTGCCAATGCTGGAGAAGAAAGGGAAAGTTAAGGTATGTAAGGACTTTCGTGATTAAACCAAGCAACGGCTAAGGATAATTTCCCCTTACTGCACATTGGCATATTGGTGGACAACACTATTGGAAATCATCTTTTATCATTTATGGATAGTTTCTCGGGATATAATCAAATCAAGATGGTAGAAGAAGAGAAAATCAAAACCATCTTTATTACCACTTGCGGAACATTCTAGTACCGTGTAATGCCTTTCAGGTTAAAGAACGTTGGGGCAACTTATTAGCATGCTATGGTTGCTTTGTTTCATGATATGATGCATTAGGAAATTGAAGTTTATATAGATAATATAATTGCTAAATACAAGGAGGATGAGAATCATGTCAATATTTTGAGAAAACTGTTTGCGCCTTTGGAGTAACCTCGAGCAAATTGTTGGGTTTTATAGTTAGCAAAAAAGGAATTGAAGTGGACCTAGACAAAGTTAAGGCAATTGTAAATATGCCTGCACTAAAGAGTATAAAAGAATTTTGGGGATTATTGAGGAGATTGAATTACATTGCTCAGTTTGTATTAAAATTAACTAATAAATGCAAGCCGTTATTCAAACTCTTGAGGAAGAATGCAGCGATAGAATGGGACGAAGAATGTGAGTAGGCATTTACTAAAATCAAGGAATATGTTATGAATCTACTAATACTAATCACTCCTATATTGGGATGGCCATTAATTGTCTACTTGATGATCCTCCCTAAAACGATGGGATGTATGTTGAGGCAGAAAGATGAAATTGGTAGGAAAGAGCATCCTATATATTACCTAAGTAAGAAATTCATAGAAGGTGAACAAAAATACTCAAAGGTGGAAAGAACATGTTATGCCTTAGAATAGGTAATACATAGGCTTAGGCAGTACACTCTCTATTAATAAGTGGGATTGTTGACAAAACATGATTCATTGAGGTGTTTAGCAAAAAAGTCAGCATTGATCAAAAGAATATCAAAGTGGTAGATGCTGCTCTTTGAGTTTGATATCAAAAACGTAAGTTAGACTTCAGTTAAAGGGCAAGTAGTGGCTAATTAATTAGCAAAATACTTACGAGAAGATGAAGATGATGGTTTGAAAGCTCAATTTCCTAATAAAAATGTGATAGTGGCAAATGAATTGAGTAATGAAAAACCAGAACGGAGAATGTATTTTGATAGAGTTGCTAATGTATCCGAATGTAGGATAGGGTTAGTATTGATATCACCTGAAGGTAATCATTTCCTTGTGGTAGCTATGTTAGCATTTCCATGTGGTAGCTATGTTAGCATTTCCATATACGAACAATATTGTAGAATACGAAGCTTGCATTTTGGGGCTCAAAATTGCGTTAGACATGGGAATACAAAGGCTTGAAGTGTAAGGAAATTCTTCTCTTATAATTCTTCAAATCTTAGGGGAATATAAGACAATAGATGGGAAGTTGATACTTTATCATGAGCATTTAAGAAAGTTGGTTGAAAGATTCCAAGAAATTTTAGTCACTTACATTCTGAGAATCCAAAATCAATTTGTTGATGCACTAGCCACGTTAGCATCGGTGGTGAAAGTCGCGAATAGGATGGAAATTCAGCCCTTAAAGATTAAGGTAGAGGATAGACCAACCTTTTGTTTGATCGTTGAAGAGAAACAACAAAAGAAGCCTTGGTATTATGATATCAAAAAGTTACTTCAAATTGGTAAGTTCCCTAATGAGGTTGATAAAAAGGATAGAAAAGCTTTAAGAAGATTAGTTGCTCATTTCCTGTTAAGTAGAGCTACATTGTATAAAAGATCACCTAGTATAACATTGCTAAGATATATAGATGAAGAGGAAGCTAAGAAATTGATGAAAGAAGTACATGAAGGAGTTTGCGGTCCTCATATGAATAGGTACATGTTAGTCGAGAAAATCATGAGGATGGGATATTTTTAGTTGACGATGGAATCAGATTATATCAAGCATGTAAGGCGTTATTACCTATGTTAGGTATACGCCAATGAAATCAACAATCATTCCTAAAAATTACATGTGTTATTAGCTCCTTAGCCTTTCTCAATGTGGGGGATGGATATGATTGGTCCAATTTTGCCAACAGCTTCAAATAGGCACATATTTATCCTAATCACAATTGACTATTTTACCAAGTGGGTGGAAGTAACATCGTATGCTATGATGACCAAAGTAGTGGTAGTCAGATTTCTAAAAAGAGACATTATTACAAGATACAGTGCACCAGAGTCTATTATTATTGACAACAGGTGAAATTTGAATAACAAGTTGATGGTTGAAGTATGTAGCCAATTTAAGATCAATCACAAAAACTTGACTCTGTACCAACCTCAAATGAATGGGGCAGTTGAAGTTATTAATAAGAAAACCAAGAGAACCATTGAGAAGATGGCAATCACTTATAGAGACTAGCATGAGATGCTCTCCTTTGCTTTCATGGCTTACAGAACTTCAATTAGAACCTTTATAGGTGCAACACTTTACTCATTAGTATATGGAATTGAAGCGGTATTACCAGTGGAAGTGGAAATACCTTCTTTTTAAGTGTTGGTAGAAATCTAGCTCGATGAAGCGATGTGGGTGAAGAAACGAATGGAGCATTTGAACCTTCTAGATGAGAGGAGGCTTGTAACAATATGCCATGGTCAATGTTACTAATAAAAGATGATTCGAGCTTTTAACAAGAAAGTGCGCTTAAGGTACTTCAAGGAAGGAGATTTGGTGTTGAAGAAAGTACTGTCGAATGTAAAAGATCTTAGGGGAAAATTTGCTCCAAATTATGAAGGCCTTTATCAGGTAAAGAAGGCACTTTTGGGAGGTGCATTAGTGTTAATAGAAATGGATGGTCTAGAATTAAATGGTCTTGTGAATTTAGATGCAGTTAAATTGTATTATCCATGAAAATTGACTTCAATAAAGATTTCAATTTTTCTTGAGTTGTTAATCTTTCATTGTTTGCAAGCAAAGACGTTATCCATAAATGTTCTCCAATTCGAATGGTCATTGACCGTTAAACACTTCACTAATAAATCCTTATATACCATGTTTCTTAGCCTCATACACTTAAATACCCAAACACTTAGTAATGCACTTAAACTATCAAAAAACTGAAATAAAATGCTTTTGGTGATTTATTCCTATTTTTTGGAAAAGAGATTTATTTTTCAGGAATCATAGAGGTAGAAATTAAGACCTAGTAATGACAAAAGCAGAATCAAGACATAAGCATGGTATGGCTAAAAGACTCATTAGCAAAAAGTATCAATCATGAAGAAGACCTTATTTCCACACAAAAAAGAAGAAGAAGAAGAAGAGAATCTTGATGAAATACTTTGGTGATATTTTGCTATCTGATTGACTAAATATTGGGTGTTAACATGAGGTATGCTAATTAGTTGCCATCTATGAAATTTTCTATTCCTAAGTAAGATAATCTTAAAGATCTTAATAGAGATATTTAGGAAGATTGACTAATTTTTTTGAAAATCTTGAGGAGATCTATCCTCTTTGAGTCATTTATGAAACCAAAACAAGTTAATTGACCCTCAGTGGTTTTGCCTTATCCTTTCAAGATAGGTACCTCGACTATTTGCTCTATCCTTTTAAGATAGACACCCTAGTCTTTTACTCTTTCCTTTCAAGATAGGTACCCTAATCATTTGCCTTATATTTTCAAGATAAACAACACTTCAATCATTTACCCTATATTTTCAAGATAAACAACACTTCAATTGTTTACCCTATCTTTTCAAGATAACTCCTTTAATCATTTGTCATATCCTTTCAAGATAGGCTCCTTTAATCATTTGCCCTATCTTTTCAAAATAGGCCTCTCCTATTCCTTCACCTCGTTCTTTTGAGGTAAGCCTCCTGTTACTTCGCCTTGTCCTTTTAAGATGGGCAGTTTATTCTTTGTATCAACCTTTCAAGTCGATATTCTTTTTCAAAATGAGACACATCTTAGATGACATCTCAAGTTGGTAATTCTCACCCTATCAATTCAAGATAGGATTATGCAAAAATGGGCATCTCTTTTGTTTTTGTAGTGATGTTTAAAACTTTACTACAAAGAGGGGAAGCTGTAGATACCTTATTTTTATTACCTTTAAGATTCTTTCTTATTAATCTAGATTAAAAAATAATAATAATAATAGTAAAAAAAATAAAAAATAAAAGAAAAATATAAAATATTAAGTTAAGTAAAGTTGTTTATGGTTGGATTGGACAATGGTTAAAAATATACATTCAATTTAATAAATTATGAGTCTTGAAATGTTAGGCTTTTATTAAAAAATATATTTTTTAATTCCAGTCCAATATAAAGTGGATTTTTATCTAATTTATATTGGGCTAAATAGACTTAGGATTTATTAAATGGGTTAGTGTGTATTTTAGGTTAAATTAAGATGGATTAAATTGGGTCTAAGATAGAAAGCCCAAATTAACGTAAGGTTTCTAGAAAATGTATTAAATCTTTAATGAATCTAAATCGGGTATAATCGTATCTTATCAATATTGGATTTGTTAAGATTAAATTTATATCCAAAGAAAAATAAAATGTTCAAAATTTATGGTCCATAATAGTGGTTTTGGCTGTAAAGTTTTGAGATGTTTTCACAATTACACATCCCATAAAATTACGCGGACACCAATTACACATGACTAGATTCACAACACCTTATAAACGCATTTACACACAAGTCTACACGTCAGAACACTCACAACAGCAACAACTCAGATTAAGCGGTACATCTGAATACTCACAATTCACATTTAACATATACACATCAAAGTCAACATACTTAAACACTCATAGCTTAAGTCAAACATACACACAGTCAACATTACCTCATCATACATCTTACATCTATACTGTCTAATCACTGTACATACTCCATTATCCACTTCACTTCACCGATCACACACTACACTGTTCGCTACAATCAATGCCTACATAGCACTGCCTTCTACTGACATGTCCACAGCACACACTCCACCGTCCTTCACATTACACTCACTGATACTCCACATATACACTGATCAGCATAACACACTACACTGCAATTCATGAACACTGTACACCACATTGTCCAACATCTAATTCATAACCATACGCTACACTATTTAACATCAAATTCATATATGTCTAGCCATTGCAAATTGTCTTTATACACATACGGATCACGACTAGTTCACTTACATACGTACGCTGCATGACCAAGCCACACGAGCATAGCACTGTCCAGATTGCACGGGTAGTTCACATGCAATCATATGCTTTAGCACTTCAACGATCAGTTCGGTCCGATCACGCGCATGACCCGACTTGTTTAAGTAATTAGATAAATTATTTTTTTAATTAATTAATTTATATTTTAATTAATCGTTTCATTTTACTAATTTTTTTTTATTAGTATAGTTTTTTTTTTCTTATAAATTCTAATAATTGTCATGTTGTTTTGCAATTTCTTTTAGTTAAATTGCATTTTTTTAACCTAAAATTGCATTTTTTTTCAAAGTTACATATCTTTTCTTTGAGATTCATATTTTCAAAGAAGATACGTATTTAAGGTTTAGAAGAAATCAATTTTTGACATTTAGTATTTTTTTTAAATAAAAAATCTTAATTGGAGTTTTTAAAAAGATTTAGTTAGTTAGGGTTGTTTAAAAAAAATTCATGTAGATCCTTTTAGGTATTTTTTTTAAAATAATAATTTAATAACTAACATAAATTTAGCTCAATTTTTTTTTAGAAAGATCCATCCACTAAATCTTTTCTAAAAAACTAAAACTATGGTTGGTTTGATTTCATTTAGCGAGTGTATAGGCACCTTTAGGGCATTTATAAAAATAATAATTTTTTCCTTTTATAAAAATAATAATTTTTTCCTTTTATAAAAATTTTTTAATAAAAAATATGAAAAATTCATCTGAATTACTTTTTTTGCATATGTGTACATATCTTAGCATTTTTAGAAAAATTATAAAAAAAATAAAAGCCTGTTAGTTTTTCTTTTATCCTTATATGATAACTTAGTCTTAATAGATTAGCTTCTGAATTTAGTTTTTCTAATTTAATTTTTTAAAAATTATTTTTTAAAATATCTACAAACTAGTGCCTAAATTAAGGTTTTTCCACTTAAAAACCCTAATTTGATTTTTTTTTACCAGTTTAACTAGTTAGCAACTTCGATATTCTTTTTTAAACATTGTTTTTAATGAAAGATGTTTCCTTAATTTGATGCCAAATAATTTATATTAAATAGGCTAGACTTAATATAGATTGAATTAAGAAAACCAAAATAGGGCTCGATAAGAACATAACACCCTACCCCTTAAATGCCTTTAGACCGAAGAGGGCACATGGGTCCTCGAAGAGCTCTATGTGAAGATTTATAGCAATCATATCCAATACCAAGCACTATATCTTCGAATGCTTAGATTGGGTAATTATTGGCCAACAATGAAGGAAGACGCCAAGTCTATGGTCAAAAAATGCCATTCATGCCAAAAGTATGTGCCGATCACTCACAACTCTAATTCGAAGTTACACCCCTTGATAAACCCATGGCCATTTGTACAATAGGGATTAACATCCTTGACCTATTCTTGAAAGCCTTGTTGGGCCGACAATTCATTCTAGTAGCAATGAATTACTCTACTAAGTGGGCAGAGTTGTTGATTGTAGCTACAATCATAGCCTGAGCTACTGAAGTATTCATACTCACCTACATAATGTCTTGTTTCAGAATACCATACAAGTTGATCATCAATAATGGAAGGCAATTTGATAGTGATTGGTTTAGAGACTTCTATAATAAGCACAACATTAGGTTATACTACCTTGGTAGTCTATCTACATACCAATGACTAGGTTGATGTTATCAATAAGATAATCCTCAATAGTCTAAAGAAGAGGATGGAATGAGCAAGAGGTGGGTAGGCTGACAAGCTTCTAAATATACTTTAGCGATACTACGTGATGTATAGAACCTCAACTTGAGAAACCCTATTCCATCTCACATTCAGAGCAGAAATCGTCCTCCTAATTAAGTTGGAATTACCCACCAGTTGGATCTAATACTTTGACATGAATGCTAATCACATGGCCTTATAGGTGAGTCTTGATACCATTAATGAAGTGTGTGATGTTGCATAAGCATTCGCACAATACTTGCCACACCATACCGTAGCCTCGTGTTGATCTCCATCCTTGAACACACCTTCCCTTGTTAGTCTTTACACTAACATGGTGGAAACATGCAAAGGTCTCAATCTACATCAAACCTTTAACCTTAGGTCGATTTTTATCCTTAAGCTTTGCTTAAGTTAATTTCTACACTAACGTTGTAGGCATCTCTCTTAGGCATTGATCTACATCAAGCCCTCAACCTTAGGTCGATTTTCATATCTAAGCTTTGCCCAAGTTGGTTCCTATACTAACGCTGTGAGTATCTCTCTCGGGCATCGATCTACATTGAGTAATTAACCTTAGGTCAATTTTCATCCCTAAGCTTTACCTAAGCCAGTTCCTATGCTAACGTCGTAGGCACCTCTTTCAGGTATCAATCCCCAACCATGAGTTTATCCTTATCCCCAAACACTTACCCATGTTAGACATTATTATATCAAGTACTAAATACAATTTTATGATAAACTAAACAGTGAGAATCAAAGGGTAAAGGAAAAAAAAAAAAAAGCAAGCAACAAGCAATGAGCGAGAGAGGAAAAACTTTATTTGGCTAATGAGATGAAGTACAAGGCTTATCGACCCCGATTACATCTAGAAAGAAAACTAAACAATAGAAAGACATGCAATTACTTTCTATGCTACGGCAATACGCCTGACTTGAACAACCGCTCTTAACTTTGACTTAGCTTCTGGCTCAAAGCTCTTTTTTAAGAGAAACTCCTCTCAACTTCGACTCAACCCATGCATTTCGAAGGGGTAGCTGTAATTACCTCCCTATGCTCCCACAGAGTCGAGATCTAAAGTCCAAGGGTTCTAGTGACACTCAACCTCTAAGTGAAGGTCCTTACCTTACTTTGTAGAGCCTCTCTTCCATAGAAGCAACAATGGGGACATGTAATCCAGCTACTCCACTTGAAGCATCGAGCTGTTAAGGCCCTATTAACAACAAAGGAAGGTCAATGCTTCACTTAGAGTGAACCAAAGGACTCGTAAAGTAGAGGATTCCCTACGAATGCCTCAATTAATAGGTTAAGGTGGAGAAAAGACCCCCTTTGCTACCGTAATCACTACGGCTCCCTCACATGCTCGGAGTCATCTAGGACAGTGATGTAAAAGCTGCTTAGAACCTCATATAGATAAGTGTCCTCGCGGTGAGGCTGCTACGGACAAGTAATGGGTACTGATCAAGCCCCCCTCTTTCACCTACTATTATTAAGACAAAAAATGGGGAGGACCTAAAGGCTACGTACACCTTCCAGTTACAGTTCGGGGATCTATTAACCACTGCCCAGTAGCTATCCATGTCTTACGATCACAACATGAACGAAGGGGTCAGGGAAGACCTCTTCCCAACTCAAGTACTCTGTTCCTCAATATGATCACCCTAGATGTGCTCATGCCAGCTCTCATTTATACCTTACTACATTGTTTAGGTGTT
Organism: Lumnitzera littorea; assembly: GCA_024138015.1. NCBI lineage: Eukaryota > Viridiplantae > Streptophyta > Magnoliopsida > Myrtales > Combretaceae > Lumnitzera > Lumnitzera littorea. The sequence continues at coordinate 96,572,304 of JAMXBB010000003.1, forward strand.
TAGCATAGCAAAGTAAGGACTTATGTACCCTTTATATAGAAGCCATGGGACACCCTCAACCGTACACATGTCGGCCATCATGTGATAAGGAGCCTAAGTAGTGCCTAAGGAATTAATGATGTGCCATACGTGCATTAAATATCTTCTAGAAGGCACCTTTCCTGAGGCATTCCACCTACTAGGAGCATATGTAACCCGAAATAAAATCTGCTTATAAGATAGCTTATTGCAACAAAGATCCACCCTGTTGAAATTGCCTTACCAAGGAGATCCTATGATGTCATCACAATATCCGCTCTGGTAAACTTGTCACCTTATGATGTTAAGCCTTTATAAGAACCTAATGAGGCATAATCTACTTAGGAGGTAGGATATGTTAACCTATAAGAAAACATTGTCATAAGTACAAAACGCTTAAGATAAAAATCAAATACGAATGCAAAGTGATAGCATACGGGGAAGCAATTAGGCCTACAAATGAATACCAGTGAGCAAGTGTAGACCTATTATTTAAGGATAAGGAATTCAAGTGATATTGTGAGGAAACAAGATACACTAGACTGCTTGGGAAACATCATCTTTGATACAAAAGACTTAGACAAAAAATGAATGGACTTTAAGTACGTAACAATAGTAAAAACACAAGAAGCAATGACTAAAGGAAAAAAGAAAGGAAATCAAATACAATTATGAAGAGATCTCATTCATTCAAGCCTTCAATAGTTACATAAAAGGAGGTAAATACCTTAACCTCCACCAAAATGTGAATATAGAAAATAAAATTAGAAATGGGTGTGCATTGTTAGAACTATCAAAAAGTAAAAAGTCTAAAGTCATTCTTAGGAATACTTGACCTATTGTTGTTGTTGCTGCCCCTATTGCTACTATTACTTTACCTATTCTCCCTCTTTATCAAAACCTCCTTCCTTGAGGCCCGCATTCAAGCCATTGCTAGAAGCTCCTAATGAGTCATTAGATAACTCGTTACCAAGCCCACCTTCTACAATAACCTCAAGTTCATCCAGTCAATTTAAGAGGGACAAACTTGCATCAGGCATGTTTTACCAAACCCGTTTCCACACCTCCTTTGCCATTGCATAACCAGCCATGTTGATGGCCTTCTCGATCAAGGGGTCATCGAAGGTTTATAAAATGATGTCTTGTTTAACCTCGGGTTGCAACCCTTCCCCTTTTAAGAGCTCGAACTCCTTAGCAAACTTAGCTTGCAATTTGTCAAGCTCTTATCCCCTTGCCCTCAACTCGGTAGTCAGCTTATCTTCAGTACTTTTGTTGAATTCCTTAGCCTCCTTGAAGTCATTCTTGAGCTTGCCCATTTGCTCGAGGAGCTCCTTATGCTGGCACTCTAGATTGCTAAATGTGGTAGTTAAGTTGTCATACACCTTTTTCTCTTCCTCCATCATCTTTTGGAGCCTCTCAACTTCAACCCTTAATCGACTCCCCTCTAACTCATGGGACACTCGATTTATAAGCAAGAATGAAATCTAGCAAGTCATACTACTATGAGTACAATGCGAAGTTAGTAACTAAAACTAAGGCTAAACACTTAGCAAAAACTTGTGAGTAACTTGCCTCATTATGTTGCCTTAGCAATTCTACCGAGGCCTCTACATCATCCTTCCCTACAACAAGTCACCCAAACTATGTTTATAATTGCTTAAACCTTTAGGCAAGCTAATTTGTAGGCTAAATAGGGGTAGCTCACTTTTGATGATAGACTACCAACTGGATGTCCTCGTCTTTAAGGATCTCAATGGTACGCATACCATTACTTTGAGGATTTCACTTAAAGCTCTCTTATGTCATATCTACCCAAGCACCTTCTATTGAAGGCCCTTATGTAGCAATTGCAACCCTAGCCTGAACCTTCAAAACCGAACCACCACTAGGTACCTTCTAGCCCAACCTTGAAGCCCCGAACAACACCCTTATTAGCATATTACCACCGCCTTGTTGTATAACCTTAGAAAGTGTCTACTACCTCCCACTCTTCTTCTTTGACTTTTTGGAAAGGCGACGTGAGGTATCCTCTTCCCCTTTCCATACGGGTTGCTTCCCCTTCTCATGCCTCGAAGCACCCTCAAGCTATTTATTTTGCAAAGATAGTACACTTACGAAGCTAAGGATGCGTAACCCGATGTCCCCTACTTTAACAATGAGGCAGTGCGGTGAAGTAGACAAACAACTACCCCTCCTTGGCCAAACACAACAAATACCTATCTCTAACCCAAACAATGGAGTGCCAGCCATATACTTTTAGGGTAGGAGGGATGAGAATTGAAGCTTTTTCGAAATAAATAAAAAAAAAAAGCCTCTTAATAACTTAAATGGCATAAGAAGTAGTAGAAAATTAATTGTTGAACTTTGGCGCTAGATAATAAATCACATTGTAAAATGCAAAAAATAAAATAGGATAAAAGGAAAGAAGATCAGGTAATCGATTTAAATAGCTTTGGCCTTTTGCCTACTACTCCCTTCCAGCTCTATTGTTGGGGACCTAGTCTTCCTCAATGGTATTATTCTACTAATATAATCTTTTACTAATAAAAAATGAAATTGAGGTTATAAATATATCTAGTCGCTTCTATGCCCTATCTCACTAACTTTCTTTAAGCTAAATACAAGCCTATAGAGAACTCCCAAACCTTATACTCACTCAATTATGATATCAATAATATTTACAAGAAGTTGAGATAGTATAATCAAAGATCTATTTACAATATTCGTACAAAAATAAGAGCAATAAAATGAAAAATCTATTTTCACTTAGTTTCTGATTAAGTTTCTTATAGTCTACACAAGAAAGTTTTTGCAATTCATTTATGATCATGAGTATTCTATTCTATACTAAGTGTATATCTCTTGTTTCTTCAACAACTCGACTTATATTGTATTGTTTCTTAGAGGATGATAGGCTTCAAGATACCAACCTAACCCAACTACTAAAGTTGTGGTCTTCTAATTGTTGACTCATTCTGTCTGCTGAACCGAGTAACATTATTCCTTATAGATAGAATGTCGTGAAGCAGAAGGCTGAGACAACAACCAATCCTCATACATGCTTGACCAATTAATTACTCGATGTTACACTTGTCAATAGGCCAAAACATCACATTTTCAATAGTTAGATTCACTTGGCAAAATCTGTCATCGACTTAGTGGCTGAGAGATCACATTACCAAGGGTTGGATCCACTTGGCACAGTCTGAAGAGACTATTGCCGACTGACTTCAGCACTCGGTAATTATGGGCTGACCTCTTTGGTTACTTGGCTAAGCACTATGAGACTACCTCTAAGGTAAGCCAAATGACCACACGCTGACTTCTCCATGTGAAATGTATAGTTTTATATTTTTATACTTGTTTGTCTTTATTTTATTTATGGGCCCAATTTTTTAAGGTTTATGGCTTTGTATAGTATTTACAATTTTGCCACTAAGGTTTAGAACGTACTATAAATAGTAACTTTTGTAACAATGTAGAGATATAATAGAATTAATGAAAAATCTCTTTTGAGTCTTTTTTCTTGAAATGTTATCTTCCTTACTAGCTCTTATCAATCCCTTTAGCAAGGATTGTGGTGGTCAACCCTATCACTCATACCGGTGCATTACATTTGGTAAGTCTTAGGTCTATGTATGGTTCTACAATACGTCATATCGTAGAGTTAGTGCGTAGGATTTGTTAAACCATCGACTCCCATTTATTTTTCGTTCCTTCGGCAAGATTGGACCCATACACTCACGACCGGCCTTGTTTGTCCTTAGTCTCCGGTTTGTATTAGCTTGGTATCAAAGCTTTAGGTTCCAAATAGGGCTAAGAGTTTGAGTCATTGTGTCTATTCTATTTTATGTTTGAGGAAGTGCTTGCTTTTTGGGTTTGTTTGGGATATTGAGGATTTGTTTGCTGGATAGTTGTTAGGTTTCAATTGAACTTCCTTTGAGTGGGTTAGTGAAAATTTGGATTACAATTCCTTTACATCATAAATCCCATATTGAATATATATATTAAAGAAAAGGTTGTGAATTCCAATCTAGGTTGTTTGTTGAGGTATCACTTCTTCAAGCTGTTCAATGTGTTATCCTGTTTTAGTATTGCGATAGTAGTCAAGAAAGTACTATTTTATGTGTTGAAGCTTGCTGTTATAACAAGTTGTTATGACGTGTTACTATTATACTAGCCGTGTCATTGTGGCCAAGTGTCGAACTGCCATACTACTCTAAGTTTTTGTTCCTAAGTGCCAAGTTGTTATACTCTAAACAAGCGTTAGAGCTATCGTCCCACAAAATGCAATCTGAGCTATTGTTAAATTGAACTTTTGCTAAACTATTACGCGTGTTAGTCCAAGTGATGAGCTGAATTAAAGTACAAGCTGAGATAATTATTATCGAGTTGTTAATACTTGTGATCTAAGCACTAGTACCCTCTTTGGCTGTACTGTTGTCCATTAGTTATCGAGTAACTCTCTCTCTCTCATAAGCTTAAGTATCATGCTATTGAATTGAGTATCATCAACATGGAATATGAAGCTGGATATGGCTATGAATATTATTATGAAGACGTGATATCATAGATTCTAAAGTTTGAAGGATATGGCACTCCAGATGAATATATGGATTTGGAATTTCAAGTTGATGAGGTTTTTGAAGATTATTCTTACCCCGAGCATAAGAGAACCTATATTATAAAGCATTCAATGATTAGCTTTGCAGCTACTTGGTGGAAGAGAATGATAAATCAAAGAATTGATAGGGGAAACATTGAGATCATTACATGGGATGAGATAAAATGTTTGATGCGAAGAAAATTTGTACCTCGAGATCATCACGATAGATTGTATGAGAGAAAACCTACCTATGAAGCTAACCTCTTGAAAGTGTAGAATCAATTGAAGGAGATTGAAAGACGGCTTAAAGTATTTTAGGATGAAATAAGACAATGAAGGAATGCCGAATTAGAGAGTATTGAAGGAGAAGCTAAGGAAGTGGAGGTTACTGGAGAAGTGAGTCGTAGAGAGGAAGAGGCCCAAGCTGAGTTAAAGTTAAACCCTCATATTCTCGACATGCCCTTACTATTGACCATCCAAGCTGATGATCATGACCCCAAGTAGAAGGCGGAAGAAGAATTGATTTGCGAGGAAGCAGAGGGAATACTGATTTCAACCAATGAGAAGGGTGTGAGATTTAAGTTAGCTGAGCTTGAAGATTTGAAAGTACTTATGACTGACGAGCCATCTTACTTCTTGTTGGCGCCGAACCTACTCACTTATAATCTTTTGTATGACTCAGAGATCGTATTACTTCCCGTACTTGATAATTGTTGAGACTACCAAGGTATAGTTGATCGGATCCATGATGAGTGGAAGAAAAGATCTAAGACGAAAGGTATGATTGATAGAGCCCATGACAAGTGGAGGGAGCATTGGCTAGTGATGCCCTTGTTGCAAGAACTGTAGTGTACAATGTTTAAATTTCAATTTTGTTGATTAGTGTTTAACCCTAGAGGGATCTAGAGCAGCTACTTACTAAGTTTCAGGTCAAAACTTCTCTAAGGGAGAGGAAATGATAAGCTTTGGGATACCGACCTAACTTGACTACTAATGCTAAGGTCTTCTACTTGCCAACTCATTCTATCTGCCAAACCAAATAACACTATACCTTATAGATAAAGTACCGTGAAGCATAAGGCCGAAACAACAACCAATCCTCATACATACCTGACCAATTAATTACTCGACATCATGCTTGCCAATAGGCCTAGATATCACGTTTTCAAGAGTTAGATTCATTCAGCAAAGTCTGTTGTTGACTTAGTGACTGAAAGATCACGTTATTGAGGGTTAGATGCACTCGGTACAGTTCGGAGAGACTATTGTCGACTGACTTCAGTACTCGGCAATTATGGGTCAACCTCTTTGATTACTCGGCTAAGTACTATGAGACTATCTCCAAAGCATGCCGAATGACTTCAACATTCAGCAATTATGGGCCGACCTCTTTGGTTACTCAGCCAAGCACTACGAGACTACCTCTAAGGCATGCTGAATGACTACATGCCAACTTCTCCTTGTGAAACGCATAGTTTTATATTTTTGTATTTATGTATTTATTTGTCTTTATTTTATTTATGGGCCTAATTTTTTATGGTTTAAGGCCTTATACAGTATTTACAATTTTGCCACTAGGGTTTAGGACGTACTATAAATAACAACTTTTGTAACAATGCAGAGATATAATAGAATTAATGGAAAACCCCTTTTGAGTCTTTTCTCTCAGAAAATTCTCTCCCTTACTATCTCTTATCAATCTCTTTAGCAAGGATTGTAGCGGGTAACCCTATCATTTAGACTGGTGTGTCACATCCAACGAATCTTAGGTCCGTATGTAGTTCTACGGTGCGTCATATCTATAAAGTTAGTGTGTGGGATTTGCTAAACCATCAACTTCCATTTATTTTTCATTCCTTTGGTAGGATCAAACCTACATACCTATGACCGGCCTTGTCTATCCTTGGTCCCCAGTTCGTATCAAAGGAATAACTAAAAATGGCTAGTTCGAGATATTTTTGGGATTTGACTTGTTCTTTAAATTTATCTCCAACCTTGAAATTCAAATCCCTAAGATAAATATTGTGAAATTTGTAAAAAAATACTTATTACATTTTTTTCTTGATAAGTTCCACTAAAAAGTTTAATTATGTAGTCAAAACTTATCTTTTCTATAGATAGATGCATCTTACTTATTTTGACATTGAAATCCCTTGAAAATCAAATTTTCAAAATTTGAATTTGAAGAAAAATATCTTCAAAAAATTCTGCACATTTCTTTTTATCTTATCCATATCTTCACTTTCTCTTCTTTGAATTTGAATCCAAGATATTTCTTCAAGTTTAATCTATATCTCATATGTCTTTTAAATTTGAAATAATATTTGCAAATAATTCTCCAAAAAATCCCATCAAAATAACCAATATGATCCATATGTTATCTCCCTTATCTTGAGATACCAATTTAATTCCCATGTAAAATTGCATATCAGCTTCTTTACATAATTTGCTATTATTGACATTCTCTAATCCTCAAAGCCACCTTGACAACATGTTAAACTATTCACTAAGCCACATAAAAGAAATACTCCATTGTTATAGTAATTTTCCAGTTGTTATATTGCTTCATTATAATAACACGTTGACACATAATTTATATACCATGGCTTAAGGCATGAAAAGTTGTTTTCCATGTTAACAATTGGTGAAACTTTAATTTCCAAACAAAGCTTACTAGTCTATGCTACTACCATATTAAAGAGATCAACTCCATTGATTTGCTATGCATAGATGATCTAAACATTTCAATAACACCTATAAGGATAATAAACTGACAGCATGTTGACATAAGGTCTCAATTAATAATCATTCTTCCATGTTGACCTTACCTTAAGAGATGCTGATCATGAATTGCCCATAAAAAGAAAAGATCAAGGTATGTCGCATTGAGACTTGATTAACCAATAATTTGGTCCTCATTAATTTAGATTGCTCCATCCACGATACAATAAAATTGTGATATGGAGATTTAATCAAGTTGCTTAGAAAATATTGCATTTCACGTTGCTAGCCACTAATCATAAAATTCTCCATATTGTAAATGTCTTAGTATGACAAAAATTTCTTGTTACTTGACTAATAACTAAAACAGAAGTGTTGAACATCTTTTGGAATTGACACATGAATTGAAACAATAGGAACTACGTTGACTTGTTGAACTTGAAGACAAGCTTTAACATTCTTTAGTCCAATGCCTTGTTAAAAGGAATTTGTTCTTGATACTTATCAATATATCCAAACAATGTATTTCTGACTTTGCTCCAATAAATAAATAATTTCCAAATCTTTAGTCTACTTTAACATAATCTAATCTCCGTAATAGATCAATCTAATTTAATCTGATAAAATCATTAACCATTCTAAGATTTATCTCTTCAAAAATATATAACTCCACCTACACTTAATAAAGTATATTTCCCATGGACTTTATTAACCAACTTTAGTGAAACAGAATTGAGCATATTAACCTAGTACACTCGATAAAGTGGAGTTAGGTCTTCTTTTTCAATTTATCTAACTTAAAATATTGAAAATAAAATTGAGTCTTCGATCTTTAAGCTACTGACTCGGTTCATCTCACTTTTAGAACTACTTTCTTTTTTTGCTACTATTAGCATTTATTTTTTTGCAATTTGTATCTGATATGTTTTCTGACATACATTCTGAATCTATTGAAATTTTCAATATATTTCATATACTTTTAATTTTTCCATTGTGATTTCTTTTAGAATGCACTATTGTTATATCATGATATATCTGCATACTTCATAACCATATTAGTAAAAACTCAACACATGTTTTGTTATCATCAAAACCAATTAGAAGACTTAACAGATTCATTGTTTTCTAACCCACCAAAGTTAAGAGCTTGATGCTAGCCATTACATCCTCATCTCTTAAAGCCTTCAACTTCCTGCCTTGAATAAGCCATCTCCACTTAGTTAGGAAATCTAGTGGTTCAGGAGCACGAATACAATAAAAGATTTCCTTCCATCCTTCAACCTTATTTAGTGGCTTATAAAAAATTCTTAGAGCCTTGCCTTAGGTAGTAATGTATACCTACCCATCAGCGACCCTCCTTACACGAAAGAAGTGCCTAAATAGCTACATAGTTAGCTATTGTAACTCTTAAATGCATAGTGCCTCAAACGCGAGCAACTAAATCCACACATTCACATTAAGACTCTCCAAAGTGACTTTGAAGTACCTAAAAAACTCTAAAAAGAATTCAAAGAAAGGAAAGTGAACATCGAGCTCAAATAACTTTGTATAAATATCGAATGATCAATCATCCCTTATATCATAAACTTGTTGCCTACCCATAGGCACCTTTACACATTGCTCGGGCATTGCTCTCACTACTAAACTAACTGGCCTCAACCTTGCCATGTAAGGAACACGGGTGTATGCATGCTCGTTTGTGTTAGTTGTCTACAACAATAACCCAACGTTATCTTCCTCCCCATCTGAAGGGTATAGATCACGAGGACATTGTTGCGTGTACTCCCTTCTTTCTTCCCAGGATAGTATCACCTCATCTTCTTTTCTTACCGCCATCGCTATTTTAGGGGAATAGGATTATCACGCTCTACTTTGGACGATCCCTAGAAACCTTTATCTATGTCCCTTGAAATAGAAGGATGGGAAGACTCACTTTGATTGTCAGTCAAGCTTTGACCAACCATTATGAATGATTAATAAGGAATGGAAGCATACGAGGAAAAATAACTAGCTTGCCAATAAAAATTTTAGTAGAGTCTCCTCTAAGTAGAGTAAAGTGAAAAATGAGAACTTACGCTACCCTTTATATAGATAAGTAACGAAAGAAAGCAGACAATTTTTCCCACTTTCGGGGCATAAACTTACAAAAGGATGTACGCTACACCTCAACCATCTACATGCCCCATTCCCTCAATTAAATGCCTCGATCAATCCTTATAAACGGATCTATGATGTGACCTGACAATAGGTTACCTTATGCATGCAACCGCTCTTTATAGAGCATTAATGCACACTACATTTCCTAAGGATAGTCATCATGACACATCAAGTAGCCTGCCAATCAGTTAAGAACTTGGTGTTTAGGAAAATGAACCCAAACAAAGGCACCATTTGTCATAATCCCAAGCAACTGAACTGGGCCTTTACTTGAAAGAATAGACAGCCTAACCTTAGCCTAGTCGCCTTACATGGATTACTCTCCTCGTGCCTCGGACATTGAGGAGAGTAGGGGAACATTTGTTGATACTCAATTCTCACCCAGATTAAGGCCCAACGATTGAGGCCCATCACAAGGGACAACGAAGTGTGCTCGAGTGAACAACGAGTTCATTCGTTACATTGCGACCTTCTGGCAAAGCCATGTACTCTCATTAAGGGAGACGCAAGTTATTAGCAAACTCTTGCCTCACTTGATGAGCTTAATAACACCTGTCCAAGCAGGTCGCTTGTCAATTGTCGAGCTAGCATACACCGATTATCTTATGTAAGCTTGAAGCTCCACTCACCTTTGATCAAGCATTAACCGATCCCTTCCTCAGCATCCTAGCTTGGCTTTTGTCTTTAGTGCCTACTTTTTACTACAGCTCACTAATGAGCGTCTGACATCTGTAATATAGCCAGCACACTCAGCAACCCCTATAATTGGTAGGTCCTTAAGTTGTAGATTTAATGGTTTAACTGACTACAACATATCATCTATAGTGAAGCTTAGTTTTTACTGTAGAGTACACTGTTTGTTGGTGGCCAATATAAACAAACCTCGAATCGCCACTTATCTAAGTGACTCGCATAAAAAACACTAGGCACCACGAAGTAAGACATAGCATTCTATCTCAAAAAATCCTTCCTTCTTCTCTCCTACTTAGGATTGATGTGTTACATACACAATAGCCACTATGCGAGCATGTTCCTTAAGGTTTTTAGTGCTTATGCCCACCTACCTACACACACACCCCACCCCACCCCCCCTCCTCCCATATTGAAATGAAATATTACATCTATGAAATATTTCATCCATAATCACCCAAAAAAAGAAATATTTCATCCATGTCATTTCATCTCAACATTTTATATTCTAAAAAGGATAAAAATTACATTTCCTTTATTTTCTTTTCCTTCTAATAATTTCTTTCCTTTTCCATTCTCCTTAAAGAATGCCGTAGTGTTAGGTCGAAAATGACTAGAAATTCACAACAAAGGCTGCAAACCTTAATTAGATGTGGTCCCCCCTCCTCATGATTAAAGGTTAAATATGCATTATTCATTTTCTAAATCCGTGGTTCATATAAATAGATGTTTAACATGTGGAATCGGTAGTTAAATTTGTATCCTCATGCTCCTCCAGCTCACGATTCTGTTATCTTGTCTTGATGTTTGTGGGGATTGATAACCAGATGTCTACACCCATCTATGATGTCTGATTAATTATTCCTTGGACTCTTGATTCTCTATGCATGTTGCGATGGGCTTATGCTCTTATTTGAATCCTTGTACAATTTACCTTGGTCATGCCTTATTGTGATTGAACGATATGACTGATCTTAACCATTATACTAGTATATTTTAGACTTGTCAAAGTTGTAGAGGGTGATATTATGTAATATATGCAGGTCAAAGGAAATGATGTCTGAAATAAGATTTCGTAAAAACCAAGAAGGAGAATTGCCCTTCTACTCTCAAAAATAATTCTACAATCTGTCTCAACATGGACCTTATTGCGTCCTTTATTTTGCGCCCAAATCCACCTTCTCGAGTTGCAGTAGCTTCTGTGGCTCAATAGATGTAGATATGATTGATAAAGAAGTCACTCCAAGCAGCTGGCCCGAAGAATTTCTACATATAATCCTGATACACTATTTGGATGAGTTATATGCTCCACCACAATTAACTCTTACTACGTCGACTAGAGGTGGGAGCCATCTACGTTTAATCACCTGTTCATCATTTGTTTGGGTCACACTTGAATTCATAGCAACATTGTTAGGAGAAAATGGTGCACTGTTGTTGTTACAATCTGTCCTACTTTATCTCCTTAGAAATCGCAACCGCTGCCGTGCATGGTTTTGGAATTGAAAATGCAAGAGTTTTTGGTGAACCAAAACATTCGATAGAGTGATTGCAATTTTCATCATAAGATCCTGCTATTCTAGCTTCAAGTACCTTCCATCACAGATCACCGACCAAAACCATTCGTGAGCTTTATTCGTGTAGAAGTTTCCAATATAGAACTTACAAGCTGAGAGCTATACTGGTTTAACCCAGTTACAATGGAAAAAAGGTGCACCATTGTTTCTTCAAGCCCACAAAATTCGCATTGAGGATCTACGCCAACTCTCTGGCTAAAAAGATTGAAATTAGTTGCAAGAGAGTTCACATAAACTCTCCAAAGATGATGCTTTTGCTTGGAAGAGTTATCAAGATGCCAAATCAATTTCCAAATCCTATTATCTAAGTTAAAGGATGAAAATGCAGCTCCTAAGTCCTCACTCTCCCTCCTATTGAGTAGTTGATAATATAGAAAGTTTTCAGTATAGAAGTTACAAACTGAAAGCCATACTAGTTTAACCTAGTTTCAACGGAATAAAGGTGCACCATTGTCTTCTCCCCACCCAAGTAAAATGTTGTCCTTTAAATCCAATGTCAATTAACTTGCAATCTGTGCATCTAAATCCACTCATTTGCCTTTTGGATTCGCTTCTTCCTCCACTCTTCTCCTCATTACAAGTAATCTCATTTAGATCTCCCAACAACATCCATGACATATCTATACTACAAGCTAACCTCCTAAAATAACTCCATAATTGCAATCGATCTGATAAAATTGGATTATCATAGCACTAAGATATGTTAACAACACCCTTCAAAGACCCTTCACCAAAGTATTAATGACATTTTCGTTATAGCTCTCAACCATTAATTCAATATCCTCTTTCCATCACAATGCTAGTCCCTCACTCAACCCTCTTAGATCGACATACCAAAAGGTTCAAATCCAATCTTCTTCTTATATGATCAATAGATGATCCTTTATTCCTAGTTTCCATGTTGAAAACTAGTTGGGGTTTAAGATTTCTAGCGAGACGATGAAACCCATTCACTCTCAAGGGCTGCTCCAAGCCCTAATAGTTCCTGCTAAGGGCCATCACTGTGGTTGGGCAGCTAAATTTGGCCAGCCACCAAAGCCAATATCAGCATCCTTAACTTGAAGAACCTCCACATCCACTAAGTCTAAGGGAAACTCCAACTTTCCTTTGACTGAGCCCCTACCAATTTTTGTTTTTTACTTTGCCCAGCCACTCTTTCGGTAGTGATTTCCTCAACATTCTTCCTCCCTTTATCCAAAATTGGCATCTGTAAGTCAAATTCCTCATCTTGAACTCCAGATCGTTCAATAGAGAGATGCTACAAAGCTTTGGTAATAGGAGATGGAATAAGGATAATTTTACTCAGGTTACATATGGTGAATGGGTTGATTTGAGAGAAGAGATTTGTTATTGAGGAGGTGAGTTTTTTGTTTGTAATGGTAAAGGTTTAGCTTATGGGCTTTCAAGCTCTTACACTACATAATGATTGGTCTGTTTATATAGGTTCTGTGAAGGTTTGGTTTGTTTTTCTTCATATGGCTCAAGATAAATATCGATGTGATTCTCTGGGGAAACAAAAGCAAGGTTAGGAGAAATTGGGTTTACAAGTTTCGTATAAACAGATAGGGGTGAAAACAGGTTTTGGTCTTGGATGGGTGCAGAAGAAAGAGGAGGGACTAAGTAGTCATAGCTGGGATAAATGTAGGGATAACAGGAACTATTGTTTGCCACATTGTTCTTCACCACGTTTTCCAATCGGGTACTTGTTTTTTGCAGCCAAGCTTTGCATGATTGTCTGCGAGATGGAAGTTGCCTTAATATAGCATTCTTGTACTGACGTTGAAATGTCAGATTCAGTTGGACCCTTAAATTGCAGTTGCTCATAAGACCTTTTGCTGAATTGGTGTCTACCGGACTCACCCATTTTTGTTTTTCCATCATTCATTATCATAATACCCATGCCTTCGTTATCATTGTTTGACATAGGAATTCCTTCTTTATGGGAAACTTGTAATTGAGGCTTTAAAATTCTCTGTCGTCAATGAAAGACTTATTACACTAGTTCGATTGCATTAACTCCTTCCTATTATTCGTCGAGTTGCCAAATTTGGATTTGCTGGCCGTCGGCACTACCGGTCTTTGAGCCGCTTGGACTTTGATTGAAGCATCAAGGTTCTTTGAATCTAAATCCGTTGGGCTTTCCAGTGACAATGTGCTTTTGTGCGACCAATAACCCTGCATGAAAAACAACAATCTGTCAACTTCTTGTATTTTATCCTAATCCAAATCACACCTTATGGGATAAAACTTTCACTCTCAGGAATTCTCTTTGAGCCTATTGTGCGTCTTCCACCGCCTTAACCTAACCCACCCTTGCTCCTATTAGCCGTGCATTAGTCACAGTAAGCATCTTCAAGGGCAATCCATGTATTTTGATTAGAAATCCAACATTTTCAAAATCTAAATCATTTATCTTCTGCTCCATCCACGTTTTCGGATAATCAATAGAAGGCCCAAGATGGACCAGGGTTCAATCCCTATGACCTGATCAAGGACCTCTTCCTTCGACAGGCTAAATAAAAGTTATCATGCAAGCGAGATATATTCAACATACCATATTTCTCCAATATCCTTTTCAGAATATTCATCACAGCAAAATTCCTATAGCCTTACGACCTTTCTCACATCTATCTAGCTAGCTATAAGAGGACAGAGGATCCCTCTAAGATTGGGTTACTCAAAAGTAAGTTTCAAATCTCTTGCATTTTTCAATTCTAACTTCAGTAGAGTTGAAAAAAAAGAAAAGAAAAAACCGTAGAAATCTAATACGTGAAATTTCAAATGTAATATTTGAAACCAAATTCAAATCCTAATTCTATTTCTTCCATGCTATAATTTAGAACCCAAAATGCCAAACCCATCATCAAGCCCATATTTTGAAAATAATTTCCTTTTAATTCCTTAATTCATAATCAGGCTCAGCTGATACAAGGTGGATATATCATAAAGCATTTCTTGTATTCTATCCTATAAAATATAAATTTCCAAATTTTGGAACTGAAATTTACTTTATAGTTCAAGAACCACCCTAAAGCCTGCATCCTATAAAAATCTATAGCGCATGATTGGGGGAAAATGGTGAATTATACAGGAAAGAATGGAAATATAAAGCAAGAGAGTCATACATTAGATTTAGTCTTTTATAGATATTAACTTATGGGTTTGGATTTTTTTTTCTTTTTTTTTTTCTCTCTTTAGTTATAATAATTGTTAGAAAAAATATATAATATTATTATTTACTGTTCATTTATTAATATTATTTAATGACTTTTATTGAGTGAATACATGGTACTCTAAAATTTATACTATATATATCTTAGGATGCAAATTCCAAGTTAGAGACAAAGTAAGATCTCATACTTGTATTTTAGCATGTAGGATTAGCTTCCTACGAAAAAGGTTTTCTTAGAGTCACCATGGACAAAATTGAAAAAAAAAAAAAAACTAGAAATTGAAATTGATTGGGTGGTCTAACTTTAATTTATGAAAACATACGCCTTTAAAAAACCATAGATCAATGAGTGTAGAAATATTTCATTTAAAACTGAATAGCACTTATCAAATAAAATAGTCCTAAATTAGGTCAGAACAATCACAAGTATGCAAGAAATAAAGAAAGAACCCATTTTATTTTATTTTCAATCATCATTGTTGTTGTCGTAGTTGTTAGAAAGAACCCGTTGTTGTTGTTTTAGTTTTTATTATTTTTAAATGAATAAATCAATAAACTAATAAGATTCATACACCACATGATCCTATAGAATTTTGAATAAAAAACCCTGTGACATATGTTGGTCCATATTTAAAGAATTATCCCTTCAATTACTTAAATATGGTGTAAATCACAATTTAACCAACCACAAATAAATAAATGTGGAAGTTGAAAAGAGAAGAGAAAAGAGAAAATGATTATAATATTTATAGCCATTCTATCTTATGCATTAATCCACTTTCTAGCTCCATCACTAGGATCCAATCATCCATACTAGTATTTATTGAGTGAGGAGCTTGTATTTGGGCAACAAGGAGCTTGAGTGACGCTTTACTCATATCTTAAGGCACAAGGTGCTTGGGTGATGCTTTGCTTACATTTAGGGTGGGGTGGGTAGGGAGGGGTTGGTTCCAAGGAGCTTAAGTGATACACTATTACACCTTGGGAGCAAAGAGCATGAAGAGGATTCCCTAAGAATGTCGGGTGCTCAAAGGCTTACTAACCTTAAAGTAAGTTGGGACCTGAGACTTATTGGTGATTCTTAACCTTCAGGAGTTGTTGTGTTTCTCTTTCTTTTTTTAGTTTTAATGCACTTGAAGGTACAGTAGCCTAGCAATGGGTATGGAGCTGAGGCTTCAAGGAGACTTAAGATATATATAGTCTTTTAACTGAATTGCCATGTGAGAGGTTTTATAGATGAAGGAGTTTCATTAGTATATTATGACATCAATGGATCATTTAAAGTATATTGTGAGATTTTGTGTGTTTCATGTCCTTAGTATGGGTTCATTGTTTAACCTTTGTAGTTTTATGCTCTATTTATTAAGTTTTCTTTGTCTTTTACCGAGTCTTCCTAATTAGAGGCTAGTTTACCTCTTTCTTTGTTGATCCTATAGCTTTAGGTTTTCAATAGACTAAGTGATTGGGTTACAATACCTTATATTTTACCTTCTTCTTGTAGTATCTAGTTACTCAATGTTGGTAAGCAAATTTTCGAGTCATGGCTAGAATTTCCTTAATGATATTTGTAAACCTCGTATTTTCCCAATTAGGAGACCCTATTTCAAGAATAAATTAAAACAGGAAAATTTAGAAAGGTTGGAAAAATCCAAAAGGCAAAAGGATAAATAGAATTGGGAATAAAAAGAGAGAAGACAAATAATAAAAAATAAATATATATAGTAAAAGAAAAAATTATGAGAAAAGTGAAAAGGAAAAACAAAAGAAAAATTACAAAATTATAATTTTTCCACTTGGCATGACATGTAGCAAATATGTGTTAGCCATATGGAAGTGATTAGGTACCATGTGGTTAAGTTTCAGTGCAACACGTGGTGTGCTATAAAAAAGAAAAAGAAAAAGAAAAAGAAAAAGAAAAATAGTGGCACTTGAAACTTCAAAGATTGCACACGAGCATAGGGCACGTAAGTGCCTCATTGACCCCTCCCCCTTTCTTTGCTTTCCTTTTTCTCTTTCTCAGTTGAGCATTTACAGAACAAAGCTTAAAGAAAAGCCTTAGAACACTTTTGATAATTACTCATTTTAATTTGATTTTATGCATCTAAAATTTAGGAAAAAAATATACAAACTATAAGGCTCAAAGTATATTCTATTAGGATCTAAAAATTTTGAAAGCTAAATAAGGAAAAGTGCAACAACACAAAAGGGAATAGATTTGGTAACTTTATGTGTGTAATATATGTATTCTAAAAAAATTTGGTAAATTAAATCTTCTAGATGCAGGCCCATCATGAAATAATCATATAGGAATGGTAACATGACAATAGCAGATAAATTTATACCTTTAATTGTTAAGAATTTGATAAAAAAAGTGCTAAAATTATATCAATAAAGGAAAAATACAAAAACCAAGATACACATTCAAGATATATAACATATTCAATCTTCACCAAGAAGGAGGTTTCTTGTGCCCTAATCACAACTTCACACTTTATCAATCTAACACAATTGTAAGAATTATCAACCAAATTAAGAGAATTCCTCATATTCTTACTCAAAACATCAAGATTAGGGTTTTGCTAGAGATTTCAAAGTTCTTTAGGGAAATTGGAGGCTTTAAGCTTGAGATTACTAGAAATTGGTGGAAAGGTTTTGAAGATTGGTGAGTTAAGAGTTAGGAACCATCACCACTTCAATGTAAGCCATCCAAAAACTGCTCGAATCAACCACCGATTCATTACTATGAGATGTTGGTTCTCTAACCCTTTAGTGTGCTTGTGTGTTCTTGATAAAACTGCTTGTTTGATGATGATTTGATGTGGATCTTGTTTGTTCATATTTACTTAATGGTTGGATGTGTAATTTGTAAAATATTCTCTTTAATTTTTGTTTCTTCATATGAAAAATTGATGTTTTGATACTTATTTGATAATAAATTTATAAATTAAATGTTTGTCCATGATGTTACTTGTTAACTTTGATGTTTTGATGTAAAGTTTAAAAGCATAAGTTGAGTGTTCTTGTATGTTCTTAATGAATTTCTTAATTTGATTCAAAAGTTTTTCAAATAGCAATGTTGTTTTTAATTAATCATGTTGTTTAATCCAAATTAATGTTATGTATGATATGTCATGGTGTTTGATTGATTAACATGTAGTTCCAAATATGTCCTAAATGTAAATAACATGTTGATACGTAAATTGATAATATAATATATTGAATAATTTGTATGATATTCATGATAATATATATGTTTGTTTAATTGAATCAATACGTAATATCTTCTTTAATCTATTATGTTAACATGTAAATTGGTAAGATAAAAGAGAGTTAATAATATATGATAATTTGTACAATATGCATGATAATATATGGTGTTTTATTAACTATTTTTTCTTAATAGTTTGTGAAATGTCATCTAATGTATTTGTAAATATCATGTTCATTGACAATATAAAAGGGGTTTAACAACATATGATATTAAATAATTTAGGATTTAATTATATGATAGTCACGATCCCATAAGATATTTGATTAATTGCATGATGATGTCCCCTTTAAATTTATGATGATGATATAATGTGATTATTTGTGTGTAAATATCATGTTAATATGTAATTGATTATGCATGTAATACTTAATGTTTGACTATTTGTATAGTTTATAAAATGTGTGATTGAATATGTATAAATACCGTGATAAAAAGCCAATAATGTATAGTATTACATAATTTTTAGGTGATTTGTATGGTATTGTGTGACAATCTATGATTAAAATTAGCATGTGATATATTTTTAAATCATCATGCTAATATGAAAATTGATGTTGAATAACTTGTGTGATATTCATGATATCATTTATTATACATTGACTTGCAAATGTAAAGAAATTATATTTGATTTGCATGATGTATTGGTTTGCTTATATATATAAATAATTTATATTTTGTGAAATTTTTATATTATATGCATGGCCATTTATAATATGATTGATGTATATGATTATTCATCTTTCAATATAAAAAGGGCTTTCATCTAAAGATGTTTTTTCTTTCTACCTTAAAAAAGTATTTTCATGAATAAAAACAATCTAATTGATTTGTTTTCAAAATTAAGGATACCTAATTTTTTTTAAGTGGACAAAAACCTTGTTTTGAAATTAATTGATATGTAATACATAAAGTGGAACACTTTTTGTAAATAAAATTAACCAACTTACTAAAGTTTTCATCAATTACTTTCAGAACTATGCGACTTGAGTTAGGCTAATAGGTATATAAGCATTTCAAGCAACCTTAAAAAGCACAAAAAATGAATTTCCCATTTTCTAATATAAAGCCTGTATTTATTTTGAAAAGAAAAGCCTACAAAAATTAAAGTTCTATTCAATTATTTCTTAGATCTTTCAATGATAACCCTTGTAGACACCTTATTTTTGTGTTCTATAATTTCAGGTTTTTTTTTTCTTTTTCTTTTTTTTTTAGAATAGGAAAGAGGAGTCCTAATTTAGAAAAACACCATAAAACAATAGAAAATTAAAAAAAAATATATAAGAGAAAATATAGAAAAATACACAAAAATAGGAAAGTTAGAATTTTTAAATTTAATAGAATTCTAGAGTCATTAGGTCACATAGACCAAATCATGTTATTTTTAGTATCGGATAGGGTTTAAGTGTATAAAACTGTTAAATTGAGTTGAATTTATTTTTCACCAAACTTGTTCATGGAAGTTAACACATTTTTAAGTCATTGAGAGTTGGTTATTAAGGGGTTTTAGTTAGGCATGAACCGGATTTGTAAGCTTAAAACCAGTTTACACTGGATTGTTGTTTGCATAAAAATTCATGTGTACATGTAATCAGAAACAAGTTAGCTAAGTTGGTTGTGCGCTTGCAATACCAAGGTCTAGGGTTTGAATGCTACTTCAAGCACTATGTACCTTTTGTGTTTTGTTCGTCATCGTGGACATGTGTCAGCCTCTAATTAGTTGGCTATATTTACTTTACATCATTTTCTTAGCCTCTCACCTTTTCCTATGCGAGACATGGCTAGGGTGATTAGTTTCAACTATTTTTTATCCATCTCCCTTTGTTTGTTTTTGCAAAATCAAGGGAGAAATCACTAATCACACTTGGGATACCATGGATCAACATAAAAAACACATCCAGATACAACCATTTAATGGGTCAAATTAAGCATTGAAAATCAAGAAAAATCTTGGAACGTAGATTTTCCGTTGATTTGAATTTAGATCATTCAAGCACCAACATTAAAAATTGAAGCTTTTGAAAGAGTTTATTAGCAAGAGCAAACATCATTGAATTCATTTTGACTACCATTTGTGTTCAAATCGCATTGTTTTTCATTAAATTCAACAATCATTCTATTCAAAATCCACCTATTTCAAATTATTCGAATTCAATCCTTACCATGTTTGTTTGAGCTAAGAACACTATAAAAGGGGTTATGGGAAAATTCAATCCTTACCATGTTTGTTAGAGCTAAGAACACTATAAAAGGGGTTATGGGAATTCATTTTAGGCATGGATTCTCACTCAAATCTACACCATAACACACTCTGAAATCGTTTCTCTCTCTCTATAGTTATGAGTAATTTCTCTCTTTAAAATCCCATTTGAGCTCTAAGTTTTTCAAGCTAATCTAACCATACAATAGTGTTCCCTACATGACTAACTCTCCAACCTAACCATTCCTAGTCTTTAACATGCCTCTTAGTGCCCCCAACCAATCTATCACCCACTAAACCCTTGATACTACCATCAAAATCACTTGACACAACTACCTAGGTGAAATCTACCATTTCGACCATGTATAAGAGCCACATCAATACTAAGCTGACGACCCTCTACAATCTGATGACCACCTTAAGCACCGTATGAGGTTTGTCTCTCTCTACCTCTAACCAGCTACCTACCTTCGCCATCCAAATGGCCACCAAATGGGGTAGCATTTGAAAAACACCCCTATTCCTTAATAAGATCCTCATAAAAGAGGTGTTCTCCACTTGAAAATCGATTAAGAGAGCATTAGGTAACCCCCTTGCAATAACTTGCCTCCTCTTTCTTGTTGTGCACATGTAGAGTATGTGAACTAGGTTGATTAAACCTACTTAACTCGAAGACCTGACTCCAATCCACTCTACGACCTATGCGGCCACTCTAACCTTAGTTTAGGTACTTCCCTTCTTCTTTCTTTCTTTCTATACTTTGTTGTTGTATTTTATTTTATTTTTTTTCTTTTTTTTTCCCTATCTTTTCTTTATTATCTATTAGTCAATTGCAAAAATTGCAAAAAAAAAAAAAAAAAAGAAAAAAACTAAGAAAGAAAAGAGAAAGAAAAAAACAAAAAAAAAATAGAAAGAAAAAAAAAGGAATACGTAAGTTTAGTTTACTTTTTATTTCTTAGGTGAAACATAAAGAAGAAAGAAAAATAAAATGATAAAATAAAGAAAATAAAAAAAATATTAAAATCATTTCGTCACTTAGAGAAATCTTTTTTTCCAAATAAATAAAAATAAACAAACTCTTTTTTTCTTAAAATGAGGTCTTTTTAGAACTTTCCAAAAATAAAATACCTAATTTATGATATTTTTAGAAAATTTCAAAATAAAATGAAATAGCTATGAAATGTAAACTTTGCTACTTTTCAAATTTAAAATAAAGCAGCATACATAACTTTTCGAGAAATGAACTACAGAATCTGATCCCGAATAGCGAGTATGTAGACACTTGTACATAATTACAGAGCGACTTAAAATATAAAAAATTTTCTTTTCCATCTTTTATAGCTAATTTTTTAATTTATATTTTTTGTAGATTTAATTTTTTTTTATACTAATTTGCGTATGAATAGATAGTATTTTTTTAAGGGTATGTTAAAAAGTAAATCTAAATTTGAAAAGATAAAAGTGATACCCATTAAAAATTTTAAAAAGTTGGCCCCCGGACTCAAAAATTTTTTTTTTTCAAAACTATTTTAAAATATTGGTTTTATCAAAAGACCAATAGCTAAGTTATAATCAATCTACCTAATTAATTATAACTTAACTTTTTTTTTTCTTAAGTTTAGTCC
The DNA here is from genome assembly GCA_024138015.1 of Lumnitzera littorea. Classification (NCBI taxonomy): domain Eukaryota; kingdom Viridiplantae; phylum Streptophyta; class Magnoliopsida; order Myrtales; family Combretaceae; genus Lumnitzera; species Lumnitzera littorea. The sequence continues at coordinate 96,594,338 of JAMXBB010000003.1, forward strand.
GATAGCGACTCCAATCAATTTTCAAAATAAAAACCAAGTTTTTCTTAATTCTTAATCGAAGGTTGGTATTAAACGGGTTAGGGTTTAATACTAATCAGGTCGAGAAAAATAATAAAAATCGAAAAAAAAAATCAAATTCAACAGCTTAGTGACTCCATTATGGAAGTCAAGAAGGTTAGTCACTTAAAAATTTTTCGAAATTAAAATTGCCTTTCAAAATACTCATATTATTTTTTTGTTCATTTATTTATAGTTATTCATTTTGTATACATATTTGTTTTAATTTCTATACTCATTTTGTATGCAACATACTTAGGATGTTTAGGGAATAAATGCATCATGGATATAAGGTAGATACGGTTTGACCCCAGATAGTGTTAAGACCTTAGGATAAGGGGTCATAGTATAGGCTTCGAGTGCTATTCGAGTGCTATTGTAGTGCTATTGTGTAACTACCACTTAAGATTGATTAGGCACCCCCACTTAAGCTATAACCAATGAAGTCATTTTTTAAAAACATGTAAGGTTACAAAGCTTAAGGACTTTTAAAACCTACCTCAATTGCATACAAAACTTTTAGACTAATGAATAAATAGTGATGGGGCATATAATCAACAAAAGGTCAAAACTCTATCGGAATTCCATTATACCGTAAAAATGTTGTAATATACTTTCCTTATGTGGTAATAATGGAATTCTAGTAAAAGTCCCAACCTTTAATCCTTTTATTACCACATCATTATTTAGTCATTGGCCCTTTGCATTTACATCCATATGCCTTCATCTTTTCATGTATTTATATGTAAATGTTTGTACTTTTCTATGTAAATATTAGAATAAGATTATTAACTCTTTAAAGCATACTTGTAGATTATTTTAGCTAGTCTTTATAATAATTAAAAGTCACATAACTTATAAGTAGTATTCCTTGTTTTAAAAGATAGTTGGACTTAGTTTGTAAACCTTTTATAAAGTTTTAGATTATAATAACAAAATTGAACACTATATAGATTTTCATAGTTTTTTATAGACTTTCTCAACCTTTAATCCTTAGTCTCCTTACCAAATTTGTAAACCTCAATACATATATATATATATATATACATTCATTTGTATAGAGTCTTGTTTTCTTAAACAAATTCCCTTACCAACCTTTTCCTTCTCACTAGATTTTTCTTTTGTATCTAGATTTTCCAAATAAGGATTATTTGTAAATATTGGGTACCTCATAAATTTTTCCTTCATAAAATAATTCTTTTAAATTACTATTCCTATAAGTAGTGTAAGTAATCTTTTAAATGCATACAAGTTGTAAATACTTTCCTTTATTCACCATAAATCATTTCTCACTCTAAGTTATTTTATTTTTATTTTTTTAAGAGCCTATCAATTAAGTTTACAAACCTAGATTTTTCTCAAGTAAATATATCTCTCTTGTATATTTTTGGTTTAAATCTTCTTCTCTTTCTTATCGTCCCTTGTGAAATATTTTATAAGCTTTCTTTTTCTCAACTTTTGTAAAAATTCTCCATACAAGAAGTTAAGTTAGTCCTTTTTCTCTAAAAAAAATAAAAGAAGAAGAAGAAGAAAAAGAAAGGTTGCTAACAAGTAAGAATTCTTCTAATCCATTTCAAATGGTCGATGATAAGATCGCCTACCTTGAAGAAACAGTACGCTTACCTTGAAAAAATGGTACGCTAAATGGCCCAACAGTTGCAGATCTTGTTTCCCGTAATCACTAGTCACCAAGTGTCTCAAGATTCAAGCTTGGAAAAAATAATTTCAATTCCAAAAGAAAATGTAGCAATACTACAAAAGAGCATTACAGACTTAGAAATGACAATAGGTTCGATACTTAGAAGACTTCAATACCTGGCATCTAATATTGATCAAATGTTGGAATGCCCAAATAATGAAAGTGGCCAAAAGAGGAAAGAGCTAGGGATAAGTGAGAAAAAGCAAGCCCAAGGGCTTAAAAGAGATAATTCACTCAATCGAAGATCACAATGACCCAAATCTTTCATCATTTAGAGGAAGCAAAGATCTTAGCTTGTGAAGCCCCTAATCCAAATTACAGATTGATGGGAATCAAGCTATGGGGCTCTTGACCCGTAGCCAGACTCAAGGACTAGAGGGCCTGACACGACGAATCCTTATATTCCGACGAATCCTTATATTCCAACCAATCCCTATCGAGACTGAGTACCTCCTTACCGAGTTACCTCTAATGCCATGCTGTATGATCGCCTATTGTTGTGTAGTATATCGAGTTAACAATTTGTATCTGTTGCTGTGTTGACTAATTACTCGGCCTCTTCATTGCTGATAAGCTAAGAGAGAAAGCTAGACTAATTAAGCCATCCCTACTCAGACAAACTCATGTATCCGTACTTTTTTGTCAGCATCTCCTAACGACCTCACTAATGCCGCATCGCTATATATACAGTATCACATGTAGAATCTGTAGCATCAATAATTATTTTCCTTGTATATTTATTTTTGCCCTTTTGTAACATATACATTACCCTTCTTAGGAAATGTCCTTTTTGTCTTTTCTCTTTTAGGCAAGTTGCCCTAGTTTGCAGGTATAAATATCTTTGTACTTATAGTTGTAAGCTATTAGATAACCTTCAATACACTTTTTTGAGTACCTTCTTCTTTGTGTAAACACTGTTGTTTACTTACGACATCACTTTTATCCTTTCCCTTAAGTAAGGTTAGGTAGCGAGTAATCTCATTGGACCAATTTGTACATCACATCGAATTATACTGTGAGTCCTTAGAAGTTCCATTAGTGCATCATATCCTCTGGAGTTGTTTGTAGGTTTTGCTTACTGTTTTCATCCTTTGTTTTCACCCTTTTGTACCTTTCCTCATTGACTCTTTACAAGCTTTCTATAAGTTTGGACCCATTTAGCAACCGGCCTTGTCTGTTCTTAGTCACGGTTCGCATCACAAACCATATATCTTTGACTTAGAAGCTTGATGTAATTATCATATGAGTCAGAAGGGATACTCCATTGAAAAATGCTAGAGATTGAGGAACAAGATTTAAGACCTAATTGATGCTAATATTATTTAACTAGAGCTTCAAGAAATTAGTCCTTCTTAAGTCATGAAGGGACTTCAATTGAATCACCCAAAGCTCTAATTCTTTTAATTCTACCAATGCCCTCTAACAGGCTCACATGTCATCTTAAATAGTTAGGTGCTTAAATGGAGTAAGTTAAAGTAGAGGCAAAAAAGAATTAAGTTCTTTTCAATAAAGTGTATAATAAACTCATAAGAAAATATTTTGCATGGCTTTGTAATAGCTAGAATAAAATTATCTTATTGGTTGCCTTTTAAATTGAGTGATTGTAGTTTAATTAAAAGTAGATTCCTCCTTAAGGAATTAGCAACTTATTTAAAAAAACAAAAGTTTAGAATGAAAAGAGACAAACCATATTCTATACACTAACCCTTAAACACTTTGAGGATTAAATGAGATTAAGGTGAGAATACTTTGGGCTCATTCCATGAAGGAGGTCCATTTTGAATTTTATAGGCAAATTAAAATAAAGTTAAGCATTCATTTTCAAATCCTAAAACATATTATCTTTTGTTAACCTCGTTGGACCAACTTAGAATATTTTCAAATTTAAACCCTATCAAGAACCATCCTATATTAGGACAATTCGAAAGTTAGGGTCATTGATTAAAAGAAAAGGAAAAAAACTATTTTATGCTTACTTAGGTGGTATCAATTTAAAGATCATTTGTATCTTTGATAATTTGTTTTCTCTGAAATGAAGAAGAGCTTACAAAAACCTTATATACACAATCTAAATACTTTAGGGAGATAGTTACTCTCGAGCCTAATCAAAAAGGGGTTAAAAAAAAAAAAAGAAAGAATGGGGCAACAAAAGAAAAAAAAAAAAGGAGAAGAAGAAGAAGAAAGAAAGAAAACAAGCTAAAAAATTAGGCTTAAGTATAAGACAAAAGTCCTAAATAGGTATATCACATCTCAACAAGAGCAGTAAAAATGAATCAAAAGGCTTAGAATCGAAGCCCAAATAGCCCCAAAGGCGTAAAGGCTCTAAATTACATTCTAAGCCTAAAAGCCGTATTTCTACTCTGAATCACACTTCAAAATCATAAATAGAAAACTTTCTTTCCCATATTGAATTACATAAGCCCTCCTTACTCACAATACCTCCCATACTTGATAAATGCCCTTCTAATATTAAAGAATAATTTATCTTTGATAAAAATTATTTTTGAAATTGAGATAAGCACACTTCTAGTTTTTTCCTAAAGGTTGTTGATTTGTACACCTAGTTGAATAAATAAATCTTTTAGAATAGGCCTTCTCGTCATTCCTCTTGAAACCATTTGTCTAAAAGCTAAATTCATAATATTGGACTGAAAAAGATCTAACAAATTGATCAAAGCGCATCACCTACAAAATGAATTATAATTTTTGCAATAGTAGTCAAGAGTGAAATTTAGATCAAGAGTTGTAAGAAAGTCCCCTTCGACTAGACCAATCATGAGTTACCTTTTCCTTAAGGGAAGGAATATTTAAAATCATAAAGCCCCACTAGAAAGCTCAAGAGACATTTTCAAAAACCAAGAAGCATGTGGTTATCAAGGAAGGGGATGACTATCATATTTGCTTCTTTAATAAGAATTTATAATCATTAGCAAACTTTTCTTTAAAAAAAAAAAAGGAAAAAGAAGAAAAGTAAAGAGAGAGAGAGAGAGAAAGTAAAGGCTTTTTACAAATTTTTATTTTTTTACCCAAGTCCATGTCAACCCGAGTGGCTAAGCTTTCAATTCATGTCACCTACTTCTTTCCAATGTGATCATTCCTTTTAAGTTGACCATTAACTCTTAATCCCTAATGCATTTTTTGTCATAAATGGTTTTCACCGAATTCTTTATTTGTAAAAATTTTCAAGTTAAAATTTTTTTCAAATTGGTTACATTCCTCACTTTGCTTCTTCAATCCTTCATCTTTCATCATTTTTTAAGGTTGTAGCCAACTCTTAGAGTATTGTTCCATCTTCAATCTATCCATTTTAAGAGTTCTAACCAACTCTTAGAGTGCTATCCCATCTTTAATCTATTTTTATGGTTCTAGCCAACTTTTAGAGTGATGTCCCATCTTCAATCCATTTTTTTTAGGGTTCTAGCCAACTCTTGGAGCACTGCCCCATATTTAATCCATTTTTAGGATTCTAGCCAATTCTTATAGCACTATGCCATCTTTCATCATTATTTTAGGGCTCTAGTTAGCTTTTAAAGTATTATCCCTTCTTCAATCCATTTTTTTTAAGGCTTTATCTAGTTCTTGGAGTGCTATCCCAACTTCAATCCATTTTTAAGGTTCTAGCTAGCTCTTAGAGCGGTGTCCCATGTTTCATCATTTTTTTAGGGTTTTAGCCAGCTCTTAAAGTATTGTTCCATCTTCAATCCATCCATTTTTAAGGTTCTAGCAAGCTCTTAAATCATTATCCCATCTTCAATCCATTTTTAAGGTTTTAGGTAGCTTTTGGAGCACTATCTGATCTTCAATCTATTTTCTTTAGGGTTTTAGCTAACTCTTAAAGCATTATCCTAACTAATATTTTGCTTTAAGGTTCTTGTTAGCTCGTAGAGCATTGTCTCAATTCATTACTCCTCTTAAGGTTTAACGAACCCGTAGGGTGCTTTCCATTACCAATTTCTCTTTAGGGTCTTAGCGAGCCTATAAGGTACTTCTCATCACCAATCTCTCTTTAGCATTTTGGTGTGCCCATAGGGTGCTTCCTCTCATCAATTTTTCAAAGAGCCCATAAGGTGCTTCCTTTTATCATTTTCTCTTTGGGTCTTAGCCAACTCGAGGAGCGTATTACCCATTTTACCTAAGTTAGTCAGCTTAGAGAAGTATGACTAGGTTCTCATTTAGGGTCTTAAACAGCTCAAGAAGCGTATTACCTATTTCGCCTAAGTTAGTCAGTTTAGAAGGCATGACTAGGTTCTCATTTAGAGTCTTAGCTAGCTTAAGGAGTATATTGCCCATTTTGCCTAGGTTAGTTAGCTAAGAGGAGCACGACTAAGTTCTCATTTAGGCTTCCAAAAATTGAGTTCATAAAGCTATGATTTTTCTTGATTACTTAGAAGCCTCATTCTAAAAATTCTGACCCGTAGGTCTCTTTTATACCATGCCATGTGATGCCATGCTATGCAATACAACTCAAGTATATCATTCAATAAAATCAATCTTTAAGTTTTATTCAAACTAGTTATTTGATTCTAGTTTTCGAACTCTCCCTAGCAGAAATCTAGTATCTCACTTAAGGTTAACTTAGGTGAACACTTAGAAGATTAAGTTAGCAATCCCTCAACTCTACAGGTTAGTACAATCATTCCTAAGCATTACATCAACACCTAACATATCACTATAACAGTTTAACTAAGATACAACTACCGTCATTCAAAATCACTACCTTAGCATCCATCATAATAACATATCAATTCACCGAAGATATAGCCTTATTTAATCAATATAGCATCAAATAGCACACAATGTTACGAGTAGCATTATATTTACTCTAAGCATATATACTCAAAGGAGCATAACTAGGTTCTCATTTAAGGTCTTAACCATCTTAAGGAGCACTTTACCTATTCATCTAAGTTAGTCAGCTCATAGGAGTATGACCAAGTTCTCATTTAGGGTCTTAGCTAACTTGAAGAGTGCTTCACCTGTTCACCTAGGTTAGTCAACTCAAAAGTGCATGACTAGGTTCTCGTTTAGAGTCTTAATTAGCTCAAGGAGTGCTTCGCCCATTCACCTAGGTTAGTCAGCTCAAAAGAGTATGACTAAGTTCTCATTTAAGGTCTTCGCCAGCTCTTAAAGAACTATCTCATCTTTAATCCATTTTTAGAGTCCAAGCTAACTCTTGGAGTGCTGTCCATCTTTCATCATTTTTTAAAGGTTCTAGTTACCTTTTAGAACACTATCCCATCTTTAATCCATTTTTAGGATTCTAATCGGCTCTTAGAGCACTATCCTACCTTTCATCATTTTTTAGGGTTCTAACTAGCTCTTAGAGTATTGTCTGATCTTCAATTCATCTTTAGAGTTCTAACCAGCTTATAAAGCGTTATCCTAACTCACTTTTCCCTTAGGGTTCAATGCAGCATTTAGAGTACTATCCCATATTTCCTCATTTGTTAAAAGTGTTGTCCCATTTGTCATCAATTTCTCTTAAAGTCTTAGCGAGCCCATTAGGCGCTTCTCGTTTCCAATCTCTCTTTAAAGTTTTTAGCAAGCCCATAAGATATTTCCCTTCATCAATTTCTCTTAAGATTTTAGGGAACCTATAGGGTGCTTCCCATCACTAGTCTCTCTTAAGGTCTTAGTGAGTCCATAAGGTACTTTCTTTCATCAATTTCTTTTTAGGGTTTAGCAAGCCAGTAGGGTGCTTCCCATTACCAAATCTCTCATTAAACATTTTTAGCGAGCCTTTAAGGTACCTCTTCCCATCGTTTCCAATTTAAGGTTGCTAGTCTCCTAGAGATGCTCTCGTCCAGGTTAGTCAACTCAAAGTAACATGACTAAGTTTTCCAAAATCGATTCCTATTTAGATTACTAGTCTCCTAGAGACACTTTTACTTAGGTTAATCAACTTAGAAAAGCACTATTAGGTTTTCTCAAATCAATTCTTATTTTAAGGTTGCTAGCCCTTGAGAAATGCTCCGCTTAAGTTAGTGAGCTTAAAGGAGTATGACCAAGTTTGCTAAATTGATTTTCATTTAGGATTGCTAGTCTACAAAAGACACACCCACATAGGTTAGTGAGCTCAAAGGAGCACAAAAAGGTTTTCTCAAAACAATTCTCATTTAAGGTTTCTAATCCCCAAGAGATGTTCTCGCCTAAGTTAGCTCAAAAGAGCAAGACTAAGTTTTCTTAAATTGATTCTTATTTAGGGCTATTAGTCCTAAAAAGATGCTCTTACCTAAGTTGGTGAGCTCAAAGGAGCATGACTAGGTTTTCTAAAATCGATGCCAATTTAGGGTTGCTAGAAGCCTTGCCTAGGTTAGTCAACTTAAAAGGGCACAACCAAATTTCAAACTAATTTTTCTAGCTAGCTCCTAAGGCGCTAGACCCTTTTAAACTTACTCAAATGTCTCAATTAGCTTTAAGAGTACCTCTTCTCTCTTTCATCTTTCTCTATTTACCTAAATCTTCAATGAATCAAGCCTATGACAGCTAACTAGTTGTAGTGCTTCTTAAGGTAAATTCATCCTTAGAGCAAAAATGGTATCTCTTTTTGTCTTTGTGGAAAAGTTTTAATCAAACTTTACTACAAAGAGAAGTAACTATAAACATCCTATTTTTACCCTCTATAATTTTAGTGTTTTTTTTTTTATTTTTTTTTTTAAGAATAGGAAAAGGGTATCCTAATTTAGAAAACACCAAAAAGGAATATAAATTTTTTTTTTAAAAAAGAAAATATATAAAAATATAGGAAAACTAGAATTTTTAAATTTAATAAATTTTTAGAGTCATTAAGTCACATGGACCGAGCCATGTCATTTTTAGCATCGGATAGGGTCTAAGTGGATAAAACTGGTAAATTGGGTTGAATTTATTTTTCACTAAACTCACTCATGGAAGTTATTGCATTTTTAAGTCATTGAGAGTCGGTTATTAGGGGGTTTTAGTTGGGCATGAACCAAATTTGTAGGCCTAAAACAAGTTTAGATTGGATTGTTGTTTACATAAAAATTCATGCGTATATGTAATGAGAAATACGCCAGCTAAGCTAGTTGTGTGCTAGCAATGCCAAGGTCTATGGTTCGAATATTGCTTTAGACACATGTCTGACTCTAATTAGCTAATCATGTCCACTTTACATCATTTTCTTAGCCTTTCTCACCTTCTCCAATGCGAGACATGCCTAGTATGCTTAGTTTTCGGCCTTTTTTTATCCATCTCCCTTTGTTTTTTTTTTTTTTGCAAAATCAAGGGAGAAATCACCAATCACACTTAAGATACTATGGATAAGCATCAAAAACACATCTAGATATAACCATTTAATGGGTCAAATTAAGTATTGAAAATTAAGAAAAATCTAAGAACGCGGATTTTCCTTTGATTTGAATTTGCTTGATTCAAGCACCAACATTGAAAATCAAAGCTTCTAAATGAGTTTATTGGCAATAGTAAACATCATTGAATTCATTTTCACTACCATTTGTGTTCAAATTGCAATGTTTTTCATTAAATCCGACAATCATTCTATTTAAAAACCACGTATTTCAAGTCATTCGAATTCAATCCTTGCCATGTTTGTTTGAGCTAAGAACACTATAAAAGGGGTTGTGGGAATTCGTTTTGGGCATGGGTTCTCACTCAATTCTACATTGAAACACACTCTCAAATCGTTTCTCTCTCTATAGTTGCAGGTAGTTTCTCTCTCTAAAATCCAATTCGAGCTCAAAGTTTTTCGAGCTAATCTACCCATATGATGGTGTTCCCCACACAACAAGCTCTCCAATCGAACCATTCCTAGTCTCTACCGTGCCTCTTAGCACCCCCAACCAATCTACTATCCACTCAAACCCTCGATACCACCATTGAAATCACCTGGCATTGCCACCTAGGTGAAATCCACAATCTTAGCCGCATACTGGAGCTACACCACCACAAGGCAAACGACCCTTTGCGCTTCGACGACCACCCCAAGCACCGTACAAGCTTTCTGTCTCTCTACCCCGAACCAGCCACCTAGCTCCACCATCCAAATGGCCACCAAAATACAGCAGCATTATCACCATCCTTGTTTGTTCTCTTTTATATTGGGTTCTAGCAATTTGCAGTCATGTTACACTGCGTGAAATGGAAGTTCAGATATAGGAGTTGGTGCTGGCCTTGAAGTGGAAATGTACACGAGGTTCATTTCATTTCTTATTCTCATTTTAATTCTGGCGGGGTTCTCGGGAATTTCAGTGGCAGTATATTTTTGAATAAAGCGTCGTACAAAGTGTTGCCCACATGTTTCGAGAAGAATATAAAGAATTGTATCAATAATAAATATATCATCTAAAGACGAAAAACACGTTGCTACATACTAATAAAAGATTGGAGATAACGGGCAATGGTGAATTCATAGTTTATCATTGATAATATAATAATGTAACAATGCGCATACAGCATGCTTTGTTTTTTTTAATCGGTTAATACAAGGGAACAGGGTTATTTTCTTGCCAAGATTCTTTTAGAAATTTTGAGATGTAGTCTTTGACTAGCTAGAACATTATTTATTAATTAATTTACTTTTTTCTTTTTCTCTCAAAGATGTCATTCCTTCTCCAATGATCAGTCAATGCGCTTCAACGTTTGCTAACTGGGCAGAAATTCCTATATTCACTGGTTAATATATACTCATGACTACATGAACGAATAAAAATGTATGAATATCTGCGCTCTCTCCTATTTCCTCATGTCCAATTATTAGCATCTCCAAAAAGAAAGAAAAAAAGAAAGAAAATTTCTCCAAAGAGGGTGAGTAAAACCCCGACTATCTACCATACAAACACATGCACGCATATGTCACAACATATACAAGCTTACATAGATTTACTAATACAATAGATCACATATAACTGATGCAATGTCTCGACCAAATGATCTTGAAATTCCAAAAGGTATCTTTGATTAAGCTAATGACCATTAAGTAAAACTAAAAAATTATATATGCATAATCTTTACAGTGATATTTCATTATGTGTAGGTAAATATTATCTTAGTGATGCTGGTTATAGTATTAGACAAAGAGTTATATCTCCATACAGAGGTGTTTGATACCATCTTAAGGAGTTAAGTCGTGATTGCCCACTCGAAAATGCAAAAGTGCTATTCAATCTCCATCATTCATCTTTTAAGAACTACAATCGAAATGTGTTTTGGAATTCTATTGGATGTGGTAACTTTTTGGTCATTCCCAATACAAAAGGAAGTAGTATTGACTTGTTGTACTCTTCATAATTTCATTATGGGATTTAATGCGACCAATCCAGCTACATAAGAACTATCTGATTGATCGGGATCTCAAAAAAGTAGTCAGAGATCTCAACAAGCGCAAAACCAAAGATAGAGAGGAAAGCAGAGAGTAGGCAATGAAAAGAGATGAAATAGCATTACGGAGTAATTATAGAACAACTAGGCATAAAATGTAATATTTTTCGGGTAGTGCATTTGTGTTATGCAACCATTTTAGAATTTCCTTATTGTGACATCTAAACATTTTTATTATGGGTTCTTCTTAATGACTAGTTAATTATGGAATGTTATTCGATTGCTTACTTATAGTCCTTATCAGAATTTCATTTGAAACTCTTTTATAATGGGGAAACATAACGAGAAAGAAGGTTATGGCTGTTATTTTGAGATTTTAATATAACATTTTAACCCTTGATGATCGATACCCAAAGTAAGACACTTGGTTTGGTGCCAGAAAAGGTTTATGTGCTTGATGAAATGGCCGTACACATTATTTCTTGGGACGTTAGTGACGAAAAGTCTTTAGTACAAGAATTTCGTGCGGGAAATGCATTAATTGCATCTGATGAGAACATTCTTATGAAAATTGTATCATGAAATCTTTGGCCTCATTACATTATAACAATCTCTGTCGAAAAATCTAAGCCAGCTCCGTCAGCGTTGTTATCGCGCTGGCTTTGTGCCTTCCAATCTTTTAGTGCAACATCATCATCATGCTTCCATATCCTTGACACAGAGGCTGGTGAGGTGAGTGTCTCTGGACTGCGGCGCTTCTTCACACCTACTCTGAACGGCTGGTAGTCAGAGCCTATCAAGTGAGGGAAGTTCAGCTTAGCCTTGGAGCCACGCATCTCAAAAGCAGCTCGGTCATAAGCCAATGCAGCATCCTCAGGCGTCACATATGTCCCAAGCCACCTCCTGGCTCCATTTTTCTTAGGATCTCTTATTTCCGCTGCATACTTTCCCCATGGCCGCTTCCTCACTCCGTAATAACGTTGATTATTTAGCGGTGCGTGAACCTCACGCGCCACTACATCGTGCTTCTTGTCTGTAGCAACCTCAATGATAGCAGGGGGTGGGGGTGGCTTGGAATGAAAATCCGAATCCGAGGACACCCAACCATTTCCCATGTCGAGACTGCTTAAGCTTGAATCCTGGTTATCACCTAATGTATCTGTTGTAGGGAAAATCGTCTCCAGATATTTCAAATCAAACATATTATGAGAACAATCTTGTTCTTCAAAAAGATGGTGAAGAATTGACTCTAACACCAGGTCTCTTTCTTCTGCATTCGTCATCCTTGCTTCGTTCTCAATTGTAATGTGCTAGCTGATAAGGATCGATCATAAAACAAACTTTTAATCTTCTTAATTGGTGATATGCTACACTGAAATGGAAGTGTATATATATTATAGATAGCTACGTATACAGTGCTTCCTATATTATTTTTTTATTATATTTTAGGGCGGTTCTAGGAATCTTCAAGGCCAGTATGTTTCCGTCACATGTTTTAAGTGCCCTCGTGTAGTTCGTAGAGTGGTTTGTATCGTGTCTTCTTTTTTATTAGGTATTGTATAAGGTATTACTCCCATGTTTCATGGAAAATATAAAAAATTTTATCCAAGGATAAATCTATTGTTTCATTGAGAAAGAAAAAAAAAAGAATCTATTATCTAAAAAAAGACATGTTGGAGTTGATAAGGGAATGGAGAGTCAGGAACGACAATTCATTTTAATAATAAAATAATGTAATAATACAGCACGGCTTTTCATTTGTTTTTTTTGAAAAAAAAAAATCAATTAGTACAATGAGAACCAAACAGAGCCAGATTGAATCGCCAAACATAGTTTTTCAATATTTCAATTCTGTTCGCAATTTGATTTGGGAGATTAAACAATCAAACCATTTTTTACACACTCTCTCTCTACATAAATAAAAGATGAGGCAGATATTGATATTTTCATGGCAACAAAGTAATCCTAGCCCTATGGCCTTATGGCGAAGAGAAAAGGAAAAAAAAAAAAGAAAAGAAGAATGTAAGAAACCCAGCATTAATATTAAGACATTGATTCCTAGTCTTGGATTTTTAATGCTTCCACTTGTCCTTAATTTCACTCTTAGTTGTACTAAGATTAGATTCTAACTACATTCATTGAATTTACTCTAATTTCAATTCATTACAGTCTCATAGCCTTAATCTCCTTAGTTAATCTCTTTTGAATCCTTAGACCAAGAAAACCTGACAATTTGTAAGTAAATAGTTGTTTTCTTCTCTTAACTTACTTATTATGCAATAGAGATATTCTAGTACGAAATATATATGATTACTCATGGTAACAAGTGGAGCTTGTCTAAGAGAAAATTATTACTCTTGCCTTTTTCATTTTTTATATGCATATATGTGATTATAAGTCTGCTTTTTTATTTTATTTTTAATTACTTGACACATTCTTCATCAAATTGTACAAATAAATTGTAGTGATAGACGTATATGCTTAACAATAAAATTTGATGATAAGAACAACTAAATGATTTTAAAAGTGGTTCAAACAAATTGAAGAGGAAAAAAATTGCATTTGAAATGATGCAATTTAGAATCTAAACTATTAAAAGTAATTCCGTTTGCTAGAGTTTGAGCTAAACTATTTTAAATTCAATTTAGTTTGATTTAACGTAGTTTAACCTTTAAACTGAGCTAAACCAATTATGAAACCCTTATAATGGATAGGGTTTCTACAATATTTTTCATTCTTTTCTTATCATGATTATACATTGTGTTTTACTATTCAAAAAAGCTATTTGGGGGTTATATTATATTACAACATAAATAGAATAACAAAAGGTAATCATAGTAGTCTAATTGCCAATATATTCAAACTTAGCAAGGGTAACATTTTGATATTTACATAGTGGAGCGCTTTTCTTCTTAAAGTGGGTACAAGCCCATAAGTCCTTGAACAAGTTTGGAGTCAAATTTTGTGGTTGACTAAAGTCAAAACATTTCTTTAACTTTTTTACTACGTGCCTACTTAGCAAAAAAGTTAATTGCTAAATTTTCTTCTCTCAATGCATAAGATAGCTTAACTTCTCTTGATAGATGGAACTTTACCTCATAAGCAAAAAGAATATCAACAAACTGGTTATAATATAAACTATATGATAGGACCATCAAAATTGTAATTAGATTATCCATGGAAATATCCACTTCTTAGAATGCATTTGATGTAAATATTGGGCAAATATGTTTAAAGTGAAGAAATCATAGATATCAAGCTATTATATTAGGGCTAATATATATAGGGAGAGTTTTTATGGCGATGATGTTGAAGTCAGTGAGAAGGCACATGATAATAGCCATCAAGGAGGGAATAATATTCCACAATTGACTTTGAAACAACAAGTGAGAGTACATATTGAAGTTACGCAAAACTTTATGACTATAGGTACTAAGGTTAGTGGGGTATTAATGGTAGTATTCGAGTATGATAGGGAGTTGATGAGTTAGCAAATGATGAAGACTATCAATTACATAATGAGTAAGTGGATAGGAGAAATTGGTAATATCGAGGTATTGAGACCATCAAAATGAAAGTTCCACTTATTAATAATGGTAGTCTGCTAGATTACCTTCATTAAGAGTATATTTAAATCTTATGATTTTGATGAATGCATTAAGGTGTGTTTAAAGGCCTTTGAATTCATAACATTATGATGGAATGATTTGCACTTTTATAAGAGGAGAGATGAGAAAGGTGTAGTCACCCAATAAGAAATGAAAAGGGTATTACAGAACATGAATTTTCCTTATTACTATCGCCTAGAGATGACATTATGGTTATAGTCCTTGGTATAAAGAGAAATGAGTGTAGACGATTGTATGAAAGATTTTAAGATGTTATGACCTAAGATGAGGTGGCTAAGCATAAAGAATAAGCAATTTGGTAAGTTCATTACAAGTTTGAAGTATGAAAGTTATTGCTGAATAAAATTTTTAATAGCATGATCAAATTGGCTACTTAAGTGGAGAGGCAACGTTAATGGGGTCAAGAACTCCATTTGTTATGTCAAGGATGGGGCCTCCAAATGAGCTTACACATAATAATGTGCATATAATTGATAAAAGGGGTGAAGTCAAGATCACAATAAATGAGATATGTGAGCTTTTAAGTAAGGCAATAGTAGTAGACACAAACTCCTAATGCACTTAATGTATTAGATTTAGATCAAAGAAAGCACAAGAAGAAATTCATTGAGGTTGAATATTCTAAATGCATAGGCTTTGGTCAAATTGCTTCTTCGTATCTTAACTACCATATGACAATAGTAAAAGGGGGTAGCCTAAGCTGAGGTTAGTAAATGAGGAAGAGAAATGAGTAGTTGAGCGAACATATTGAGAAGGTCATTTTGACATATGCTAAAGAAATTAGGGAGTTAAAGGGAGAGCTAGAGAGACTTATAGGGATAGTGATAAGAGTGTTGAACCATCTCTAATAGAGGAGTAAAGGGAGAACTTGTTTTGCATATGGTATATGGTTAACATTCGTGTATATATGATTGTAATAGATTGAAGTAGTTGTAAAAGTATGATTGTTACATTTGTGGTTAAGAAATTAGCACTCTCATCTAGTGCATATCAACATCCCATTCAATTAGACTAGTTGAATGATAAAGGCACTATACATGTCATTAAACAAGTACAATTTCTAGCTTCTTTAAGTGGGCGAGTATATTGAGGAGATTTTATGTGATATTGCACCAGTGGCTATGTCTCATAAATTGTTAGGTAGATCATGGTTACTTGATTGTTGAGTGTTGTATGATGACTACTATAATACATATGCATTTCAGGTGAATGGAAAAGAGCTCATATGACCCCTAAGTCCCATAGAAGTTAAGGACAATGAAATTGCATCTTATGAAACCAAAGAAGGTTACAATAGCAAAACATATAGTGAAAGAACAAGCTAATTATAGTCTATCTACTTTGAGAATTTATCAACCAAGTCATAAACCAAAGAAGAAGCCAGATTCAAGGTCAAAAAATCATTAAGTAGGCAATGATTATGACTCTTGAGCTTCAAGCATTGAGCCAAATTTGCAAAGCAAGCTAGAATGAGTCAAGACATGACTAAAAAGGTCCATTACATCAATGGTTTGATGTTTTAGCAATGATTGAGGATACGTTTTGCACATTTTTAAAAGTTAGAAAGAGAAAAAGTTACAATTTGAAAGTTTAGGGAATTTACACAAAGCTAAGCACTAGTTTTGGAAGTTTATTTTTATTTTGCCACAAAAGTTACCATAATATCCTCATAACATGAAATGAATAAAAAGTGGGATAATTCCTTTATTTAGTTATCCATTTTTAATTAATGAGAATTATTAGTGGCTATATACTTAACTTAACCATCTATGTCATAAATTAAAAGGAATTTACTAAATAACATATGTAGGTAGGGATGTTGTTGATGATTCATCACGTACTATATGCATGATAGCCGATCTTAGAGATCACTTAATCTAATGACATATGTATGAATGTAATAGAAAGATATGTGGGAGGAGTAATAGTCAAACTCAGTCTCTTATGTGCACACTATGATAGAATATTGAATATGTATTTTTAGTTACTGTTAATCCGTTCTTTACTAAGTAACTTTTTTGATCCTCCACCTAATGATTTCAGCATAGCTTCTACATTTGTCTCAAACTAGCCAACATTTGGAATGCCACAAATGAGAGAAAGAGCCTCTTATTTATAGATTTTGAAGGCTAATCTCAATTATTGAATTACTGTAAAGTAGATGGTTGAGATTTGATGTTGCTAGTAGCCATTGAATTGCCTCACATGATTCGACAACTAAGATTCACTCCTTTTCTTATGGACCATGAGCTTGAGCCTTAGGCTCATGATAGGCCCAATTCCTTATAATAAAAAAAAAATGTAAGCCTATAAATCTTCTTTAGTTTAAACAACTCCTTTTAAGACTAGAAATATTTCTCTTTAGCCTTCTTTTTGCACATGAGCCAATTAAGTAATATTGAGACCGAAATAACTAATTCAGCAATTCTTATTCCGAGTTTACCAAACCGTATCTTTATAAAACATTCCTATTTTGACCGGGTTTATCTTAGATACTTTCACTAGCCCATTAAACTAGTTTATGGTATTAAATTAAGTTAAAATCCCAATTACCAATATGACTCTCTAAAGGATCAAATTACACTAATTTTTCTCTCATGTACTTCATAATGATAATATATGATGGGGATTGATTAACCTGATTAGCTAGTTTGGTATGTTCCAATTTTACACATGCATGTGGAAAAAAGTATTATTTATAGACTTGTATATGATATGAGGTAAATGAGAAATGAATATCAAAATTAAATCTAGAATGCAAACTCTATTGATTTCCTAATGTTTGGAGCAGAAATATCTTTTTTTTTTTTTTAAATTATCTATCCATCTATTTTACAATTAGGAGAAAAGGAAAAGAATATATTTATTTTAATTTGGAAAAGCATGATAGTTATTAGGATGCATACTTTTATTCAAATTTGATATTTCTTTTATTTGTCTAATGGCATTCTTCATTGGAGATGTACTTGTGATTGGTTTCTCATGAGAATCATCCACTATTTTTTGATAAAAGTTTCACTAAGAATGATACATCAAGTGAACAGTAACATGGTTGGTGAGAACAAATAAAAGTTTGATTGATATAAATATTTAAAACTATTTGTGAATAGAGACTCAATTTTTTATTTGATATTGCCTACCACTAAATATTATTCATTACATATAAGTCTTTCTGCACTCTTTTTGCTATTTAGTTAAGCCAACATTTGGCGCGCCAAAGCTGGTATTCTCTTTTTCTCAATAACTTGGAATACCATTAACAAAATAGAAAAATGCAGTCATCGTACATTTACATCCAAAACATGCTTGAACAGGGCTTAACCACATATATTAAAAATCAAACTTGAAGGTCTGATCCTTTGACTTTTCTTACATTTAACACTTCCATAACCTATCAAATCCTACACAAAAGTTGTTTTTTTTTTTTTTTTTTCTTCCTTAGATTACTGAAGGCACTGCATCAAAGATGCAATAAGGATCCGATTGTGATTGTGCAAGGTTGATCATCTAGTCCATTGCTTGGTTTCCTTCACAAGGTATGGCTTGGATCTTCATCCTGTCCAATTGGTAGATCTTTTCCCTGCAAGTAGTTAGGATATTTTTATATTTCAATCTACAACAATCAATTGCACAAATTAGTTGTTCTACTACTTGTTCATCAGTTTCTATCTCTATATTTCAAAACCCTTTTTGCAAACAAAGGGAAGCATCCTAATAGATTGCCTAGATTTCTGCTTTTACAATATCGAGATTACCCAATCGATAACTAAAATCAATTAACCAGTTGCCTTCAAAATCCCATGTGACTCCTCTTGCATAAGCTTGTTCTATTAGATTATTCTATGAGCCATCTGTATTCAGCTTAACCCACTAGGTTGGGGGCAGGGGGGACATCCATCTTTGGTTTACAGTATATATTTCGTAGAGGATTTTGTCCTTATTTATTTGGGACCAATATTTATATCTTAGTTTCCTAATAAGTTGGCGGTTGTCCCAGTTACATGGGTCTAGCTGAAAAAGGCTTGATTTTGTTCAAACCAGAACATCCATAATATGAATCCAAACGTGAAACCTTTGGAGGATGCCTATGTGTCAGCTTTTTCATTTCTTTTTTTTTTTTTTTTTCGGGATGTGGCAATTTTGTTTAACTCAATTTAGAAAATTACCTCGAATACCCGAAGCGAAGAATGTATTTAAGTCAGTATAAATACATTTTATGGGCTTATCCGATGAAAGAAGGAATCATCTGTGCATATGACCATTATCTTTGAATTCATATTATATGTGTATATTATTATAGTTGCTTTTTCTTTTCCTTCCGTAAGTGTATATATTATAGAAGTTGTTTATGGCTTGTACCCATATAAACTTTATTATTCGTTTTGAAAGTATCTCCCTTGTCGGTCTCAAAAGTTTTCGAAGGGAAAAGCATAAAAATAAGTGAAAGTTCACATCCAGCTAGGCCCAATTCTGAAAGACAAAGTCACACAAAGTTATATCTTTATCTCCCTTTTTTGGCCTAGTCATGTTAAACTTTGCATCATATGTCCAATTTATATCGTGTTGTTCCACCTATTGTAATCAAGGCATAAGATTGACCAACCTCCAAAACAACACAGCCATCAGATTTTGCCATTATTTTTCTTCCGATTACCCAACTGACTCAATCCCTATCCCCACTCTCCGCATACACCGACCACACAATATTTTGGCTTTTCCAAATTTGTAATAAGTGTTCCATCGATCAATTATCTGACAACATTGTAATTAAAAAGGCAGACCGGTATTTCCTCAATTTTTTTCACTTTACATGTACTACGTTTCGAACACTTGGGGATACAACTTTCTTGCGTATACTTTTACTCTCGATAGGTACGTATAAAACTCAAAACACTTGTCACTATAAACCACAATAAGGTATATAAATTCCATTTTTCCAAACTCAAAGGTAAGTATTTGTCTAAAAATTCACAATTCATAACAACTTGTACTTATAAGAAATTTTAAACATCCTAAAATCCAACAAAAATCTTCAAAACAAAATTTATCTAAAGGTTAACAAACCTGTGACTAAAAACTAATCTATTGCTGCTCATAAAATTCAATAGCACTTACGAACCATTGTCATTATAATAAATTACAAATATATGACTTGTATTTTAATATTTTTGCAAAGCGGTGCTATGATATTTTTTTTTTCTTTCTTATTTTTAATAAAGAAATAACCCATGTTTCTTTTTTTTATGTTAATTACACCCCAAATGATATGTGACATGCTTTTATTGGCTAGTTATATTATTAAATAACTTGAAATAATAGTACAATTAAAAATTATTAAAAAAAAACATCAATTAAATGAGAAAGAAAAAAGTGGCAATCATTGCTGCCATTACTAGTGCTCTTGCTAGCCACCTTACACTAGGGATTGGCTGGCTACCATTGAGGAGGGGCATGTAACTACCCCGACAATTGCTTTAGGTGGATAATAAGAGATCATAACTAACAATAATTCATGACCTATTACAAAAGGTGAGTTATGCAACCTATATAATGGTGGTAAGCGGTGGCCACCATCATTGATAGTCATGCAACTACTCTAAGGTAGTGGATCATGCTAAAAACTTAAAAACAGAAGAAGAAAAGGCACATAAACCTAGTGTATCACAAAACTCAGCTTTCACCTATTAGGTCTTCATGCATTCTTTTCTATAGGAATTGATTGTCAATTGTGTGTTTTGAAATGCATAAACAATGTGTTTAGAATGCTCAATGACTAAGTTGATCTCTATGTCAAGCATAAGCAAAAGAGGGAGATTTCGTAGTATTTAGTACGGTTCATGGTCATTTTTCATGTGGTGTAAACCTAGTTGTGTACATTTCAATAAAGATGAAAGTTGGAATATTAATAATAATATAGTTCATATTTAGATTCATGGAGTGTGAACTTAACCATGATCCTCAAAAGGGAATTTCAAAAGAGGTTCCCAGCATTCACAACCAATTATTATGGCTGTAAACTTGCCTGTGATCCTTATATTTCTTCAAAATGTTGTGACTTTATATCAACTTCATGAGTTTCAGTTGTATGAGTTATATCAATTTGTGATTGAGGATTTAGATTAATTTATAACTGATCAAAACTCAATCAAATAAATAAAAGTTTAATATTGAATCATTTTAATTCTTGATGAAAAGTTGTTTCCTTTCAAGTTGAATGTTATAAGAAGTTGTTTTGACTTTGATTTTGATCATTCCTTTAAGTATGAATTGTTAATCGACTTTTTTACAAATCTTCCTCCCTCTAAACTATACAAAAATAAACACTTTTTCTATATTCCAGTTGATGTGAGCAAAGGAAAACACACAAAATGTTGTACACATTGTGTGAAGCAAAACTATATGCATGGGCCACCTAATGAAGTACATGCCGTACCTATCAAAACAATCACCTACAAGTCATGTTCTCTTATATGGCTAAATTTTAGTCTTATATGTCGTGTATTCCATTTCACAAGCTAACATACGTCATGCATTGAAAGCTACTTACACACATGCTATGTTCTTGAATAGCCATATGTCTATATCTTTACTATTTCCCTATTTTACATTTAAAACTTATGGATGCAATCCTTAGTTGTATTTTATTTTAATCACAATTTTACCCTTTAACCTAAGTTTCTTCTAGTTAGTATTTAAAGTCTTATTTCCTCATTGTAATACAATTCATACTCATATTGATAATTGAATTACAATATTCTCTTTGAAAGATCTTATTTTTACAATTACATTAAGTGTATTACTTTAATATTTAGATTATTTTACAAGTACACTAGGTAGTTTATTTATCCATATCAACTTCTATTGTCACGAGTACACCAAAAGAAGAATTGAACATATTTCATTTTGATTTGCTTTAAAGTAAAAGAAGGATTTGTTCCATCAGCTTTCGAAACTATCTTTGTTGTGACCGATAGTTTGGGTCACATCATAAGTATTGTTTAGTACTTTGATTTTTGTTATTCAAGTATCAAGACTTAACTGTATCCTAGGAGAATTCTAAATAATAACTCTCATAGCAAACTGAGTAAAGAGATGTAAATTCTTTAAGAAAAATGATCTATTAAGTCTCTAAGTCATTGTTGATTGTCAACCAATCATACATTCTTATCAACCATACCCATTTCTTAATATTTTTAAAAAATTTAACATAAGTAATATGATGTGGTTTTTAAAATTTCTTAAGTTGGAATGATTTGATAAGACAAACTTAATTATCATGAGAAAGTGTTACCTTGAAGAATGTAAGAGTTTTAAAAACTAATGGTGAAACATCTACCAAGTAAGTTTCTAACTCTAATTTATATGAGAAACATGAACTCTATTATATGATTGTATTAGATGGAGTACAATTAAAATTTTAGAAATGCATAGAGGTTATAAGATAGGCAATAAAATTGATTGTATTAATATAGTACAATACTAGATAGATCGAAAAATTTCTATGTAGAGTATGTTCAATATGAATGCCTAATTATGTATGCAAATTCTTATAGAAATTGTATATAAGATTTTTCTATTGTTTCTAACAATTGCATAGACAAATTTTCAATTATATTATCACATGTTATTAAAGTACAATGAAAATATACATATAACTTGTAATGTTTCTTATTGACAAATGTATATTTTAATTGAAACATATGGATGCAAAGATATGTGCAGGTTATTCAATAAAACTGTAAATTATGTCATACTTGAAACATAATTTTATAATTACAAGTTAATAAAACCTATTTTTATGTGGTATTTTAATTCATATGATTTGCTTAGATACTAGTTGATTATATAATTGAAATATGATAAAACCATTTGGGTTGATTACGTAAAAAATTTGTATTTATTTACAATTTTCAAACTAGAACTTTATAAGAAACATTAATAGTGCATACATGTTTGTTTTATTAAAATGAAAGAATATGAGACATATTATATGGGCATTTGATATGTGATATCTTATTTTTTAGGTAACAATACCATTTGATCAAATTTAAATTGTAATTAAGGTTAGATATTGTGAAATGGATATTGTTGTTTATTTTATCTAAATATTATGTTTATAAAAAGTTTAACATATTGAACTCTAAAGATATGATTTCTATGTGAGATTTCAAGTTATTGTCATTATATTAATATGATTAGAGTTGTGATACTTTTATGAACTATTGTTTTACATATTGTGAATACTCAACAAATGAAACAAAATAAAATAGCAATTTGTTGACAATGTTCAAGAATACGAAAAAGTAGATGTGTTGAGAAGGATATTCTTGATATATTCTCTCAAGAAATTGGTATGTACTTTATTTACTATGCAAGTACATTAAGAGGTTTGTAATATATTGTATATAAAGTATCATTCTTAAGAAAATCATATCTTATCAATGAAACTAGAGGAGAAAATGTATTGTGAATTTGATTGCCAAATGAGTTTTAACTTTAGATTATAAAACTATGTGAAATTATCTAATGTCTTCTCTAGCAATTTTAAAGTGTTCATTTGATAACGTAAATGAATACAATTTGAGTGCAATATCTTATGGTTGTGTAAATCAAAAATATTTCAAAAAGTTAATGTGGTTTTTATATTGAATGAAGAAATTCATAAACATCAAATATATATAATAAACCAATACTCTAAAGATCTTAAATAATGGACTCCTTATGTCTATTTTTTATTATACTTGTGGCTATTATGAAAGCAATCAAAGTTTAAAATTATAATACTATAATTTCTTGTGGTTATATGTTAATCGAAAAAACATAACATATATTTTCTATTGTTACTATGCCTCATTTAATGTCTTATCAAGTTTCTACTATATAATAAATTAATTGTGAGGATATAGCTTGAGGTTTAACCTATTTGAATGGAGTCAATTAAATAAGTAGATTGTGTGAATTTTTGGGTAGCAATAATAATGGAAAATTGATTGTGTCTAACGTATTACATAAAAGGTGTAAATGAAAAATTTGAACTTTATGTTATTCAAATGCTTTTGTTATTATTGAAATCTCCAATGTCAACATATGGTTATTCATTTTGTAAATGCTATCTATTGTGACTTATATTATGATTTTTAGTGTGCCAACATCCAATAACAAATTGGATGGAATCCATCTATATGATATGCTATGTTATGCATTGTGTAAGGATTATATTATGTGCAATTTTATAAATGGCATTTAATTGTATAAATTGTATTGAGTTCAACATCAGTTACTATGTTAACAAGTTATATCATTTTCATAATTCCATTTAGAAAAGTTAAAGATTTCTTTTTGTACGATTCTAAGAAGGAGGAGAACTGATCTGAGGTAATTCTAAAAGTTGGCTTGGTTTGGTTAGATTGGGGTTAAGGATGGAAGGAGGGAGGTTGGATATGTTTGTACGGCTTATTGTAGTAAATGCTATTTGTGGATGCTAAATTCTAAAGCAAATAAGGTCTTGCAATAAATAAAGTAATCCTTTAATATTGATTGTGATTTTGTAACTGTGAAACGGGATGAATATGCATAGTGTAAAAGGTTTTTATACTTATTAAGTCATTATAAGACTTATGTCAAATCCTCAAATAATGAGTTGAAAATCTGACTCGTGTTACAATATCAAATAATTTCATGCAGGAAATTTATTTGATCTTAGGTTAAGGGAAATATAAAGTGATCATGTGCCAATACAAATAACTTAAGAATTTACGTGACAAAACAAATATATGTTCAGTAAACTAAAGTATATTTGATTTTTGAAGTTCAAGTTAATGAACTTAAATAAAGAAGATACTAATTTTGTACTTAAATTGTAGAGTTTAGTTGAGGGTAAAGTGATAAATCAATGAATTTGTTTCATACTATGGGCTACACTTAAGTAAATGCACTATTAGGTATTAAAATGTTCAAGTATAGCAAGAGTATAATGTTGCATCATTTCCATTATATAAAGAGGATTCTAGAAAACTTTAGACATTATAAATAATGAATATATTACTCCTTATGATCTTTATATTTAATTAGAAAAGAATTAGGAAAAGGAATAGCACAATAGAATATACTAGCACTATAAGGAGTTTGATGTATGGTTCACATTGTACTAGATCTGATATTGCATAGGCAGTGTGTAAATTGTCAAGGTATACTAATAATCCTAATATCAAGCTAGAGAGTTGTATTTAGGATTTTTGGTTACTACTAGACAAAAGTAAAACTTATAATGTTTTATGGTGACTTTCCTATTGTACTAAAAGGATATTTAGTGCAAGTTGAATAAAAAGTGTTAGCAATTGAAGTTATAGAAGTTCAACTTCTAGATGGGTATCTATTTTGGTGGTGGTGCCATTAGTTGGGCATGAAAGAAACATATGTACATAATGTACTCAACTATAAAAGTTGAATTTATACACTTGCTACTGCTAGTAAAGAAGCGAAATGATTGATAAACTTATTGCTTAAATAAGAAATTTGGCCAAAACTTGTTTTAGCCATTTCAATCATTGTGATAATGAAGCAACAATATCTCAAGCCTATAGTAAAATATATAATGGAAAGCATAGGCATTTAGCGCTGAGCATGAATATGCTAGAGAATTAATAAGAGATAGAGTTATAACCATCGCTTCTTTTAAGACTAGTAATAATTTAACATATCCTTTGATAAAAGGATTATTTAGAGACCTAGTAAAAAGAACTCTTGTAGAGATGAGTCACAAACTTCTATAGTTAGGGGTGATAGGAACCCTACCTTATTCTACTATATCACTAATTTGAAGGTTTAGAGGATAAAACCAAATTACCATTAATTAAGTGTACTATAAGTGTCATTAGTAAAGAGGATAAGATATAATAAATATCTCTTAATGGATATATCTTAAATCTAAATTAGTGTGTTCGATAGAGTCCACCTAATTAAACTTAGGAGTAGTGTTTCTTGTACCAAAAGTTTAAGGAATTTGCTTTTGTAAATGTTTAATGAAGTTCGGATGAGCACATGATAGGAATCAAACTACTAAACTATTGACCTAAAGCCAAGCTCAAGGACTTGAAGGCATGGCTAGGCATATCCTCTCATCCCAACCCACATTTGAGGAGTTTGAGCTAATTCTGACTACTGACCTATCATTGCTACTAAGCCAAGCCCCTTCCTATTTATCAATCACCGACTACCAACTTGAGGACTACTTTATCATTAGCTCAACCAACATACTCATTAACTTGGTTACATCTGTTTGAAGCTCCCTTGATCATGTTTAAGTTAACATTACCCTAGAGAACTAACATATCAACTCGGCATCAACTAAATGCAACAATACTTTCTTGTTTATTTCTTCAAGAGCCTCTTTAGTGATTGTTTACCACATGTCCCAACCGTCAACATGAAAGAATAAGCCAAAGAAGCCTCTGTTTTCTACAATTTCTTTTATGCCTTTATCTATTTCCTGTATTTTACTTAATTTGGACAATGCCTTTTTAGTCTTTTTTGCATCTAGTTGGTTGCCCTAATATTTCAAGTATAAATACTTACTTACAAGTAGCCACAAAGGATCATCTCTAATACTATTGAATATTCTACATTCTCTTAATGTTAAGCTTTTGCTTACTACCTCTTTTACTCTTGTCCTAATCCTTTGAGCAAGGTTGGGGTAGCGAGTGCCCTCACTGAACTACTCATGCATCATATCAAGTTAGTTAGTAGGTCTATATAGAGACCTAGGTGTGTTATATCACTAGAATTCATTAGTGGGTTTTGCTTGTTTTTGCCATATCATCATAATTCATATAAAGCTATCCTATCTTTTTTTTTTTAGGGTGTTAGCTAGCTTTCAAAGTGTTATCTTCTCTTTCGCTGATTCCCTTTAAGGGTTTAAACCAACTCTTAAAGCACTGTCCCCTCTTTTAATTCGTTTTTAGGGATCTAAATAGTCTTTAAGGCGCTTTCCTATCTTTCATTTTTGAGATTCTAGCTAGCACTTAGAGTGTTGTTTCCTCTTCTATTCTTTTTAAGGTTTTAGCTAGCCTTTAAGGTATTGTTTTGTCTTTCATTTTAAGGTTCTAGCAAGCTTTTAGAGCACTATCTCCTCTTTCCATTCTTTTTAACGTACCAACCAGCTCTTAGAATATTGTCTCATCCTTCATCAACTTTCTTTTTAGGGTTCTAGCAAGCTCTTAGAGAACTATCCCTTCTTTTCATTCTTTTTAGGGTACTAGCAAGCTCTTAGAGTGTTGTCCTATCCTTTATCCATTCATTTTTAGGGTTTATGCCAAATTTTAGAACACTATCTCATCCTCAATTCATTCTTTTAGGGGTTCAAGCTAGCTCATAGAGTATTGTCCCATCTTTTAATTCATTTTTAGGGATCCAGCTAGCTTTTAGGGCACTATCCCATCTTTCGTTTTTAAGGTTCCAACCAACCTTTAGGGCATTGTCTCATCTTTCATTTTTGAGATTTTAGCTAGCATTTAGAGCACTATTGCCTCTTCTATCATTTTTTAAGGTTTTAGTTGACTCTTAGAGCAATGTCCCCTCTTTTAATCTCTTTTAGTATTCTAGCCAGCTCTTAAAGCGCTGTCCCATCTTCCATCCATTCTTTTTAGGGTTCTAATAAGCTCTTAGAGCGTTGTCCTATCTTTCATCATTTTTTCTAATATGCTCATAGAGCACTATCCCGACTTACCATTTTCTCCTAAGGTTTAGCAAGCCCATATGGCGCTTCCCCTTTCATCAAATCTCTCAATATTCTTGTAGTGAGCCCATTGGGTACCTTTCTTCACCAATATGATTTTAGTAAGTCCATAGGGCACCTCTCTTTACCAATTTATGTAGCGTACCTATAGGGCACTTCCCTTTATCAATTCCTTTTAGCGAACTCATTGGACACTTTTCTTTACCAATATTTTTTTAGCAAGTCCATAGTGTGCTTCTCTTCTCCAATTTGTTGTAGCGAGCCAATAAGGTACTCCTCTTCACCAATTTGCTATAGCGAGCTTGATGGGAATTAGGCTACTGGATCATTGACCTACAATCGAGCCTGGGGACTAAAGGGATTGGTAAGGCAAATTCTCCTGCTCTAGCCAACTCTTGCTAAGGCTAAGTATCTCATTGTCAACTAACTATACATGCCGAGTCGAATGACTGGTCATCTCTTAGAAATTATGTATCAAGCAGAAGAATGCCTTGATGACAGCCACACTCCATACACCAGCTTGGCCCTATTCAACCCGACCACTTGTTCGGCATCATTACTATAGAGAGGTCAAGAGTCCTGCCCTATACAAATTCTCATCCACTCCTGTTCAGACAAAGCTATGACTGTGTAGAACTCCTACTCGACTACCCAGCTAGCCTATACTGCTTTGTCCACACCTTCGAACAGCAACACTAATGCATTACTGCCACGTATCTAGGATCACTCCTAGAATTTGCTACTATAATTATTACCTTTTCTATGAATATTCTTTTTTTTTTATCCTTTGTATACTTTGTACATTACATTTTTAGGACTATACCCTCTTTGTCTTTTCCTTTTTAGGTATGTTGTCCTAAATTCTCAAGTATAAATACCCCTTGTATTTGTAGTCGTAATCATCATCAAATTGACATTAATATACTTGACATTTTTTCTCTCGTAAACACTGCCTGTTTACATTTATTTCACTCTTATCCTAACCCTTAAGCAAGGATAGGTAGTGAGTAATCTCACCAGACCAATTCATGCATCATATTGAGTTGTACCATAAGTCCTTGGAAGTTCTATCGGTACATCATATCCTTTGGATGGGTTTTTGCTTATCCTTTTATTCACTCTCTCGTACATTTCCCCATCACTCCTTTCAAGCTTTCGGTAAGCTTAGACCTATCCCCATGGCTAACCTTGTCTGTTCTTAGTTAAGGTCCGCATCATCTTATTATTAGAGCAGAGGTTTCGTTTGAGGTGTTGTTTATTTTCAAAGTTCTATTTATACTTTATTTTGCACGTATAAAACAAAGTAAGTTACTGTGTTTATTTAATTGCTGTACTTGTTAGCTGTTACTTTTTTGGTTTATGGAAGTGTTTGCTAAAACACCTAATTGAAGAGTTTGAACTTTGAATCTACGAAGAAAATAAATGACCTAAGTGTAAACGTTGGTGTTGGAGATAACAATAGTAAAGTTATCCACCATAGCCAACAATCTCAAGGAACCCCTAATAGCATTGACGAGAGACTTGATGAGGTAGCTAACCTCTTAGTAGATTTAACTCTAGCTATTTACGCATTAGCTTATTGACCTGCTAAAGCCGTGCCTAATGCCCCACAAGCGACTTGACCTGTTAGAGGTCAGAACCCAACTTGACTAGTTCGAGGTGGAGGAGTAAGTGAATGAGTAAGACAAAAGATAAACTTGAGAGAACTAGATGAAGAAGATGAGGAAGATGAGAAAGAGTATTATGAAGAAGAACGAGCTCGAGTCCCTAAAGCATCTGACTATGTGAAGCTTCAGATTATAAGCTTTAATGGATTTGGGAGTACTGATGAATATTTAGAATGGGAAGAGAAAGTGGAGCGTGTTTTTTACTATTATCAATACGACGATTACAAGAAAGCGAGAATTGTTGCTATCGAGTTCTCTGGATATGCTGCCATGTAGTGGAAGAATTTCCAGGCTATGTGGAGGTGAGAAGGTTATTGAGAGATTAATACTTGGCTAGAGATGAAGAGAATACTAATCGCCTCTAATTAGAGCTTCCAAGTTTTGCAATTTACAAACCCATATTATATCCTTAACTTAGATCAACAAGCAAGTGTACTTATCATTTTATAGCATGGATGAGTGTAGGGTCATCTCCACTAGGAAAAGGACTCAAACACTAGTACTTATTATTCTCCATATTATCTAGCAATCCAATTTATCAAGTGATCAATTATTAAGACTCTAATTTGTTAACTAAACTACACTAATCCACAAATTAATACCACCAACTCAGTGGTTACATAAACAATTATGAACAATACACTTAACATGCAGACTTGCTTCACCACTTAACATGATATTACTAAAATACTTATTATCCTAATACTTGTTATCTACGGGTAATTACAGTATGTAAGTATTCTTCTCAAAACTACTTACTTTTAATCCTAATTGTGTCTATTGGAGTCTCTTCCTAATTAATAGCCAACTTGGACCGCATTAATGTCATGTTAATGTATCGATTCTCCTAAGGATGCAGCAACTTTCCTAGCAATATCTCTATTATTAGGAGTAAGTTGTTCCAATAAACTAAATATATTCAATAAAATTGTCTCTTGACATATTTTATTGAAATCTATCCTAAGTCAATGTTGTGCACTATACCATACTTAGATTCATTCAGCGCAATTCATTGGAATTAACATGTATCAAGAAACAACTATTTCATACACTTGATCATACTAAGTGATGTAGCAAGTCCTGATGTACTACGCACACATGATAAAAGAACAAAATGTATAAACACAATGCAGAAATAATAATGAAATTAATATGAGACATGATGGGAATCAAGCTACAAGACCCTTGACCCGCAGCCGAGCTCGAGGACTAAAGGGATTGGCACAACAAATCCTTATGTTCCAACCAACCCCTACCGAGATTGAGTCACCTTTAATGACATCACGTATGACTGCCCATTATTCTGTGGTATGCTGAGTTGATGATTACACTCTAGTGCTAAGCCGACCTATCACTCGACATCATCCTTGTCGAGAAGCTGAGAGATAGAAAATTTAGACTGACTAAGCTATCCCTGCTCAAACAAGCTCATCTATCGGTACTTTTTGTTAGCATCTCTTAACAACCTCACCAATGCAGCATCACCATGTATATAGTATTTGTATGTAAAATCTGTAGCACCAATTATTGTTTTCCTTGTATATTTATTTTTACCCTTTTGTCTCATAGAAATTGCTTCTGTCCTTATTGTCTTTTCCCTTTTGGGCAAGTTACCCTAACTTATGGGTATAAATACCTTTGTACTTGTAACTGTAATAGACAGATTACCTTCAATACACTTGAATACTTTCATCATTGTGTAAACATTGTTTATTTACTCTCGACATCACTCTTATCCGTTCCCTTAAGTAAGTTTAAGTGGTGAGTAATCTCATTAGACCAATTCATGCATCATATCGAATTGTGCCATGAGTCCTAAGTTCCATTGGTGCATCATATCCTCTATAGATGTTCGTGGGTTTCGCTTATTGTTTTCATTCTTCGCTTTCACCCTTTCGTACCTATCCTCATTAACCCTTTTTCGAGCTTTCTATAAGCTTGGACCCATCCAGCAACCGGCTTTGTTTGTTTTTAGTCACAATTCGCAACATCTTGGTATCAAAGCTGAGGTTTTATGTGAGCTGTAGTTAGTTCTTCTTGAATTCTATTATACTCTATTTTGCATATGAGAAACAGAGCAAGTTATTGTGTTCATTTGACTACTATGTCATTAGCTATTCACTTCTAAAGTGTTTGTTTGAATTTTGAATTTGTAAGGAAAAATGATAGACCTAAGGATGAATGTTAGTGCTAGTAATGATAGTGGAGTTGTCCACTATGGACGACAATCTCAAGAAACTCCCAGAAACACTAACGAGAAACTCGATGAGGTAGTTAACCTCTTAGTGGATTTGACCTAAGCTATTCATGCCCTATCTTGTTGAGCCACTAAGGCCGTGTAAAACACTCCACAAGCTACTCAACCTGTTAAAGGTCAGAACCCAACTCAACTAGTTCGAGGTAGAGGAGATGGCGGATAAGTGAGGTGAAGGATCGACTTAAGAGAGTTTGATAAGGATGAAGAAGAGTATTTTGAAGAAGAGCATTTTAAAGAAGAGCGTGTACGAGTCCCTAGAGCATCCGACCATATGAAGCTTTAGATTCCGAGTTTCAATGGATCTAGGAATGCTGATGAGTATCTGGATTGGGAAGAGAAGGTGGAGCATGTATTTGATTACTATCAATATGAAGATTATGAAAAAGTGAGGACTACTACTATTGAATTCTCTAGATATACCGCCATGTAGTGAAAGAATTTTCAAGCCATGAGAAGAAGGGAAGGGTACCGAGAGATTAACACTTGGCTCGAGATAATAAGAGTGCTTAGAAACAGATTCATGTTGGAAACATATCTCTAAGATACTTTCACCCGGCTTCAGAAGCTGAGATAAGGAGGTCGAACTATTGATGAGTATGTTTAAGAATTCCAAATGCTTATGATAAGATGTAAAGTGGAGGAAACACCAGCCCGAATAAACTCAAGATTTATTATTAGATTGAGAGGAGACATTCGAGACATTGTGGAGCTCTAATGATTTGGCACAATAGATGAAGCTATTAGGATTGTCCAGCTAGTGGAGAGGCAAAGAAGGAGCCGAGTAACGACCAGAATGTCGACTAGTCGACCAGGATAGGCAAGTCACTAAGCTCAGTCTAGTATCAAGCTAAGCAAAAAGGCCAACCTAAAGATGTAGTGCCGACTCGAACGTATGAGGAGGGGCAAGGGTCTAGCAAGAAGACTCGCCAGATTAAGTGCTTTAAGTGTCAAAGGTTCGAACATATGGCTGCTCATTGCTCGAATTGAAGGTCGATGGTCATTAAGGGAGACATCCTGAAGTTAGAAGTAGAGAGTACGAATGAAGAACTCGAGGAGAAGGAGGTTCCCGTCGAGAAAGAATTGACTGAGGAAGACATATTTCTTTAGGACTTAGACTAGTTACTCATGGTTGTCTAGCATACTATGAACATAGAACCCTCACAAAAAGAGGAACAAAGAGAGAATTTATTTCATATCACCTACAAGGTGAATGATCAGAGAATTTGTCTCATTGTGGATAGTAGAAGTTGCACCAATGTGGCATTAGCTAATCTTGTTTCAAAATTGAAGCTGCCGACTATTGCACTTCCTAAGCTGTATAAGTTGTACTTCCTAAATCATATAAGTTACACTAGTTGAGTGAGAAAGGAGCATTACATGTCACTCGACACATTGACTAAGCTGCTAGAAGAATGCAAGAAAAGACTAAGGGTAGGTCGGCCTAACAATTTTAGCTAAGAGACTTGGTATGGTTATACCTCAGTAAGGAATGGCTCCCGAACAAAAAGAAGAACAAATTATCTACAAGAGTGAAAGGACCTTTCAAAACCCTCTAGAAAATCAATGACAATGCCTACGAGTTATAATTGCCTGAGGACAATGGGGTTTTTGACAACTTTAACATTGCAGACCTTAATCCATATCACCCTGACAGAGAATTGAGCGAACACCATTCGGATTTGATCCCAAATCCAAAACAACCTAGAAGGAATAATAGGAATCAAGCTATGGGACCCATGACCTATAACCGAACCTGAAGACTAGAGGGGCTAGCATGACGAATCCTTATGTTCTAACCAATCCCTGTTGAAGTCAAGTACTTTCTTACCAAGTCACCTTTAATGCCATGCCATATGACCGCCCATTATTCTGTGGTATGCTGAGTTAATGATTGTGCTCTGGTACCGAGCCGACCTATCACTTAACATCATCCTTGCTAAAAAGCTAAGAGATAGAGAATCCAGACTGACTAAGCCATCTTTACTTGGATAAACCCATCTGTTCATACTTTTTGTCTACATCTCCTAATAACCTCACTAATTCAGCATCACCATATGTATAATGTCATATGTAGAATCTATAGCACCAATGATTGTTTGCTTATATATTCATTTTTACCCTTTTGTATCATATACATTATTTCTTTAGGAAATGTCCTTATTGTCTATCCCCTTTTGGCCAAGTTGCCCTAACTTACGAGTATAAATACCTTTGTACTTGTAGCTATAACAAACAGATTACCTTTAATATACTTGAGTACTTTCTTCCTTATGTAAACACTATTTATTTACTCTCGGCATCACTCTTATCTTTTCCCTTAAGTAAGGTTAGGTGGTGAGTAATCTCATTGGACCAATTCGTGAGTCATATTAAATTGTACTGTGAATCCTCAAAAGTTCCATTGGTGCATCATATCCTCTAGAACTGTTCGTAGATTTTGCTTATTGTTCTTACAACCCCATTTTAAAGTTACTATAAATATTTTTACAACGTACAACAATGAAATCTCGTCATCCTTCTCGAATCATTCCGAGAAACGTATGATACAATATCTAGGCAACTATACTATAAGTGAAACCATGCTGATACATATATGGATGATTAGGTGTTTGTTGTAAATTAATGTCTCAAAATAATCTTTGAAAATTAAGTCTATTTTCTCCACAATTTGTAGTATTTTTATATTCTCCCCATTAAAGAACTCGAATCTACCTCTTTCAGGAACCACTTGACGTTTTCTACGTACTGGTTCATGTGAAAAGGTTGAAAAGAATAGTTGTACCCCTTCCATCACACTCGTAACTCGAGGAGTAATAGTTTCGGAGAACAATACTTTTAACCAATCATAGCTGTGACTAATGCCATAAACTCCTTGTTGCTTAATTTCATATAATCATGTCCATGACTGGGAGCATAATTAGCCTCCTGCTATGTAATCATGGCCGTGATTAACAGGAGGATTGGCAATACTTCCTCAATCGCGATCATGACTAAGGGCATAATCAGTGTTGGTCTTTTCATTTCTTCTTTATTACGCCTGTGATTGGGTATTTTTTGATACTACTTCAATGATTTCTTCTCCTTATGGCCGTTACTAAATAGAAAGTCATTGTTCTTATGTATATTTTATCCCTTCGCTCGTAATTTACCTAAAATCAATATTTTATACAATTGAGTACCAAAACTTAAGAATTAAATCACAATTATGATCGATTCTATGCCTAAACATGCCTTGAAAGTATAAAGTAATTTACACTTATTAAATACTTAGAAATATATTTATGCTAGATACTTATCTACAAGATATTTTTACTCGGCTTCAGGAGCTAAAATAAGGAGTCCAAATAGTTGATGCGTATGACTAGAAATTCCAAATGCTCATGATCCAATGTGAAGTGAAGGAACCACCAGTTCCAATGATCTCTAGATTCTTTATTGTGTTGAGAGGTGACACTAGAGACATTGTGGAACTCCAACGATTTACCACAATGGATGAAGCTATTAGAATAACCCAATGAGTAGAGAGGTAGAGAAGAAGTCGAGTATTGACGAAACTGTCAACTAGTCGACTTAAATAGGGAAGTCACCAAGCTTAGTCAAATACTGAGCTGATCCGAAAGGTGGATGTTCGAGCTTAGTAGAAAGGTTGACTTGACAATGATGTGCCGACCCGAGCTTATGAGAAAAGGCAAGGATCTGGTAGGAAGACGAGCCAGATCAAGTGGTTTAAGTGTTAAGGATTTAGACATATGGATGCTTAGTACCCAAACCGAAAAACTATGGTCATTAAGGGAGACGTACTAAAGCTAAAGGTAAAATGTACTGATGAGGAACCTAAAGAGGAGGAGAGCACTGCTTAGAAAGAAGCTACTAAGAAAGAATTGATTAAAGATAATGTGTTTACTGAGGAATTGGTTTAGTTGGTCCTAATTGTCTGGTGTGCAATGAACTTGGAACCCTCACGAGAGGAAGAGTAGAGAGAGAACTTGTTTCATATCACCTATTAGGTGAATCATTAGGTGAGTGCGTTAATTGTGGATAGTAGAAGTTACACCAACATGGCATTAATCGATCTGGTCACAAGGTTAAATTTGCCAACTATTGCACATTCGAGGTCATACAAGTTGCATTAGCTAAATGAGAAGGGAGCACTACATGTCACTCGATAAATACTACTGCCAATCACTATCGGAAATTATTCCAACGAAGATGTATGCTTCATACGTATTACTTGGCTAACCTTAGCTAACCATGGCTATTTGATGGAAGAGTTATCCATGATAAATAAAGGAACACATATGTGCTTAAGAAGGATGGAAGGAAGATTACGCTAAACCTAATGCCGCCAAGACAAGTTAATAAACTACAAATAAAACTTGCTCACAGATTAAGGAAAATTTTGATGATGAGTAGAGTTAAGCTTCAAGAGGCCCTTAAAGCTGATGTGTCGACCCTTATGTTGGTTAGGCAACCATTAGAGTTGAAGGAGCATGGTGAACTACTCCAAGAGGTAAAGGAGTTGCTAGATGAGTATGTCAAATTGTTCCCATAACAGTTACTCGAAGGACTACCCTTATTTTGAGGCATAGAACACTGCATTGACTTAATGCCTGATGCCACCCTACTGAATAAGCCAGCCTATTGGATGAGTCCTGAATAGGCTTCTAAGCTCCAACATCAAGTCAATGAGTGATGAGTTACCAACTACCGGCCCAATCAATCGTACTTGCCTTAGATGCCTCCAGTCCCCCACCTGAAGGATTCTTTCTCGTCAACCCATTGATGACGGGAAACAGTATGTTGAAGGGGGGTGGCTAAATTCCCCAAGAACTCTAAGTGGTTATACTATGCTCTGCTCATTATCATGTGCCAATGCTGACCTTCCTCTAGTCGAGAGCTCTATGTCGAGTGACCAAACTTTAAACTGTCGAGAGTCTTCTACTAAGTAAATGAAGCTGGCTCCTAGCCAGGTACTTCTCTTTTGACCTCCTTCTAACTCTCACAGCATCATTTTACTTCTTAGCTTCCTTGTTGTCGTAACCTCTTGATCCCTCTCACCTACTGTGTTTAAATAATCTTTGTATGGGACTAATGTTACACTGCTACCTATCATCTTCATCTAACATTGTATTATTTTTTCCTTTTTGCCTTTTGTCCTTTTTACCCCTTTTTGTATGTACAAAGAATCCCATTTTTGTATATACCTTATTATAATTTCTTTATTTATAATGTTGCCTTAGAGACTTACTATAAATTGTCCCTTTCCCTTGTAAGCTAGAATAATCTAACTTTACACATAGACATTGAATATTCTGTTCTTGTGAGACAACCTTCTCCAAGTCTATTTTTTTTCATACACTCTTATCTAATCTTGCCAAATAGCTTAGAATTAGTAGAGAGTGGACCTTGACATCAACTTGTACATCATATCAAGAAGTGTTAATTCGTGTTGTGTTTATTGGTGTGCCATATCCTTCAGGCAGCTTGACGTCAGCTACTCTAGTTAGTTCGTAGTCCTATTCATTTTATTTTCTTCAATATTTCAAAGGTCCCATTTAGTTCAACCCTGCCACAATGACTCCTAGTGATAATTGAGCTCCTAGGCACATCATATAATCCTGGTATTAAAGCTTGAGGTTGTGACTGAGAGCTGTGTGGCAATAGTCCTTACTTGTTTACTAGTTAAGATACTCTGTTTTCATTTAAAAGAGCAAAGCAAGCCATAGTTTAAGTTTAAGTGGCATTTATGTGTGTATGAGTAAAAATTTTCCTATGTAAAGAGTATTTTCTAAAGCTTTGTTTTGAGAATGTCAAATCCTAGTGTTTAACGAGAGATTAATGATGCCGAGAGTTATGCTTATGGTCATGATTAAGTTACCTAACAAACATTACGTGCTACTGATGAGTAGATATAAGATCTTGTTGCTATTGTGGCCAACTTAATTGTCTCAGTAAATAGAATCTTAGAGATTGGATCGCATGAGAGAGTTATTGAGCAGGGCCGAGAGATGAGAGATAGGCCAACCACCACCGTATTGTACCAATAAAGCTGCGAGAAGAAGATTGGAGCTAGATGAAGTGGAAGAGTATGAAGAAGAAGAAGACCAGTATGTTGAGATTGATAAGCGTGAGTTTAGACCACCAACAGGTATTAAACACCTCAAGGTATAGATTCTAAGCTTTAACGAGTTCAGTAGTGCTGATGACTTCCTTGATTAAGAGGAGAAAATTGAAAAGATATTTGACTTTTATGATTATGAAGATGCTATTGGTATACAAGTGGCCATGTTGGAATTTTCTAAATATATAGCAACGTAGTGGAAGAAACTATAAAATGTTTATGTGAGGGCTTAACACGAAGTCCAAATACAGAACGAGATGAAGAGAGTTCTAAAAAGTAAGTTTGTTCCTAAGCACTATGAGCAAGGCACTTTCTGACGTCTATAAGTTTTGATATAGGGTAACCAAACGGTAGATGACTATGTATGAGAATTTCAATTACTTATGATCCAGTGTGATGTCGATGAACTTGAGACATGAACTATCGCAAGGTTCATTTTTGGGCTAAGGACTGAAATTGGTAACATAGTGGAACTACAAAGTCTTACAACTCTAGACAAAGCCCTTTAAGTAGCATAAAGAGTCGAAAGGTAGAGGTAAATCTAGGCAAGTCGGATGCCAAGTAGTCGAACTATGCTACTGAACAAAAGGGGCATGCCAAGCCGACTAGTGAATGATTGAGCATTCAAATAGTTTTGAGGTGGAATGTCAAGGGAAAATGCTAAGCTGGCCTAAAGAAGGCTAAGGTAAGAGCAAAGTCGAGGAACCTAAGGTCCGAAAAGACTAAGGTTAGAGCTTAAGAAGAAAGACCCAAGAAATTAGATGTTTTAAATGTCTTGGTTATGGCTATGTAGATGTCTGAACTGTCAAGTTATGACCATAAAGGAAGACAAGCCCTAATTTGAAGTAAAAAGTGCCAGTGAAGGAGAGGAAGAGGTAGGAGTTGAACAGATGCTGGAAGAGTTTCAAGAAGACCCCGATGCTAAGATACCTCTTAAGGACAGTACCGAGTATTATCTTGTCATTAGATAATCTCTTAGTACATTTGTATCAGAAGAGAATAAGCAAAGAGAGAACCTCTTTCATACAAATTGCCAGGTGAATGGCAAGCTATGCACCATGATCATTGATGGAGGGAGCTATACCAATGTCATTGCATAAGGAGTAGTCAAAGCTATGAAATTACTGACCCTACCACACCTTAAGTTGTACAAGATTCACTAGTTGAATGAAAAAGGAGGCTTACATGTTACCGAGTATGTTAAAGCACCAATTACCACTAGTGATAGGTACAGGGATGAGGTGATGTACGATGTCCTTCCAATATGTGCTTCTCACATATTACTCAACCAACCAAGGCTATTTAACATGAGGGTGTTGCATGATAGGTATAGAAACACCTACATGTTCCAGAAAGATAGGAAGAAAATAATACTGACACCTTTGAGTCTAAAGAAAGTATAGGAAGCCTAAGAAAAGGTTGTTAGATCTCTACAATAGAAGTCCTTGGTGATTTCCTGAACTCAATTTGCATGAGAAGTTAAGACCGAAGACTATGTGCTTCTTTTATTTAGGAGACTCTTGGAAGTGAGAGATGTTGAGAACTACCCAACTGAAGTAAGAGCTCTATTAGAAGAGTATGCCGATCTATTCCCTGCTAAGATGCCAAAAGGTTTACCACCCTTAAGAGGCATTAAACATTGCATTGATCTTCAGCCTAGAGCAGCCTTATCGAAACAACCTACTTATAGGCTCAATCTTGAGCAGGTAGGCGAGCTGAAGAAGCAAGTCGATGAATTGGTGGATTGCAGTTATGTCCAAAAGAGCATGAGCCCATGTGTCATCCCTATCATACTACTACCAAAGAAAGATGGGCCATGGAG
This sequence comes from Lumnitzera littorea, assembly GCA_024138015.1. Taxonomy (NCBI): domain Eukaryota; kingdom Viridiplantae; phylum Streptophyta; class Magnoliopsida; order Myrtales; family Combretaceae; genus Lumnitzera; species Lumnitzera littorea. Next base: position 96,633,620 of record JAMXBB010000003.1, read on the forward strand.
AATGTGCATTAACAGCCGTGTCTCGACAAAATTACTGTCAAGTATCGATATTCAATCTTATGGTTGGATGATATGCTCGATGAGTTGCATGGTGCATGCATCTTTTTGAAGATAGATCTAAAAAGTGGCTACCACCAAATATAAATGAGATCAGGAGATGAATAGAAGACAGCCTTTAAGACATGGGATGGTCTATTCAAATGAATGGTTATTCTATTTAGTTTGATGAACATGTTGAATACATTCATGTGGCTAATGAATCATGTGCTTAGAACATTGATTGACAAATGTGTTATGGTCTATTTGACGACATGGTCTACAGTGCCGACCTTATCACCTATACAGAACATTTAAGATTGGTGTTCAACATACTCCATGTTAAGAGATTATTCAATAACTTGAAGAAATGCGTGTTTTGTCAAAGTGAGGTTATAATCCTCGAATATGTTGTTTCAGGGAAGGGAGTTAAAGTTGATGACGAAAAAGTTAGAGCCATTCTTGAGTGGCTTACATCAACTAGTGTTATCGAAGTCAAGAGCTTCCATGGTTTGGCTTTTTTCTATTGGACATTTATTTAGAACTTCAATTCCATAACTGTGCCATTGACCGAATTGACTAGGAAGAACATTTAGTTTAGGTGGTCAAAGAAAGTTTAGAAGAGTTTTGAAGATGTGAAGTCTAAATTGACATTGCTATAGTACTTACCCCACCAGATTTCGAGAAAGTTTTTAAGGTTGAATGTGATGTGTCTGGTGTCGACATTAGTGTTGTCTTTATGTAGAAGCACCAACCCATTGCCTACTTCAGTGAAAAACTCCAAGGTACTACCCTGAATTACTTAGCTTACAACAAGGAGTTCTATGCCCTTATCCAAACACTCTAGAACTAGCAGCATTATTTGTTGCCGAGAGAATTCATCATCTATTTGAATCATGAATCTCTCAAGCATCTTTATGAGCAACAAAAGCTTTCTCGGCATCATGCCAAATGGGTTGAGTTCTTAGAGACCTTTTGCTATGTCATCAGATATAAGAAGGGGAGCACCAACATAGTGGTTGATACACTTTCTTGCCGTCCTACCCTCATCACAACATTGCAAGCTAAGGTGCTTGGATTTAGTACTTTGTCGAATCAGTATGAGTATGACTGGTATTTTAGGCCCTTAGTAGCTAAGTGTAATGTTGGAGGTGCAGTGAATGGATTTTACTTGAGTCAGGGGCTCTTGATGAAGGGCAAGTAGGTTTGCATGCCGAGTGGTTCGGCAAGGGAGCTACTCATTCAAGAAGCTCACGTCGGGTGTTTGGCTAGCCATTTTGGGGAAAAGAAGATGATTGAGATATTAAAGGAGCATTTCTATTAGCTTGGGATGATGAAGGGTGTGCACCAAGTACTTAAAAGGTGCAAGGTATGTAAACATGCAAAGGGGAAGAGAGAGCCCTATGGAGAATACACACCCCTACTAATTCCAAAGTAGCCGTGGATTGATCTAAACATGGATTTTATGCTTAGCCTTCCCCAAACACTAAAAAGACACAACTCAATCATAGTGTTGATTGATTGGCTCGACAAGATGGGCTACTTCATTCCTTGTCATAGAACTAATGATGGTTTATTCATTACTAATCTCTTTTAGTAAGAATTGTGTGACTATATGGAGTACCAAGGAGTATTGTGTCTAACCGTAACTCAAAGTTCATGAGCTTCTTTTGGTAAACCTTATAGAGGAAGCTTGACACTAAGCTCCTATTCAGTACTTCTTCTTACCCCTAAACAAATAGCCAAACTGAAGTTGTGAACAAAACTGTCGATAGCCTCCTGTGTGCAACTGTTGGAAAGAATTCTCATGACTGGGATTTATGCCTACTAGTCATTGAATTTGCTTATAATCGCTTAACTCATAGCTCAATTGGAACATCACCATTTAAGGTTATTTATGGACTTAACCCAAACCTACCCTTGGATTTAATTAACAGTCCAACTATATAAGGGAAAAGTCAATCCTGCCTACAACGTGCCAAGAAATTCCAGAGGTTACATCGGAAAATTACCGAGCAATTCGCTAAAATTGTGACCTGACAAAAGGAAGCGGGAAGCCATGGAAGGAGATGAGTCGTTTATACCCTTAGGGACCTTGTTTAGATCCATCTTAGCAAGGAATGCTTCCCTGGCAAAAGGACGAACAAACTATCTCCCAAAACAGATGGACTTTATAGGATCCTTAGGCATATTAATGATAATGTTTATGAGGTTGAGTTTTAGCGTGTCTACCACATTTAACATTACTAATCTAACTCCCTGTGTGCCCAATGATGATGAGGATCATGATTTAAGGGCAAATCTCCAACAACCCTAGGGAGCTGATAAGTTACCAACTACCGACCAAATCACTCGTGCACACCTTAGAGGCTTCCAGTCCCTTACCCAAAGGATTTTTTCTCATCAACCCACTGATGACGAGAAACAGTATGATGAAGGAGGATGGCTAAATTCCTTAAAAGCTCTAAGTAGTCATACTATGCTCTATTTGTTATTGTATGCCAATGCTGACCTTCCTCTGGCCGAGAGCTCTATGCCAAGTGACTAAACTTTCAACTGCCAAGAGCTCTGTGTCGAGTGACTAGACTTTTAACTACCAAGAGTCTTCTACCGAGTAAATGCAAGTAGCTCCTAGCTAGGTACTTCTCTTCCGGCCTCCTTCCTTCTCTCATGGCATCCTTTCACTTTGCGGCTTTCTTTTCATCGTAACATCTTAATCCTTCTCTACTACTGTGTTAAGAGAATCTACATATGGGACCAATGTTGCATTGCTACTTGTCCTCTTCATCTAACATTGTACTATTTTTCCCTTTTTGTCTTTTATGCTTTTTAACCCTTTTCATATGTATAAGTAATCCGCTTTTTGTATGTACTTTCTTATAATTTCTTTATTTATAATGTTGCCCTAAAGACTAACTATAAATAGTCATTTCCCTTATAAACTAAGATAATCTAACTTTATACATAAACATTGAATATTCTATTCTTGTGAGACAATCCTCTCCAAGTCTATTTTCTTTTTCATATGCTCTTATCTAATCTTATCGAGTAGCTCAAGATTAGTAGCAGGTAGACCTTGACAAGTGGACGACGAGAAGATTCGAGCAATCATCGAGTAGTTAACTCTTATTACTTATGCTGAAGTGAGAAGTTTCCATGGACTAACTTCTTTCTATAAAAGATTCATCAGAAATTTCAACACTCTCGCCAAATCCCTTATTGAGCTAACAAAGAAGAATATCGACTTTTGATGGGGAGAAAAGAAAGAGAGGAGTTTTATCAAGGTAAAGGAAAGATTGACCTTCGCCCCTATGTTAGTTTTACCTGACTTCAAAAAAATATTTAAGATGTGTGACATGTCAAGTATTGGGATAGGCATTGTCTTAATGTAGGAAGGCCAACCAATTGCCTAGCATAATAAGAAGCTTAAGGGACCTCAATTAAACTACTCTGTATATGACAAAGAGCTCTTAGTACTAGTCCAAGCACTGCAAGTATGGCAGCATTACCTATTGCCAAGAGAATTTGTCATCTATACAGACCATGAGTCTCTGAGGTATCTTTGAAGTCAGACAAAATTGTCAAAGCGGTAGGTGAGGTGGGTCAAATTCCTTGAGAGGTTCAACTTTGTAATAAAATACAAATAAGGGAAGAGCAACGTAGTTGCAGATGCTCTTTCGAGGATGCATGCACTCTTGACTAAACTACATGCCAAATTGTTTAGGTTTGCTAGCATTAAGGAGTAGTACTTTCAAGATCCACACTTTGAACCCATATTTGTGCAATGTGTTGATGGAAGGATAGTAGACAAGTACCATGTAGAAGGTGGATACGTATTTCGAAGGGGGAAATTCTGTGTAGCGACCTACTTTCTACGAGAATTACTTATTAGGAAAGCCTATAATAAAGGACTCTTTAGGCATTTTGGGGAGAGAAGGACTTATGAACTATTGAATGGCCATTTCTTCTAGCTAAGAATGAGATGAGACGTACACCAAGTTATAGAAGGCTATATCGTGTGAAAAAGTGATAAGTGTCGAGCCGAATAAGGGAAAGCAATGCCTTTACCTATTCCGATGAAACCATGGACCGAATTGAGTATGGACTTTATTCTTAGACTACTACAAACTACTCGAGGAAAAGATTTTGTAATGCTTACCATGGATAGGTTCAGTAAGATGGCACACTTTGTGCCCTACTCTAAAACTAATGATGCTTTGGCTATTACTTCTCTTTTCTTATAGGAAATTGTTAGGTTACATAGCATGCCGAGAAGTATAGTCTCAAACAAAGACCTAAAGTTCTTGAACCATTTTTGGAGAACTCTGTGATGATGGATGGGGACCAAACTACTATTTAGTACTTCATGTCACCCCCAAACGGATGGCCAAATAAAGGTAGTCAATCATACTTTGGGATCACTACTCTGAGCTACAATGGGCAAGAACTTGGCTTATTAGGACATCTGCTTACTAGCAGTCGAATTCACTTATAGCCAAACAATACATGACACCACCAAGCAGACCCCCTTTAAGGTTGTCTATAGTTTCAATCTTGAGTTACCCCTTAATCATACTTCAATACTTGAATCCAAGCGAAAAAACCCTAACATAAGAGCCTGAGCATAGTCCCTTCAGCACATCTACAATAAGGTCACTCGGCATATTGACTAGGTCACTAGAAGACTATGATAGAAGGCCAAAGGTAGAACAGCATATTCCAGCTAGGAGACATGGTATGGTTGTACCTCAATAAGGAACGGTTTCCAAGCAAGAGGAGAAATAAGCTATCTGTAAGAGCTAAAGGACCCTTTAGGATCCTCTAGAAAGTCAATGACAATGCTTATAGGTTAGAGTTGCCAAAAGATTATGGGGTATTTGATACCTTTAATATTGCTAACCTCAGTCCATATCACCTTGACGGAAAGCTGACTAAAGACTATTTAAATTTTATCCCATATCTAAATCAACCCAGAGGGAATGATGAGAATCAAGCTACTAGACTATTAACAAGCAGCCGAGTTCGATGATTAAAGGGATTAGCAAGGCTAATCCTCTTGCTTTAGCTGACTCGTACCAAAGCCGAGACCAACTCTACATGCCGAGTCGAATGACTGGCCATCTCTTGGAAATTATGTGCCGAGTAGAAGAATGCCTTGATGATAACCACACTCCGTACACCAACTTGGTCCTGTCCTACCCAACTACTTGCTTGACATCATTATTATCGAAAGGCCAAGAGTCCTGCCCTTCACAAATCTTTATCCACTCCTATTCGAATGAACCCATGACTATGTAGAACTCCTATTTAGCCACCCAACCAGCCCATACTACTTTGTCTATACCCTTTAATAGCACCACCAATGCATTGTTGCCACATGTTCGAGACCACTTCTAGAATCTGCTACTATAATCATTACCTTTTTCATAAATATATATATATATATATATATATTTTACTCTTTGTATACCTTGTACATTACTTCTTGAAGACTATGCCTTTTTTTTTTCCTTTTTAGGCATATTGCCTTAAATTCTTAGTTATAAATATCCCTTTATATTTTTAGCCGTAATCATCATTAGATTGACATTAATACACTTAACATTTTTTCTCTCGTAAACATTTCCTATTCATTTCACTCTTATCCTAACGCTTGAGGAAGACTAGGTAGCAAGTAACCTCACCGGACCAATTCCTGCATCATATCAAATTATGTCGTGAGTTATCGAAAGTTCCATCGGCGCATCATATCCTTTGGAACTATTTATAGGTTATTGCTTATCCTTTTACTTACTCTCTTGCATTTCCCCATTACTCCTTTTAAGCTTTCAGCAAGCTTAGACTCATCCCCGTAGCTGGCCTTATCTATTCTTGGCTACAATCTGCATCAAAGCGCATAGGGCATTCCTCTTCACCAATTTATCTTAGCGAGCTTATAAGGTGCTTCCTTTTACTAATTTCCCTTAGGTGCCTTAACAAGCCTATAGTGTACTTCCCATTGTCAACCTCACTTTAGTGAGCCCATAAGGTGCTTCCCTTAATCAATCCCAATTTAAGAGTTGTTAGTCCCCGAGAGACGCTCCGCCTAGGTTAATTAGCTTAATAGGGCACTACCAAGTTTCAATTTAGGGTATTAGCTAGCTCAAGAAGAGCTTATCTATCTCATTTAATTTAAGGTCTTAACCAACTCAAGGAGTGCTTATCCATCTCATTTAATTTAGGGCCTTAGCTAGCTCAAGGAGCGCTTCGCCCATTTGCCTAGGTTAGTCAACTCAAAGGAGCACGACTAGGATTTCAATTTCTCTTTAGGGTTTTAGCCAGCTTAAGAAGTGCTTTGCTTGTTTGCCTAGGTTGTTAGCTCAATAGAGTACTACTGGGTTTCAATTTAGGGTCTTAGCCAGCTTAAAGAGCACTTTGCCTGTTCACCTAGGATAGTTAGCTCATAGGAGCACTTCTAGGTTTTTCTAGAATTGATTCTAAGTTAGGGTTGGTAGTCCCTTAGAGAAGCTTTTGCCTCAATTAATGGGCTCAGAAGAGTACCACTAGGTTTCTTTTTAGAAGCTATTCTAATTTAAGGTTATTAGTTCCTTAGAGATGCTCCTACCTTAGTTTAGCTTAAAGTAGCATGACTAGGTTTCTCTCAAATAGATTCTAATTTAAGGTTGTTAGTCCCCTAAAGACACTCTTCGCCTAGGTTAGTTAGCTCAAAGTAACACAACCAGGCTTCTTTCTAAAATAGATTCCAATTAAGGGAAACTAGTCCCCTAGAGACACTTCCGGTTAAGTTAGTTAGCTTAAAAGTAGCACGACTAAGTTTCTCTCAAATCGATTTCAATTTAGGGTTACTAATCCCCTAGAGACACTCCCACCTGAGTTAGTAAGCTCAGAAAGGCATGACCAGGTTTCTTTTTAGAATTGATTTCAATTTAGGGTTGCTAGTCCCCTAAAAATGCTCCCACCTAAGCTAATGAGCCTAGAAGAGCACAACTAGGTTTCATTCTAGAATCAATTCCAATTTATGGTTGCTAGTCCCCTAGAGACACTCCCACCTTGGTTAGTTAGCTTAAGGTAGCACAATCAAGTGTCTCTTAAATCGATTCCAATTTAGGATTGCTAATGCCCTAGAGATGCTCTCGCCTAAGTTAATTAGCACAAAGTAGCAAGACCAGGTTTCTCTCAAATCTATTTCAATTTAAGGTTGCTAGTCCTTTAGATACACTCCCACTAAGGTTAATTAGCTTAGAAGGGCACGACCAAGTTTTAAACCATTCTTTATAGCCAGCTCCTAAGGCACTAAACCTTTCTAAACTCATTCACCTTTCACTAAATTCCCAATGGACTAAACCTAGGTTAGCTAACTAACTAGCTAATTATAGTGCTTCATAGGACAAATTCCATCCTTGGGGTAAAAATAATATCTCTTTTGTCTTTATGGCAAAATTTTACCCAAACTACACTACAAAGAGAGGCAGTTGTTGACACCCCATTATTGCCTCTTTTATTTTTTCAAAATTTTTAAGATAATTTAAGGGGTTCTAATTTAAGGAAAATTTTGAAAAATTACAAAAAAAAAAAAGAAAGAGAAAATTTAATTTAATTTTGAGAGTTTAATAAAAAAAAAAGAGGAAGAAAATGAAAAAAAAAATAAAGTTTTTAGATAGTTAGTAAAATATATTTCTTTTTTAGTTTTCTTATTTTTTAGGCCTTAATGATAATAAGAAGGGAGGAATGTTGGGCTTGGGCTTAGGCTTAGGCTTAAATCTAGCCTAAAGTAACCTTAATTGTACGTATGGATAAGGTACAGGCTAATGACCTAATAGTAAAACACATAAGCATGGCATTGGATTTGACTTAAGGTCATAGGTTTGAATCTTACCAAGGGCATAAATGCCTTTTTGTTTTTTTCTCCTTCATAACATACATCACCATTTGTCAAGGCTTTATTGTGTTACGAATCTTGATACGTAGCGCCTAGTGTTTGGACCACAGCTAACATGGCACCATATGCATGCTACATCATCATTGTCATCCACATGTCAAGAAACATAGCATACACATGGTAAGACATGTATCCCTGATAGGTTATATACTATGGCCATGTCAACTACTACATGTCTTGTCTTGACACGTAGTACGACATGATGCATCCCTACGGTTAACGTAATGCCACATAAGCACTTTCCCTTCTATTTCCTTCTCTTCCTTATAATTTCCTCCCCTTTCCCACACTTTCCTTCTTGAACAACTCACTTCAAGAGCATTTTTAGTTCGTTTTCCTTCGTAATTTCACCAAATTAATGGTGAACTTGTGAAGCACACATTGGATACTATGAATTGGGATAAGAAAGTTGGTTTGATTCATTCATTTACTCATTCAAATTGAGATTTGAAAAATGGAAAAAAAAGGAAATCCGCGATTCATCATTAATTTCATTTTCAATTCCCATTTACGGCCTCGACACACACACATCATGACAAAACCTAATCATTGGAGCTCCCTCTCTCTCTCACTAGACAACTCACCATCGTATGCCCTATCTTCCTTCTCTACTACTCCTCGCACCATCCATATATTAAGCATTGATGCCCCAAACACGAATGACACATAGCACTAACACTCCGATTGATTACCCCCTCTCTCACAAACCGATCCTTATTGTTGCAATCCCCAATATGCTACCACCCAAGCTAAGCCCCTATGCCACCATAACCAACCTAATTGTAGTAAACTCAAAGACTTACTCCCTCATCCCTACCTCAACATCACCGAATTCTAATAACCTAACCCTACTGACAATACCCTCTCCTTCACCTAAACGACTGCTGCAACCTACTATCTAACCTAAAACCATTGCTATAGAGCCACCCAAACACATATAACATCTACGTGCAACTCTAGCCATCTTCACTAAACCCAAACATAGAATCCTTAACAGCCTACAAGTTATTCCCCAACTGCACTACACCACAAGCATATCATCGCAACACCTACCTACGTAACCTAAACCCATTGTAGCAACTCCATAAACATGCACACACCCTCTCTTGGCATAGCCAATGCCTAAGCCTAACTAATATACCAATCCTCGACCTGCCACTACGCCTACACTAACTAGACATCAACCCAAAATTGAACACCACTGCCTATGCATAACCCTATTCACGTACACCTACAAAACCACCATCGACCCCCCATACTTGAACCAAATCTCGTACTCCACCACCAAACGACAATCCTTAACAATAGCATTGGTCCTCCTACCCCATTTCCTAATCTAATTCACATAAATTCATCCTTTCCCACTCATTTGGTGGCTGAGAATCACTAGGAGGTTGTTATTGCTTGTCATGTATTACTCTTTCTCTCTCTCCCTTATATGAAATCACACATAGTACATGTATGACCCAGATTTCACCCAAGTTTGACTACAATTCGCTCTACATCTGTACCCAACCCTATTGCTCCTAATCTATATATCCTACTCTTTTGGTCCAGTCTTTCATGTTGTTATGTTTTTTTTTTTTTAATTTTTGCTTATTTTATTTCCTATAATGTTGCTATATTAAAAAACAAAAAAGAGAAGAACAAAAAAAGAAGGAAAAGGGAAAAAAAAAAAGAAGAGAAAAATCTTAGTTTAATTTTATTTTTATTTTTATGTTTAGTTAATGCATAATTAAAAATAGATAAAAGAAAATAAAATGAATAAAAAATGAAAAATATTTTAAAGCTTAGAAAATCAATTTTCTAAATAAAAAAACATGAATAAATTCTTTTCCAAATTAGGATTATTTTAGAATTTTCCAAAAATAAAACCCCGATTAGGGTCTTTTTATAAAATTTCTTTAAATAACTCGAATTAGGTAAAATACATAAACCTGGCCTTTTTATTATCAAAATTAACTCACCTACCTAAAGATTTGCCAAAAAACTATAGAAGTCTAATTTCGAAGAGTAGATTCATAGGCACTCATACGTACTGAGTGATATAAAATATGGAAAAAAATTATTTTCCCCCTTTACTAAATAATTCTTTAAATTCTTATATTTTATATATAGATATAATTTCAGTTATCATTTGCAAAATAAATGTTATTGTTAGAAGGGTATTTGAAAAGTAAAATTAAATTCGAAAAAGTAAAAAGTGGTACCCATTAAAAGTTTAATAGAATAGCCCTCGAACTTGATCTTTTGATTTTAAAAAACCATTTCTGGAATTTGGTTTTTCAAGTAAACCAGTGGCTAGGTTAAATCAATCCATTCAGCTAATTTAACTTAACTTTTTTTTTCCTATCTCTAGTTAGGTGGCGACTCTAAAGAATTTTCTTAATATGTTTAAAAACTAGTTTTCTTTAACTCTTAGTCGACGATCAATATTTAAATGGGTTAGGGTTTAATATTGATCAAGTTAAGGAAAACATAAAATCAGGAAAAAATCAAGCTCAATAATGCCACAACAAATAAAGTCTTATTTTAATTAATCCTATATTTTTAAAATAAGCAAAAATCCATATTTTACTAAGATATTTTTCTAATGAAGTTAAAAAATTTTAAAGACTCTAACTTTGTTAAATCACATATATACATTTGACTATTGTTTGATTCGACCTTAAAAGACTAATTAACATGACTTAACACTTTTTAGACTTTGTTATTTTTTCAATTTTTTTATTTTTTTCAAATTTTCATATTTTTTGTCTGTTTTTCCTTTTTTCAATTTTTTTTTTGTATTTTTCCTATAAATCAAGCCTAAAAAATAAAAAAAAAAATAACCTAAAATAAAAGAGTGGCAAAAATGAGGTGTTTACAATAATTATTTTAAATATAGTTTAATCTACTATTATTTTTTCATGCAATTTCGAAGATTTATAGTACTTGCTTAAGAACCTACATTTCTAAGATGAAAATTAAATTAAATTTTCAAAACGTAAAATATTTTTGTTTTGAGCTGAATCATTTTTGTATAACCTACTAGATATATATATATATATTTGACAGTGGTAACAAGGATATTTAAAAATTCACATGTCTAATATTAATTATAATTATTTTGAATAAACTAATAGTTTTCTTAATTTGTTGAAGTAAATGGTTTTCAAAAATCAATTGATGAACCTAACATTTTATGGTTTTTGGAAGTTTATAATGATATTGGAGCACTTAGTTTTTAACTTGCTTATAAACTTGATTATTTTCATAATGATTTGTAATTTTGGGCCGTAGAATGAATTTTCTAAAATGTAGATGATAAGCTAGTTTAGTATATTCCATGATCAACATTCAAAGTATGATTTTGTGAGTCATGGGATTTTTTGGGCATTTAATCTAGTTTGTGTATTATTCATTATGTAATTTCTTCCTTTTTACTTATATATTGGCTTAAATTATTCATTAGTAATTTCTATTGTCAACATTGTTGTAAAATATGTGCTAGACAAAATATTTTGCTAAAATTTCCATGCGAATAGGTCCAAAATAATGACATGTTTAGATGGGTAAACTGACTTAGTTAAATGATACTATAATTAGGAGATCAAAACCTTAGCTTGATCTTGTTAACTTTAATGGATAAGATGGATTAAGATTGAGTACTAATTTGACTAATGACAAAAAAAGGAATGTGAGCTAAACTATAGGAGATTAGCAAGGTTATAAAGTGCATATTTAAGTTAAAAGGTAAGTCAAAGGCTCAATTAAGTAAGAACTCTAAATTAGAATCCACTTACAGGGTAAATTAGAAGGTTCCTAGACAACAATTCTAACCTGAAATACCTTAAAATGTAAGTTAGAAGGTTACTTTCAACAATAACACCAACTTAACCAAAAAGATAAGTTAGAGGATACCTATAATAAGTACCTCTTTAAGAAATGACCTTAATTCTTAAAGCCTCTAGGTATAAGTAACTTATCAAATTAAGAATAACAAACTTAATCAAAGGAATAATAACGAAATTAATTTATCATTCAACATTAATTAGATTAACTTTATTTGCATAATTAAGACAGTAACTTGAAACATTGCATCAGTAATATATACAAGAGTTGGTTAACAAAGGTTTATATCTAACATGTAATTAACTTTGGTATTGTGTGATCTTCCTTAAGTGTGGTAGGTGAAGAAGAACCACACCTTGAAGCATATGATTCGTGTTACTATTAAGCCCTTGTAAGTGGAATTTGTGATTTTAGGAAATAAACTTACATCTACTTAATTTTCATGACTAGATTCATAATGGACTGTATTAGCTTGATTAAGTGATTAAGTACGTGACTTCTGTTGAATATGTATTTTTTTTTTTTTTATTGAGTTGTTCTCCTTTTATATGTTTGATTTTGGTAAGGATATTGAGACTTTGAAAACCTAGGGAAATGAATTATCTTTTTAGGTGTTCACTTAAGTGAACCCTATGTAAAGCTTAGAACACTAAGACGTAAAAATGAAACTTAGATAACTAAGTTATGCTTGATTTGGAATTTGAGATTCATGCTTGATATTGTGTTGATACATTGTATAGTGCATTCATGCCATTGCATCTAAAAGAACCTATAAGTCAGGTTTTCCTTTAAAAACTAAGGTATTGCTGGACTGGATTTTAAACATATAAAAGTGCATTGCTTAATCAGTTTTAACCACTATTGTGGTCAATAAGGCTCTAAACAAGTTAAACTACTTATGAGTTACTTAAACTCAACTCACTTTAAGCTTATCTTAGCTCAAGCTCAAAGAAATTAATTAGATTGAAGAGGCTAGAGATTCTACCAAAGCAAGTGCTATTTGAAAACAATTAGCCAGCATCATTGTTCTTAGGTTGTAAAGGCTCTAGCTACATAAAGAGTTTAATGTGCTAATCAGTGCCTGACCCTAAGATGTGACAAATCGATCCCTATGTGGATCGGGGGCAAATGCCTAGACTCAAATGTCTTATATTTTTCGAAAAATTGATTCAATGGATGGGATTTGGTATAAGCTGACTTCAAGCTCAAAATAAAGTTGGTTCATCTAAATGAGTCAAGCTCAAGCTCCTGTTTATATATGCAAGTCAGCCTATTTAGGTTGTTGAATAAGTTCGCGAGCTTTATATATATTACAAATATTATATACATAAATATATATATATACATGTTATATTATATTTTACATATAATTAAAATCCAAAATTTAATAACTATATAATTTATATAAATAATATGATATGAGATAATATAAAATACATAATATATAATTAAATCTTTATCCACTCTTTATTAGTCTATTTATTCATTTTGTATATATAGGCTCGTAAGTAGGCTTAAGTTCAGCTCACTTTAAAACTTGGCTTGGCTCAAGCTCAATTTATAAACGAGTTCAGCTCAACCTCATGATAAAGCTTGTTTATTTAAATGAGATGAAGTTGATCCTATAATTTTCAAGCTAGATGAAAGCTAGACTTGACTCAAGCTAGTAAATTTTTTAACAAGTTGAGCCTAAGTATTCAAAAGCTTGACTTAGCTCCTTTACAAACCTAGCTATTAGCTAGGCTAGATTTAGCTGCTCATCATAGCCTTAGGTTCCTACATGGATTATTTGAATACCTAAGAAATTGACTAACCAAATGGAAGTAGGTTAGGTTACGATATATGTACAAATGAATGTCACTTCTACAAGCATGGCATTTTATTGTATGTTTTGTTTTATCTACTCACTTACCTCATGAAGAGTTGAGGGGATATATTTATCCTCAAGTTAAGAAGGAGGTTAGAATGGTGCCATCACAAAGGGATCACTTTTAGGAATACCAATTGGAGTCAGCTTCTTTTGGAAGAGGTCTATGTCCTGTAAAGTTTAATCTTACTAATGATATGTCTATAAGAAGGGGAAAAAAAATCTATGTCCTAGGAGTTTAGACATGATAAAGTTGTATATATGTGTTATAATGAAGTATAAAGTTGAACTTCAATGTGCTCTTTTTATTATTAAAAGCACTATCTTTTGAGTTTAAACGGGTTAGCCTTTATGATGTTGTATTCTGTACCACGCCAAGATGTAGCAAATTACAACTCATAGAATCAATATCTAGACATTTGGAATCTCAATTATGACATAATTTCAAGAATAGTTCACATTTTTCAAGTCATAACATTATCTTCAAAAACATACAACTCAATATATTGATTTTGATGTCTCGAAAAAAGTTTAGATTTCCCATTTATATGTGAATCCATACTAGTTAAATGGGGCTTAAAAATTAAGTATTTAGCTCAACAAGGCCACGGTGCTAGAATGCCCCTATCAAGGCACTCTAATGCCAAAATGACTAACTTGGAATTATGTAATGAAACGTCCAAATTAATTAAAAAAGGAAAAAACAAGTTCTTTAGGCAAAAGTGGAAACAAAAATTCCATTTGTGCTAAATAATAAGAAAAAGGTTACTAACATAATAAAAGTCCTAAATTAACCTTGTATTATTAAATTAAGTAGCAATAGTATTTCAACTTAGTTGTTATAGATATTTTTCAAGAAGGTTAAATGAATATATACATTTTAAGTCCATAAGATAAAGGTAGTATAAGAAGGTTAGTTTGGTAATAACATAAGCAATTTAAGGGAGTCTTAGTAATGGAAAAAATTCATTAAAAAAATGAGAGGATTAATAAATTAAAGAAAAAATGACAACTCCCTCTTGGTGGTTGACGTTACCCATATCCGTTTTCTCTAATATCTTATTAGTTCAACATTTCTAAAAGAGATTTAAGACATATAATGGATCTTAGTCAAGGTTCCCATGGTTGTTAATTTCCAATTCTATGATTTTGCAATTTTATAAGTTATTTCTTATTCAAAACCCTTACAAAATCCTTTTTAGATAAAGCCTTGGTAGAATCCCATGAAAAAGTGTTTGAATAGATAGAATTGCGATTCTAGAAATGATTCTACAATTCTACACATGTATAACTCTCGATCTGATGGACCAAAAGCCCATAATGCTATGCTTAACCTTTTCTTACCTTTTTCTCCTTCTCAAATAAGTAGATGTAATTCATGCTTTCGCCTTTTCTTACTTTGTTTCAATGCCATAAGTTTTCTCCTTGTCTTCTAGACTTTAGATTTGAGTTCTTTAACCATCGATCGTGTTTAGTTTTCTTCTAAAAGGCTAAACCTTTTGTAATGCCACTTGATTTTTTAAGCTTTTGAAACTTAGTTCACTAGTTGTAAATCCTTTGATGTGGACATCAATCGATATAATCAAAATTGAGGCAAAACCTAAGTCAAGAGGAAGGAAATATTCATTTGAAAGGATTACATCTTAGAAACATGGCCATAAACCAAGGGTATGAACCTTCCATCGAGGCATCTTTAGAAGCATGGCTAAGGATCATGACTATGTTCCCTGACCATGAATGTCTACATGCCCAAGAATGTACGAAGCATGGCCATGAAGAAAGGTGGAGTTTAACTTCTAAGACAAACACAATCTAGTTCACAACCATGAACTTAGACCATGAACATTCTTGCAAGCTTATTGCTAGTTTATTTTAGTAAACACTTGTATATTTCTTATTTTACTACATATACTTAATGTTGTAAGTAGGATAATTTACACTCTTACCCTAATGTTTATAGGGGATCAATATAAATATCTTTGTAGCATTATTTTGATAGAGTTAGTGAGCTTTGATTATTGAATTCAAGTAAACCTAAGAGCGTTTTCTCTATTTTCATTTCTTATCCATCTAGGTATTAGATTATGGCAACAAATTAACTTCATCAATTTATTCATCTGTGCATCATATCGGATGAGTGAATTGAAAACCCGGTTCTTATAATTAATGAGTTATATCAAATTGTAATCACAATTTGGTTAGTTTCTAGACTTGTGCATCATATCATTTCTAAGAATTAATCAATACCTTGGTTTGTTTCTTAGATTGGTGTGTTATATTCAATCATAAGAATCATCCATATCCTTTTATTTTTTAGTCATTTTATATTAGAAAAACCCAAAAATGTTGTCTTATACTATTTTAAACCCAAAAGGTCTAACCTTTATTAGTTGTGTGACTTTAATCCACATTAGCCAACTCTTCTGTATTACAATTCTATGATCTAATTCCATAAACTCTCTAGCGATTTTAAGGAGAATCTAGAATTTAATAATCAATAATTAGTAGAATGTGGTAGGTAGTCTTAAAATCAAGTTTAGTTAGGTGTAATTCATGATAATTTAATAATATCACATCATTAATAGATAGTACAAATTCACAAGGTATTTGAGGAGTCCGAAGAAAATGAATTGGGGCTTTAAGATGATGAAGTCACACGTAGAAGCAAAGGTGTGGTTAAGGTAAGTTCAACCTGATTTTCAGTTAAATTTAGTTAGAAGTGATATATGTATTGTTGATATTTTTGCTCCCATAACTTTAAATTTTCAAAAATAATGAAAATCCCTAAATTAGAAAACAAGGAGAAAATAGAAAAGTAAGAAAAGAAAAATGTAATGAAGACAAAAAAAAAAAAAAGAATAAAATACAAAAATGGAAAACCTCAAAAGATGGAAAAGTTAGGAAAAATGAAAAAAAAAAATGAAGAAGTTTGAAAAAGACCAAAAAATGAAAAAAAAAAATTTTGAAAAATAATTAAAAAATAAAAAAGTGAAAATAGCCAAAAATCCATATGTGGCTTCAAGACTTATTTAACCCACGTAGGGTGGAAATAATTTTCGAGTGGACAATAATTATATATGTCTGTTTATCACCATCCTTATGTATCTGTTGTATTTATTATACATTATCGCCTTCTATATATAATTGATATCTTATCATAGTTAACATATGTCTCCATCCATATAAGCCACTCCAATTTAACATACGAGAGATGACTTCAATAATATATTTTATTTATTTTCTTGTCTCGATACTCTTTAGTTCTTTTTTATAGGAAGTTTTATTTTATAATATGTTATGAACATGATTGTCCAGTCTTTCAAGTCTCTAATTTCTATATAAGTGATAATTGCTATATTGGTATGTTCTTTCACTAACATTTTTGTGGTACTTATGTATCAAAAGAGCTTTTGGTGACAAATTTATTGGGTCTAATTTTTATAAATTTTACTAATTCATATTAGATAGGATATCATCCTTCAATTCTTATTTTCGTATTAATTTTGTTCTTACTCAATTGACAGTCATTTTATATTTTCATAGTTTTCACTACGACAAAACTTAAGAAGTTTGACTTTGTAGCTCTTGATATCCTTATCGATAACTATCTATCATGGATATTAGATGGGAGATCCATTTATATGCTATGGGGCTTCAAGACATAATCAAAGAAGCAAATAAAGCATCCAATCAAGATAACACAAATGTTATGATTTTTCTTTATCACCATCTTCAAGAAGGATTAAAAATTGAGTATCTCACAATAAAAGATTCTATTGATATATGGAAATGTCTAAAAGAAAGATATGACCACAAAAAGATAGTGATCCATCCAAAAGCTTGATATGATTAGATGTAGCTACAACTCAAAGATTTTAAATCTATGAGTGATTATACTCGATTGTATTTAAACTTAATTCTCAACTAAAATTATGTAGAGAAAATATTGTCGACAAAGGTATGCTTAAAATCTCCACTTTTTATGCCTCATTCTAACTTCATTTTATACACTCTTCTAGATGAGCAAAATAATGAGCTATTAATGAAAAATCATGAGTCTCAACCAACTAGATTTATTTTATTTCCTTAGAAGAATGCAACATTATTTTGAAATTATGGCCATGATTATACTTATAGGCATGAAAGGGTGATCACAACTCAAAATGTATAATTTGTTTAACTTGAAAACCTACATTTGTGCATAAATTCTTGCAAAGTTTAGTTAATTTTTCACAAAATTGGAGTTTATGCACAAAATGGACCAATTTGTGCAAAATTATCAAAAATACAAGAAAAAGTGTTGTTTTTAAATGAATTTAATGCATTTTATATCTTATGTGTAGGTGCATAAGAGCTACTATGGTCTTAGTAACCCACACTATTTGATCAAGGAGGCCAAAATGAAGCACATTGGTAAATGTAGCCTACCAATCAATCAGTAGCCTTACTACCGACCAATTGGTATGCCTTGAAGCATCAAGAATGAGGCAACCTATTAACTAACTGATCATTAGAGAGGTCAGTGTCACGAACATAATATGTAGCGATAGATTTAACCATACAACCAATTGATAGCTTTAGCACTGACAATTAGTAGAAGAATTTAGGGTTAGGGTTTTTCAACTAAAACCTTAATCCTCTTAAACGCCATGTTTCATTAAACATGGAGATGAGAGCTACAATTAGGTTTTAGACATTTCTTAGTATAGATCTGCAAGCTCCTTGTCTAATTTACTATTTTATTGCCTTATTTATGACATTTAGTGATTGTTTTTATGATTATGATGCACATTTTTATTAGCTTAATGAGCATTGACTAAAGTTTCTTCATATAAACTCTTGTTCATTTGTTTACACTATCTTTACTTATTCATCCATAGAGTTTTCAACTATTTTCCCATCTTTTATTGCTACCATTATTAATGTTATGTGTGGCTAAGTTAGTTTTAGTGGGTTTATGAATATTTAGATAATGTAAATGGTGTAACCTTGTAGTTATGATATGGCTATGTGTGTTTGAATAGGATTTTAATGATTAGTATTGCATTAAGGCTTTTTGAGATGCTTTTTAATGAAATTTTCAATGAGTTTCCTTCTAATTATGAGACTGATAGGAGATTAGTCTTAGGAAATGCTTTTGAGAGTTTATAGGGTTGCATGGTTATGAGATTGAGAGGAGATTAGTTGTGTATTCACAATTTGGGTCAATGAGTCGATGGAACATTGATAATGGGTTCTTACGCTTATGAGACCAAGAAGAGATTAGGTGTTCCTCATTGAAGTCATAATGCCTTATGCAATCTTAGTGAGTTAGGATAGGTTATGAGACCGAGAGAAAAGTGACCCCCTAATTCCTAGGACTAGATTACTTAACTCATGATAGGAATTAAGTAATTTAGCTAATTGTATAGGGAAATGAGACTGAGAGGAGATTTTTCACTACATAGTTGAGTAAAGTGCCTTAGCCGGGATCGAACTTAAGTGAGTTCTATCAAAACCTAATTAAAAACTATCCCTAATATCTTAACAGCATACCTTCATCACTACTTCAGAAACATGTCAAAAGCCTACGCCTTTAGAATTTGTGTTTGTTGTTAAATTTCACTATCGTTTAGTTACATTTATTTTCATCTCATTATTTCTTATTTGGTTAACTTAGATTAGAGTAGTATGTTAGAATATGGTATTTTACCAAACCCTTTTCCTTGAAGAAATGGCCTAGTAAATACTCACAAATTTTATTACTATAAACAATCTAGCATACTAGTTGGTTAAGAGATTGACACTATTATGAAAATTTGTATTTACAAAGTGTCTTCAAATCAATCAATTTTTATTCAGTGTTTATATTGTCTTGTCAAAAGGGGTCACCACAATCATCATAATCATGGTGGTTATACTAATGACATCCTAAGAATACATTAAATCACCAAAAGTGGACGAATTCTAAAGAGATGCAAGATAAGGAAAAAGGTAGAGATTAGTAAAAGAAATAAATAGAATGTTTACCGTTAATATAAGATGAAAGATTATTGGCTTCATACCTATTGTATAGTAAAGCATCTTATTCACCTTTGTAGGTGTAGGAGCTTCGATGTGACGGTCATGTACATGCTGCATGAAAGTCGTACTACACAATACTAAGGATAATGACTTGCATGATACATAAGGGATTATGAAGAGAAGAGTAGTAAGGAAGAGGAATAGGCAATCTTAATAGACTTTAACACTTCTCATTTGCTTTTTGTAATGGATTAAATAGCAAATGGAAAAGGTATGCTTAGGAATGACTATTATTAGGAATAGATAAGAAATTCCTATTCCAGTGTTTATTTCATGTAAAATTTCATTGCAAGAAGTACTTGCTCTATTATTTAGTTCACCCCATTCATTGCAATATTAAGTTAGAAACATAACTAAAAATACCATTTTGCCCCTAAATAAATAAAAGTTAATTAATTACAGTACTAATGAGAGTATAATAGTCATACCATTAGAATTTTTTATTTCCTCTATAGAAGGAATAAAAGATTCTATCCTTTTTTAGATGATAACTATTCTCAATGGTGTAAGAATAGACAAGTCTCTAAGAATTAAAATCTTCACCAAATTTTCGAGTAAATAATGTAAGAAATAGCTGAGAGAGAATAGTAGCTATTCAATTTCCTCTTTATTACCTCAAAGTAAATGGTTAGTGTAACAAATGGAGGAATGTAGTCACATCAAACTCCATCATCTATAATAAAAGGACCCATGTTCATGAAATACTTAAACGTTTGATCTTTTAAGATGAGAATATAGTAGCATGATAACATTTGTATGGGATTCTCTTCTGTCCTAAAAAAGGAGAGGATAAGGTACTTATAGGAGTTAGCCATTGATCTCATTTATTAGATTGCAATGACAATCATCGACCAATAGTGACCTCTTCATTAATGGAACCCAAATGGGCTCTCCCTTTGGATACAAGCTAGTAAAGGCCTTATTTAATGTTTAAGTGAAATTGAGAAAGGTTAGTATTAGGCAAGCTAATCCAATAGGCTCAACTTTAAACCTACTATATCAAATCTCCCTTGATCATCTTGAATTTATGAGCCCAGCTATCTAAGTCCTATTACTTTAGCTCAAGAAGTCAAGTCTAATTAATTATTAGGCTTAAGACCCAATTTCGGTTTTTGCCTTCTACTTTTTGCTCATTAGCTAAAGTTTTCCAGATAAGTTGAAGAGATTTAGGCATCGTATTAGCATTTTAGATGGCTAAGGTGTTACCTGGCACATGGGCACTCTAAATAACTACTCTACTACCAGACGCGCTTACATAGTTGAGAATTTATTTTCCTTAGTGGTGTACATTGTAGAAGCCTAGCTCCACAACTACAAAAATAATCCCAAAATTTTCTTAGTGTGCAAGTTCGCAACACCATTCAATTGTGTGTATCAACTTTATGCTAATTATAGTTGTACTACCCCTAAGGAAATATAAATTCTTTTGAGTAGATGGTTTTTCTCAATACGAGCTATGCTGATTTGGCTTCTTACCTGATTCATGTGAACTATTTATCACACCTAATTAAACTTCCACATACCAACTTCATACTAGTGATTTCAATTGATTTTCCCTTTCTACATTCACCATATGTGATTCTACATTTTAGATTCATCTAACATTTCAATCTCCATCTCCATAGGTTCAAAGGTATAAGAATCTTTATTGCCATAAATCAAATAATGAGCTAATATATTTCCAAAACAACAACCAATTTTTTTTTAGATATTCTTTAGGTAAATTGAATGATAAGTTCTCGGCTTATTATAGATTGGATAAAGAGCTTGCTAGTAGCCAATTGACTTTTGATGATTTCCCTCCATAAAGCTTGATATGAGGAATTTTGTTTGTCCATTTGTTAGGAGAACCATTAAGGACTAAATACTATAACTAATTAAAGCTTGAAGAAAAACTTGGTAAGCTCAAAGACAAAAGAAAATATAAAGAAAGAGAAGGAACCATTAGTTAAGCATTGAATACTGAAGTTTCTTGACCTTCATTCTTCATCTTGTCTTCTTAATAGATTCCATTATAACAGTATAAGAGGTTCAAGACTCTATTTTCCTTAACTTAATAATGTTAGGACAAATACTGTTGTTTAAGCATTACAATATTTTATTCATATGTTTTGATTTCTTTGTTGTTGTACCTTATAGTATTAGGACCTATGTTTTACTCTTTCTTTACCAAACATTTCCAAAAGCTACTTTCCACTTTTTAATGGATTATTAATATTACCTCTTTCATTAGTATTTGCTCCTAACACTAGCTATTAAGATATTTCCATTACTATCACGTATTGAAGACATGCTTTTAAACAACTGTAGAAGCTTCAACTTTATATTAATATCCCTAACTTCGGCAATAGGATGGCTAAGCCTTACCAATAAGAGCATTTCAACTTCAAACTAGGCAAAAGTTATGATACTAAAGGGGCCCCCATCAACCACATGGCTATTGTTGGTACCTTACTCATCGTAGCAACTTTATTCTTTGAGTGGTTTGACACAAAGTTCTCTCCCACTCTTCTTCTTATACTCATGACATTAGCAGCACACATCCTCTATTCAATAAGTAATAATTGACTTGGAGGAGCAAAGGAATTGCAGGTTTTGCTCTTACCATTAAGGCTTTAGTTTTGCTATTGTTCAATAAACATAAATATGATGTTGTTGAGTGCCCTTTGATTTTGCTATTGCATTTGAGTGAATTATGTAGTTTTATATGGATACTCACTTTTTCTTCATTAAATCTACTGCCAAAACTCCCTTCTTTCCCGTTTGTTATTGTCATAGTCCATGTTGCTTGGACTTGATTATATTTTGTTTAATGTAAAGGAAAGAATGTGGAAATAAGTTCTGTTAAGATGATTTCAATGACCAAATTGATTTGATACATCTAGATTTTGCTAATTTCCTTATCCAACATAAAGGTGTTATATGATTGGCAATGAAAATGTTCAATGATGAATTTTCATATTTGTTTATTTATTTTTTCCTTATTATAATTTTGTGGCTTCATATTTTCTTTTCGTGTTCCAATGTTATGTTTCTTCTAATAATCCATAATAATAAAATTATAATCAATATTTTTTTATGTTTTGACTATCTTATTTATTTTATTTTTATATAAAGATTGGATATCCCTATGGCTAAATTTAAGATTAGTGAGGTAGAGAGATGTATAGTAAACTTTGCTACGATGCACATTATATCTAAAAATAAGAAATATTTTTCTCACTTGATAATTAGAAACACCACTATCAATATAATATTTGATAATGTAAAAATATTCAAAAGAGCTAATACTTTACTTTCTAAGAGAACAAGATTGATAATCAAGGATGCATTATTTTCCTTGAAATCTCAAAGAAATTTATTAAATTTTGAAGGCATTAATTTGAAAGGATATCAAATTGAGATAGTGGATGAGAAAAACATTGAGTATCACTACATTAAATTTGTTATTTTAGGTAAGAAATACGAATTTGAAAAATTACTCGCTTTGTCCTCTACATTATATTGTATATAAATTACTATAATTGAATCTCATTCTATCATAAAACCAAAAATTTACTAATTATTGCTATTAGCTATTGGACCAAAGGCATAATAGGTCAAAGACCTAAACCTAAAAAGGCATAAAACCACTAATGGTATAACTAAGGGATGCTCCTCAATTGATTGCCATCGATTAGGCACCCTTTAAATTCTTTCGGTAGATAGAATAGCCCCTTTTCACTACGATCCATCTCTTAGCAACCAACCCCCTTGTCAAGTCTATCTCAGGGTTAACACATGATTGCATCAGGCATTTTAGACTTAAGCAAGCTACTAGCCTTCTCTTGTTCCTTGGAAAGTAATCTCTTAGTGAGCCACTCACATTACACAATACAATGTGACATTAGCCCACTTACTTTAGCATGGCCTATATGTCCAATGCTAATCTACAGTGACATGGATTAGATAGGCATAAGTCCTAAAGATCATTACCCCATACTAATGACATCAGTAAGTCCCATCAAGGTCCAGTACAAAAGTATAAGGAGTTAACATATAAATACTACCCATGAGAAACATAAGAAATTAGATGACTCTAAAATCACTCTATGATAACTCTACAAATAGATTATCACGTACAATCCTTTACGTATTCTCCCTCCTAATTCGATGCCCTATTGTCCCTCGAGCCACCAACTTAAGCATCGAGTGGCTACGTTGGAAAACCACTCGACGTAAGGACCAAGAGGCTTAAGGAAGAAGACACTGTGCCAGTAAAAGAACTAGAATGATACTAATGACTTTATGGTTTGGCATGACCCTTTAGGCTATCCATGTTCAATAACAATGTGAAAAATTATTAAAGTTCATGTAGACATCCATTGAAAATCTAGAAAATTTTTCAGTTTATTGAATTCTCATGTGCTGCTTGTTCTCAAGGCAACAAGATTGATAATCGAGGATACATTATTTTCTAGAAAATCTCAAAGAAACTTATTGAATTTTAAAGATATTTGTCTGAACAAATATCATATTGAGACAATATGATACGCTATGCTAAGAGCTGACAAGAGAGATGGTATTGGGATGGGTCTAAGCTTAGAAAAAACTTGAAAATGAAGATGGGAAAATGTGTGAATAACAATGAAAATAAACAAGAAAAACCAACAATGCTTCCGAGGATGTGACATGCCAAGGAAACTCCAGGGACTCACGACTCAACTTGATATAATATACGAGCTGGTCTAATGTGGGTACTTGCCATCTAACCTCACTTACAAGTTTAGATAAGAGTAAGGAGATAAAAGCAAGCACACTTCACTCATGAAAGGAGAAGTATATTCAATATTTGAGGTATGATGATTCTTGCAACTACATATTACAATAGTATTTATACCCAAAATGTTAAGGTATCCTACCTAAAATGGAGAAGACAAAAAGGGTATTACCTAAAAGAAGTAATATACAAGGAATAATAGAGGGTACAAATGAAAAATCAAATATATCAATGATTAATGAAGTAGAATTCCTTTTGCATGGGACTAAACACGAGGAAACAGGTTACTAAAGTTTCTTTTGGCAGAAATAGACAAATGGTACAGTCAGGATGGAGGTTGCTGAGCAAACATGGGGTCATTTCGAGAAGGCATGGGTGCGAATGTGTGTTGGGTTCTCGATACCAATATTATCAAGTTGAAGGTCGACACAGTCATAGCCAAACAAATGTGTAAGGGATCAAATTATTAGTGGAGTATATGTTAGGTCAACACTCAACTATTGAGAGATGAGAAGTTACTTAACTCAGCATATCGAGTTTGTTGACAATGAGGATCAACTCATCCTCAATAGGAGTCAGCTAGAATAGTAGAATCCGCTTTGCTAGTCCCTCAAGACCTTACACTCAAGCTTAAGTTAAAGGTTCGGTAGTTTGATTATTATCATCTCCTCTAGGTTGATTTGGATTTAAGATCAAATCTGATTAATCTTCGCTGAATTCTTTGTCAGGTTAGTAGGGGCTAAGGTTGATAATATTGAAGATGTTAGAGACTCCACTATCCTCAGGTAATTCCAGTTGATAATTAGTATCATTGATCTTTTGATGTAATCTAAAGGGACCTTCGCAAAAGCAAACAACTTATTCTTTCTTTTGTTTGAGAACCTCTCTTTGCTCAAATGCAACCATACCAAATCTCCTAGCTAAAACTGTGCTAACTTCCTTCCTTTGCTCCTTTCTTTCATTCTCTTAGTAACTTGGTCAATTTGCCAAGTAACTTTCTCGTAGATTTGCTGCAAAGACTGTGTTCGAGCTCTTGTGTTGAGGTCTTCTTGCTCGGACATGGGTACAAGGGCGTAGCCAAGGGGTTTCTCTGAATTAAAGCCATATACAACTTTAAAGGGTGTTTTTTTAGTGGTGCCATGTATATTGTTGTTGTAAGCGAATTCCACCACAGGTAAATAGACATCCCAATCAGTCAAATTCTTCCTTACTGTAGCTCGAAGCAATGATCATAAAGTACGATTGACTACATCTATTTAACTATCTATTTGAAGGTGATAAGAAGTGCTGAATAATAGTTTAATCCCCATTTGATGCCATAGAGTCCTCCAAAAATGGCTTAGACCATCCATGACTACACTTCTTGGCACACCATATAATCGAACAATTTCCTACAAAGAGAAAAAAAGCGATAGCCGAAGCGTTGTTAGTTTTAGGGTAGGGCACAAAATGTATCATCTTACTAAATCTATCTACAATGACCATCATAGACTCTTTGCCTCAAATAGTTCTTAACAATCTAATAACAATGTTTATGCTCAACTTAGTCAAAGGTCGAGTTAGGATAGACAAAGGCATTGCTTTCCCTTATTTGACTCAGTATTTGGCCCTCTTGCGAGTGGCATAACTCTCAATAATTCAATATACATCTCACCTCATCTTCAACCAAAAGAACTATCAACTCAACAACTTATAAATCCTCTTCTCCCGAAAATGTTCAAAAAGTCTACTAGGATGAGCTTCTCTTATAGGTAATTCTCTCAAAGGACAAGTCGGTACACATAACTTGCATCCTCGAAATAGATACCCATCTTCTACATGATAGTTATCTACAATCCTTCATTTGGCACATTGTCCAAATATAGGACCAAAATGGGGTTCTTGAGGATATTGTTCTTTAATGCTTACAAACCTTAACAATTTGGTTTATAACTTAGTAAGGAGAACATGTTTTCTTGACAAAGCATTGGTAACTAAATTATTCTTACCTTCTTTGCATTGGATCACAAAGTTGAATCCTTAAAGGAATTCAATCTATCATGCTTTCCGCTTCAATTACTTAGTCTGACTTTAGAGGTACCTCAAAGATTCATGATTTGTATAAATGACAAACTCTTTCAGCAATAGATTGTGCTGCCACACTTAGAGGACTCAAATAAGGGCTATGAGTTCTTTGTCATACACTAAGTAATTCAACTAAGGTCCTCTTAGCTTCTCACTACGGTAAGCAATTGGTCAACCTTCTTATATCAAGACAGCACTTATATCAATGCTTGATGCATCACATTCGAGTTTCAAAACTTTCTCAAAGTCAAGCAAAGCTAATAATGGTGCAAAAGTTAATTTTTCCTTTACTTCGATGAAACTTGAACTTGATATTCTTCTTTGTCACTTAAGTAAGGGGTGCAATAATGGCACTAAAGTTTCTAATGAAGCTTTGGTAAAAGGATGCCAGTCCATGAAAACTTCTCACCTTAGCATAAGTAGTTAAAGTCGGCCATTTGATAGTAGGTCAAATCTTTTCATCATCAACTTGTAAGCCTCCTCCACCAACTACATATCCTAGAAATACCACTTCCTCCTGACAAAAATAACACTTCTTCAATTTGTTGAATAATCTCCTAACTTAGCGTACATTAAGTACGGTACAGGGATGTTCAGTATGTCTCAACTAGTTAACACTGTATACAAGGATATTGTCAAAATAGATCATAACACACTTTCTAATCAGGTTTTTGAGCACATGGTTCATCAATCTTATGAAAGTGCTTAGGGCATTTGACAAGTCAAAAGGCATAACCATCCACTCGTAAAGTCTACACCTAGTTTTAAATGCAATTTTCCACTTGTCTCCCAACCTTATCCAAATCTAATGGTAACCAAACTTCACATTAATTTTACTAAAGATCCTAACTCTATTCAACTCATCTAACATGTCATCCAACTTGAGGATAAGATACCTATATTTGATTGTAATCTTATTTACAGCTCTATTATCTACATACATACACCAGATACCATCCTTTTTTGACACAAGGAGTTTCGACAAAATACAGGGGCTAAGACTTTCCTTTACATAACCTTTTTCTAATAGTTCATTAACTTATCTCTAGATCTTAGTAACTTGCTTAGGTTTCATCCAATAAGCTGGTTTGCTTGGCAAGGTAGCATTGAGTATTGAGTCAATGCAATGTTCAATGCCTTTAAAAGGGGGGTAATCCCTTAGGAAACTATGTAGGAAATAGGTCGACATACTCATCCGATAGCTCTTTGTCCTCCAGGTGTAGTTCAATCTACTCCTTTAACTCTAGTAGGTGCTTAATCAACAAAAAAGTCAACATGTTGGCCTTAGTAGCTTCTTGGAGCTAGGCTCTACTCAAAATCAAAGTCTTCTTAGGTTCTAGAGTAAGTTTGGCTTGTAACTTGCTAACTTGACTCGCTATCATAGGGTTCAATGTGATCTTCCTTCCATCCTTCTCAAACATATAGGTGTTCTTGAATCCATCATGCATAACTCTCCTATCAAAAAGCCAAGGTTTGTATAGTAACACATGAGATGCACACATGAGTAGCACATCATAAGCAATTTCATCAAAATAATTTCTAATAGAGATCGGTAGGAGTACTTACTAAGTGACGTGTAGTGCTTCTTTCTCATTGAGTCAATGTAACTTATACAACTTCAAGTGTGAGCTAGTTAACAATTTGAGCTTTTTAACTAGGTTAGCAGATGTGACATTAGTATAGCTTCCACTATCTACTACAAGAGTACATACTTGTTCTTTCACCTTACATATGATGTGAAACAAATTCTCTCTATGCTCCTCCTCAGTAGAGGGTTCTAAACTCATTGCACATCAGGCAACCAAAGTTAGCTTATCTAGATCTTCATCTATGCTATGTACTTCATTCTTTAAGACTTCTCTCTTAATGATCATAGTTCTTCTTTGGACATTTGGGCGGTCATGTACCTAAAACTCTTGGCACTTAAAGCACTTGATCTGGTTCATCTTCCTCTTAGATGCTTATCCTTTCTCATAAGTTCTCAACAGCTTGTCACCATCAATTGGTTAGCCCTTCTATTCAGCTTTAACATCCATTCTTCTACTCAGCTTAGTACTTTGCTAAGCTCAATAACTTCCATAAGCGGGTCAACCTGGTTAGATTGGTCGACTCATTGGAGGTCAGCTTAGCTTAGTCCTCCTCCACTTTTCTACTTACTAGGCTATTCTTATAGCCTCATCCAATGTAGTAAAATGCTAAAGCTCTACGACATCTCGAACGTCACCTCTCAGTCTAGTGAGAAATCTAGATATTGTTCAGGATGATGATTCATCCACTTCACATCGAATCATGAGTATTTGAAACTCCTGAACATATTCTTCAATAGTTCAGCCTCCTTATCTCAGCTCTTGAAGTTAAGCAAAAGTATCTTCTAAATAACTATTCAGTATAAATCTGTTTCTAAGTATCCTTTTCATCTTAGGCTAAGTATTAACTTCCCTATATCCTTCTCGTCTCCTCATAATTTGGAAGTGCTTCCATTACATCACAACATAATCTAAGAACTTTACAATAGCAATCTTCATCTTCTTATGATCCTCATAATAGTAATAATAAAAAACATATTCAATTTTCTCCTCTTAATTCAAATAGTCATCTTCATTTGCAAAACTATTGAAGCTTAGAATCTAAAGCTTTACATGGTCAACAGCTCGGGATGCTCGAGTTTGCTCCTCTTCCCCATTGTAATCTTGTTCTCCTTCATCATACATATCACCCAAGTCAATTCTCCTTCACACTCGTCCTCCTACTTCCCCATCTTAAGCTTATCAAGTTGAGATCTACCCTCTTATAGGTCAAGCAGCTTGAGAAGTATTTTGCACAGCCTTAGCAAGTTGGAAGGCTAACTGATGCATCTTTGGGGTCAAACACACAAAGAGGCACCATAACAAACAAGAAAAGAAAATAAAATGAGGGTTTTAGCAAATCCATGAGCTATCTCGCTAGATATGATGCACTAACAAGATCCAATACAACTTAAGACTAATCAGATGTGACACATCGGTCCAAGTGATAGGATTGCTCACCATAATCCTTACTAAAGGGATTGATAAGAGTAGGTAAAAGAGAGTTTTTTAAGAGAAAAGTCTCAAGGGTTCTTTTCTTAATTGTCGAGTTTAGCTAAAACCTTATACATGTGCTCTATTTATACATAATGGAAAAATACTAAAAAGAATACCCTAGTAACATTCTTGTAAATACAAAATAAACGTGAGGGTAATTTAGGAAAAATATAATAAAAAGGAAGTCTAAATAACATAAGCAAAAATAAATGATTAAATGAGATGTCCAAATGAGTAGTGGATGAGCTGGGCTTTAGCGTTCGGTGGGGTCGATACCCCAAATCCTATCATCATCCCCCTGTTGAAAATGTTTCGACTCAAAACTCAACAAGTGATTACTCCAACTTCCACTTGGATCAAAAACAAATCTGCAAGAGTGAAATAAAAATAAACAACAATAGCTTAACTCAATGATTAAAGCAAATACAATCCGACGCTCTTTCCACTCATCATGAGTACGATTAACCAAGCTCTTGATCAAACACCCTTCCTTTCATTCATCATGTATCATATCAATTACTCCTAAGCAGATCCAATAACTATCAATCATGGGGAATAACACAAATTGCTCCACTTCCTCAACTATTCTTAAAGCTTCACACTCTTCTAACGTTAGCTCCTCAACTTCATTTTCAGCAGTTATCAACTCATCCGCTTCCTTATAACTCCCTTCCTTCTTCTCTCTTCCATTTATATGCTTCAAATTCTTCCAATGTAAAAGAACTAAGGATAAGAATAGCATACCCCAAATAGGAATATCCATCACCATGACCTCAGAAAGTACCAATAAATAGCATATAACATCTCATAGGCATAACACTACTATAGCGATATCATCCTTGAACAACCCCATCAGTGGATCAAAATAAAAGAATATGACATATGGATGGCTAATATAATGGTACCTGTGATCATTAATATCACCAAGTGTCAATGGCAATGGAATCATATTGGGATCATGGGTGCTAAGTTACAACTCATCTTGTCCTTCCTTATCAACCTCCTTCTCATCTTCAACTCTTCCTTCCTTTCCCTTAGATTTCTTCTCTTCAATACTCTACAGTTGAGAGTTCTTTTGATGTCTTAGGTCATCCTTGATCTCTTTAAACTTAACTAGTAGAATCTGTAGTTGTTGCAGCATATAAGGAGAAGTAGGATCTTAGGCCTGATAAGAAGATTTCTTTCTTAAGTCTCGTGTATATCGATACCTTTGTTGAGCTCTGGTTTCTACATCGAATCAATTTTAATTCAACAATGCTCAAATAAAATCAAGAACTTGGCACTTTAATTATTCAACAACATGCTTCTTGCCGGTCCGACCAACACCAATAACACGACATGCTAGCTTGCAAGGTACATGTGTCAACGAGCTCAAACAAACGACACAGCTCACGCGTGAGGACAATTAGCTCAATAAAATTCCTGAATAGGATAGCCTACGTACATGGGTCGTCATAACACAACAGTAATAAATGTACACCCGACGGTTCGGTGCTTTAATTTACCACGGCTGGATACTTCACTTTCAGTTTAGCTCAGCAAGTAATTCTAACCACAACTCACAAGATGCTCACACATAGTTTGGCAATTCGACATCCACAATAACTTTGACACAACTGAGCTTCGTACTTTGGTTTTAGCTTGGTAAGGTTCAGATTCGGCACAGCAGCTATTCTTTGCAAATCAGCTCGTACACAATTTCAACTAGACATGGTCTTCACTACAACTCAGATAGCTCGGCCTCGGAATATTAGTACCCTAGTAAGTCAGAAACAACATGTCGGACGTATACAGAGAAGCACTTGTTCGGCAAAGTTAAAAAATATAAGAGCATGGACACTTCAACTAAGTTCACTCCAGGTCATTACTTGACAGTTTCAGTTCGGTATTCTTGGTCAACACCATTAGTTCACTACTGTCGTATGCACTTCAAATTACACGTGACAGTACACCTTCACACTTCACCGATCACTTCAACTCGGCACCGATCAAATACCCACGGGTTCAGTTCGGCTTTACACTCCACTTATGTTCACTGGTACAAGCCTATAACGAAGACTTCGGCTGTCACATGGCCTCGGCACCTTCGCATTCACACATGCAACAGCTTAGACGAAATTAGTTGAGAGTTCGGCATAAAGACTAGCTTGGTAAGGCGACACGCTTCGATATTGGCACTAAGATGAACAGTAATCAACTGTAGCTTGGCACGGCAGTGTACAATAGATCAAAGATTGCACCAGCTCGGAACTTGGGTAAAACAACTTGGTGATAGTTAACTTCGGCTCGGACATGCAAGGTCGACAATAGCAGTTCGGCGATGACACAGAACAGCTTGACTTGGTCACTACCTCAATTCACTCCGACACTTCAGTTCGGCACTTAGTCAGCACCAGTACGGAACTTGGTGTGCTTAGTGCTGGATGGAGCTCGCAAAAGTTCAAAAAATCAGCAGCGCGGACTCCTCGCTTGTTCGGCTCAGTAAGTGTTGAACAAAATAGCGCGGTCCTACGATTGTGCATTACACCAGCTCGGATTGAATTCTATAAGGAAGGTCAGTGCTCATGGCAACTTATCCAGCTGCACTTACTGCTCGGCAACACTAAAGTTCAGCTCACCACTTCGGACTGTAGCAGCTTTGAGCTCGGACACTGTAGTATTTCAACTCGGCAAGTTTAGAAAAATTACTCAGGTCGGTACTTCGGGTCACAGTGGTTTGGCACGGCCTTTACATGCAACAGCACGGCAAGAGTCTACCTCAAGTAAGCTTGGTTCGGCACTTGCAGTTCAGCTCAGAACGTGCTACAATAGCTCGGGCACTTAGACTTCAGCACGGACAATGTTCATGAAACAGCTTAGATATACACTCCGTCCACTCGGCTCGAATACCTTCGAAACACCTGCTATGCTCCACTACAGACTCTGCAATTTCGAAGAGGCTCGGACCCCTGCTTATAGCTCGGTGACAGTTCACAATAGCTGCTAATACACCAACACAGAACACAGTCACAATTTCCCATAACCCAGAACCACCGACTGCACACGAGCAATTCAACTCCGATGATAGCCACACCCAAACTCATGTACTCCACCGAAACAGTAGTACACAACAGCCACCATGCCGTTGCAATCTTCACCACTGCAACCACAAATTGACTACCACCACGCTTCTGCTATGCTGCAACTATGATACCCAATTACGATTGGTACCCACAACAGCATAATCCCTACTAAGCACTTCTATCACCTTAACAACACTATACTTAGTGTTCACAGTCCATACACACAAGAACAATAGGCAATCAATTCAATCATACGAGACTCTTAAATTAGCACCGCATTCATACATAATTAATACCCATTACACCAATGTGCAATTTCCTATGACTCAGCACATGACACAAATGACAGCAGTATCCTCAATAAACCCACGACAAAGGAGTTTCACAAATAACACATATTACCGTAAATCCAAATCTATTAAACTCCGGTAAAGAAGCCCTTGATTTCTTAATAGGTTTCAACAAAACAGCACCTTTCAAATACAAACCATTAGCTCCAACAAACTTACTATGGTAACTACGAGATGAACATAATAGTCACCAACAATACACAAACAAAAACTTCACAGAACCTAACATGCTCCCTCATTGGAACCGCGCTCTGATACCAACAAAGTTTATGCTTCTCTAGGGTCAAATACAAGAAAAGGCACCACAACGAACAAGAAAAGAAAATAAAATAAAATGGGGGTTTATCAAATCCGTGAGCTATCTCAATGGATATGACGCACCAACAAGATCTAACACATCCTAAGACTTATAGAATGTGATGCATCGATTCAAGTGATAGGATTGTTAGCCATAATCCTTACTAAAGGGATTAATAAGAGTGGATAGATAAGAGTTTTTTAAGAGAAAAGTCTTAAGGGTTTTTCATTAATTGTTAAGTGTAGCTAAAACACTATACATGTGCTCTATTTATATATAATAGCAAAATACTAAAAAGGGTGCCCTAATGGCATTCCTATAAGTACAAAATAAACACGAGGGTAATTTAGAAAAGATACAATAAAAAGGAAGTCTAAATAACATAAGCAAAAATAAA
Organism: Lumnitzera littorea; assembly: GCA_024138015.1. NCBI lineage: Eukaryota > Viridiplantae > Streptophyta > Magnoliopsida > Myrtales > Combretaceae > Lumnitzera > Lumnitzera littorea. The sequence goes on from JAMXBB010000003.1 coordinate 96,667,351, forward strand.
TGATCAAATGAGATGTTCGAATCAGTAGCAGACAAGCTGGGCTTTAGTGTCTAGTGGGGTCGGTAACCCAAATCCTATCACGAATGCATGAACAATTATGGTTAGATCAATAATAAAGTTAGCCATCTCATTAATTCGTTCATCTGTACTTCTTAGGGTATGTTGGGGTTGTCGTTCATAGTGGACAACATCACTTTTGTCATCTCCGATGCTAACATTGACATTGTGATTTGTCATTCTCTTTGATAAAAACTTAATAAACAAACTCAAAATCTACAAAAACAATAGACATTATCCTTTGAAGCCAAATAACTAGCACAAACACTTTCCTGTACATGGAAGTTCAAACAAACTATGAACACAACAATTAATCCAAAGAACAATAAACCCAACCGAAACTTACTCTATTTTCTTATGTTCGAAACAGGGCAAAACAAAGTATATAATCACAGTTAACTACTATGCTTTCTACTTACTCAAACACTTATAGCTAACTTTGAAACATTATCACAACAAACACTACTACTTAAGGGAGCTTAAGTATGACTTGCTCAAACGAACTTGGCTCTAATACCAGGATGATATGCCGCATTGAAAGCTAACAAGGGCAATGGTATTGGGTGGGTCCAAGCTTACAGAAAGCTTAAAAATGAAGATAGGAAAATGCATGAATAACAATAAAAGTAAGTAAACAAAACCATAAATGATTTTGAGAATATAACATACTAAGGAAACTCTGACTAAAGGCTCAACTCAATATGACATACAAGCTGACCCAATGTTGATACTTACCACTTAGCCTCACTTAAGGATTAAGATAAGAGTAAAGAGATGAAAGCAAGCACACTTCACTCATGAAAGGAGAAGTATATTCATTATCCGAGGTATGATGATTCTTACGGCTACATATTGTAGGGGTATTTATATTTGAAATGTTAGAGCATCCTACCTAAAATGAAAAAGACAAAAGGGTATTATCCAAAAGAAATAATGTATAAAGAATAATAAAGAGTACAAATGAAAAATGAAATATATTAATAATTAGTATAGTAGAATTCCTTTCAAGTAGGACTGGACACATAGCAATAGGTTATTGGAGATGCTTCTAACAGAAATAGATAAATGGTATGGCTAGAATGGAGGTTGCTGAGCAAACATAGGGTCCTTCTAAGAAGGCGTAGGTACAGATGTGTGCTTAGGTTCTTAGCACCAATACTGTTGAGTTGAAGGCACCAATACTATCAAGCTAAAGGTTAGAATGGTTATGATCGAGTAGACGTATGAGGGATCGAACTGTCAGTAGAGTATATCAAGTCAGCATTTGATAACTAAGAGATGTAAAGTTACTTGGCTCGGCATATGGATTTGGTTAGCAGTGAGGATCAACTTGGCCTTAGTAAAAGTTAGTTAGAATAGTAGAATCTACTTTATTAGTCCCTCAAAACTTTGCACTTGATCTTAAGTTAAAGGTCCGGTAGTTCGATTCTTATCATAATAGATGAGAAAAATGACTCTCACAACATGACATTTGTTATGTAAGGTAAGAAATGTGCTTTGGAAAAATTACTCACTTTGTCCTCTAAATTATACTACACATATATTATAATAATTGAATCTTATTTTATAGTAAAATTGAAGTTTACTAATGACTTATGGTTTGGCTTGACATGTTAAGTCATTCATGTTTAATAATGATGTGAATTTAAGAGTTCATGAGGACATCCATTGAAAACCCTAATGAATTCTCATATGCTTGCTTGTTCTCAATGCAAATTGATTATAAGGCTATGGCTAAGTAAATTTAGGAATAAATCCACTTCATTTTTAGATTGAATAACTGTAATGTATGTGGACATATAAATCTACTATGAGAACCATTTAGATATTTTATGGTTTTAGTTGATGCATCAACTAGATAATCACACATATGTTTATTACTAACTTGCAATTTCAACATTTACTAGGTTATCATCATAAAGAATTTGCTTTTGAGCACATTTTTCTAATTATCCAATTAAGACAATTCATATGGATAATGGTACCCTTACTAAATCATTTATTAAACATCTCCAATCGATGACAAGACCATATGCTTAATAAGTCCTAACTTCCTATTTTTGCTTAAAGACATGTTATTTTACATGCAGTAACACTCGTACTCACTAGACCGAGAAGTTATTACATGTAACAGCACTCAATAACAATGAGAAAATTTATGAAGGAATTGACTTATGGAGTTACTATCATTTCCAACCCAAAAACTTAAACTACTAGGTTATGAGTCTTCTTGACTTATATATCTTTCACTTAAATCTTCTATTTCCAATGTGTTATTCCCCCCCACCCCATTATTCACACTTATATCTTAATAATCTCACGCTCAAGTGTGAGTCTCTTCCATATTGGGCTTACATTTTGCTTCCCCTTGAGTGGAAACCTTTAGTGGCCCCATTAAAAGCTTGTTAATTGACTCCACCGAGCCTAGTTTATGAGTAGCTTATAGCTTACCTCATTCAACTCATATCATGGGGCTTCGTGTGAGTCACTTTTTTCCATATAGGTTAGTCTACCATAGGAGCTAAACCACAACATTTATTCTGTCTCATTCCAGCCAAACTATTAGCAATTATATCACTCTTTAAGAGAAAGGGAGCTTTAATAATTGGAGAAAACCTGTGAATGAATAAATTTGTAAACTTAACATAATATCCAACCCAAAAACCTTCAAGGTATTAGATTATGGGTCTTCTCCATTTAATCGTTCACTTAACTATTATATTTCCAATGTAATATTTCCTTTCTTTCACTACTCATACTCATCCCAAAAGTTTATGGTTAGAAACCAAATATTTCCCTTTAAAAAATTTTTAGGTGTATAGTATATGTTCGAATTTCTCCACTACAATACACAAAGACCTTAAAGAAGGTAAGAAGCATATTGCTTTAAATGCAACCTCTTTAGGATCTGCCTTATAGCAACCATTCCAATATATGTGTTATTTGATACTGGAGCCACCTGCTCCTATATAAACCTTAACCTAGCATAAAGGATGAGAACCTAAGCACAAAAGTCACCAGGATCCCTAAGAGTAAGCATGCCTATAGGAAGTAACGTCTTAACCATAGACTGATTAATGGTTCCCCAATTGAAGTCATTGAAAAGGTCATACCTTCAAAGTTAAATACTTGAATGGTGTGTTTACTTCACTGAATGGAATATGAAGAGAATGTAATTATAATTACTGGGTAATAAAATAAGGGAGGAATACCAATTCCATTGTTTACTTAAATATAAAGGGTAGTAATGAATAGATATGTAGTAGGATCTAAAGGATCCTTTTTTTTTTTTTTTTGTATTCAAGTCAAATGCCCAAATCTAGGAACTCCTTAACAGCATGCCATCCATGGTTTTTTCTCTTACCAACTCATCATGCTTCCGCTCACATCTACCACTCATTTTCCTCTTCGATCTTATCTCAATCTCAAATCTGCACCACTCAAAACTCCATTACCAGATTTATTTTAGTTTTGAAATGCTTTGACACTAGAAAAAAAATTAAGAGAGAGAGAGAGAGACCAAAATGATTAAAACTTGATTCCAAATTTGGTCGCTGGGTGGTTGCTATGATCGTCAGAAAAAAGAGGAAGAAAAGGGTAGTAGTGGATAGGTGGCAATGGTGAAGAAGAAGAAGAAAAGGGTGGTAGTTGCCAAACGTCGTGATGATGCTGCTAGTGGTGGTAGATAGGTCATTGTGTGTAGAAGAGGTGAAGAATACAAGGGTCTAATATGTCTTTTTGTTGCTAAATACTGATTCCATACTTTAAGGAAGGAATCCCTATTATTAGATTTTAATTAATAGGAATTATCACTAAATTGTAATTCAGTGATCAAATACGAAGTAAACATAATAAGGAATATGGGAGGAATGGAGTATCCATTCCCCTTAAGTGAACATGCTATGAATAGGCCTAATATAATATCAAGTTTGGATTACCTGTCTAGACATGGTATAGAAGTAGATCACGAGAGGAAAGACATTCAATTAAACAAAAGCACGGAGGGATTGAGTTGTTATTTGTAAGGGAGCTAAAAAGACACAACAATGGAGGATTACGCACGATGAACTTGGAATTAAAAGGGCAATTGCATGAATTCCCAATGTTTCACCTTAGTGAGCCTTTTTTTTTTTTTGTTTAATGTACCAATGACATTATTCAATGACTATCAGGAGCTGAATATGATAACTGTATCATAATAAGTATCCCTTGCCTAAGATCGAGAATCTATTTGATCAATTAAAGGAGCTTGTTATTTGCTTTATACTTAACAATTTCATAATAATTTGGCATCACTTAACAACACAAAACGAGAGAGAGAGAGATGAATCCAAGTATTTCTCTTGTTCCCTATAGCGAGAGATGAATCCAGGTATTTCTCACTCGGACGTAGGATAGCCAGCATCATTTGACTACTCCTTTGTTTATTGCATAATGGATTGATTTTAAAGCAACTATGAAATCATAGTGAACCAAAAGTAGAAAGATTGCAGAAAAGCACGTGAATCTGGCAATAGCTCAGCCGGCATCCTTAAAGGTTGGATGAAATCGGACGAGTACGTAAAGTTCATAATTCCACTTAATGGCTTGTAAAGCTAATGAATGTTGTAAATTTACTTTAATTCATAGTACTATTAGAATCAATAGAAAATGCCATCAAGTGATGGAAAACACCTATATATCTTGTGATATAAGTTACATTATTTTGCATATACTTTTAATGAAATGAATAATTTATAATCCCTCCATATTTCGTCAATCTACATAAATTTTCGTATTTCATACTCGTAAACAATAAATTGTAAAATAACTATAAGTTTGTAATATCACGATAACTTTGCGAACTACTCAACCTATAATTTGTGATTTTACAGTAATGCTCATGATTCCAGTCAAATCCGTGATTGTAAATATTTTTACTACTTTAATCTAAATCTTGTAAAACTGCATATGTTTGAAGTTGCACTTTGGGCTTTATAGGTTGCTTCTGAGTTATGTTTCATTGATCAAAGTTTGTGGAAATCTTATAGTTCGTGAAATAAATGTTAAGAAAAAAAAGGTATATCTATATTACAGTTAACTTATTTTATAGTATCCCTCTAAATCTTGCAAATACTCATGGATAAATCCAAAGGAGGGCTGAAAGGAGCCTTGGCTCTCCTAGACTCAAAAAAAAATTAATTAATTGAATTTATAAAAAAAATAGGTACTACATATATATTTTTAAAAAGCAAAAATTATCATAATGGTAGACATATATAAGTGGTTAAGTGTAAACTTGAGGTATTATGTGTCTCTTAATAAATGCTTTTTATTCTCTTTTACTTTTTTTCATAGTAAATAATAAAATTAATTTTCTCTCATAATGATGAAATAAATTCTCATTTGATATCATTTAATTTTTTTATAACGACCATCAATAATAATTACATAGTCAATGCCACAAGTTTTTTAGTCTTACTATATAAAATATTCATAAATAATGGCAGTGATATTATTTGAAATATTGTTAATTTCTTTTGAGAATTAATATTATCAAAATCAATATGTATAATTAACAACTAATTCCACAATTACTAACATCAAAAATGAATTTTTTTTCTCATAGAATTACTGATTAAACAATCTCATGAAGTAATCATTTAAAAATTATATAATATTAATCTTCATGTTTTAGTGTGTCGTTCTTTTTATCCTTCTTATAAGTTTTTTAAATATTATTTTTTATTGCATATTTTTGTGGATAATAAAATTTAATTAAATTTATATATTTTATTTTCCAAATGATTGATAGTTAAATTTTAATCAATATATATCTCCTATGGAAAGGTAAAAAATTTGTTCCACTGATCTTTTTCAATGTACATCCTCTAATTACTTCATAGCTAAGTTTAAAATTTCATTTTATTGAATATTAAAAAATGTCATAAGTATATTTGTTAATGAAATCACTATATATGCAGTATAATTATAATAATAAGTAATTTTTTTTAGTAAAAATTCTAGTAATGTCCTAAATAAGGTAAATCTAGTCCCCAATGATATGGTTTTGAGTCTCTCGCTGCAACTACCCTTAATTTTTGTAAATTTATCATGTGTCCATAAATTCACTCTAAAGTTCGTAAATTATCATAAAAGTGCATAGAAGATTTATAGTTCGCTTTTCGAAAGTTTAAATATTTCATCCATAAAACCCAAATAGGGAGATTTTAAGTGCGAATTCAGCGGAACTATCGAGATGCGATTGGAGCTGCTGATGCCTTTGCCAATTTGGGATAAAAAGGGTTGGGAGTTTATGTCTTTTTCTTCCCCCAATACTTAGGAGCTGTTTTATTTATTTATTTATCCTCAAGTATAACACTTAGGAGCTGTTGAGTCGTTAAAGGCTGATTGAAGTTTGCTTGGCAGACTCTTACTCTTTGTTTGGTATGAGGAAAAAGTTCGTGAGAGAAGAAATATGAAAGGAAAGAATGTGATAGGGAAGATTAGTAATGTGGCCATTAAAAAAAAAAAAGAAAGAAAGAAAGTGAAAAGATGGGATAAAAAAAAGGGTTGAAATAGAAATTAAGCACTCTCCATTTTGAAGGGGGAAAAAAGTTGGTTGGATCATAAATAACTTTCCATTCTAAATCTATTTATATCATTTTCCTTTATGGGTTAATCAGTTCAATCCACAAACATACTAAGAATTTTTTCATATAAAATTTAATATTTTAAATAAACTTACTAAAAGTAAATAGTATATTTTAATATATTTTTATCTTGATTTAATTTATTTTTTCTATTCTAATATTTTTAATTTTTTAATCAAATCAAGTAATAAAACAAATATATAAGATTCCGATTTCCGATTATGATAATACATAGCTACTACTGTTTTTGAGTTATTAATTCTCATATAAAATGCTTTAATAGCTTTTAGATAATTGTATACAATATTAAGTTTCTGAAATTTCACCTTAGTCAAATATCTACAATATAAATCAAACATACTTTTTATATTTGAGAAATTATGAATGTTATTTGTACATAAAACTTAGAGATAGCAAATATTGATCAAAACATATAGTCCCAGGTAATCCCATTTGACGGAATGTGATCGCAAGAAGTAGCTCCAAATGAAAAGTGATATGATAGGCATGTTTTTTTCTTTTCCTTCCTTCCAAGTTAGCGGGCCAACCCGCCTTGCAATAAGCTGACTCGTTTTAACCGATGGGTTAAGTTGGGTAGGCTAAAGTGACTCACATTTAAGTATATCAAAAATTTTAAGTTAGATTTTCTTTTTTTTTTTTTTTAGGTTAAACGAGCCAGCCCGCGTAACTCAATCCACTTATACAACTTTAATTTTAACAAACTAAATGTTAAAATTATTTAAACCAACTTCTAAATAAAGATTTCTCTTTTTTCCATTGATTTGCTGTATCTTAAAATGTGTAATTAACATGAAAGCATGAAAACTTTTATGATAAATCATTAATAAGTGTTCAAAGAATATCCGTTACGGCAATGTTTTAAATATATATCGACCTTAAATCAAAAGCTACATAGCTAAAACATTTATTCGAGATAGTTCTTGAGGCAGGGTGAGGCATATATATAGTATCTTACGCATACTCTCGTTAAAACATTCTAAATGAGCTCACCAACCAAATTGTTTTTTCCTCCTGTCGTTGTCTGTGTACATATCATCTCGTTAATTTATCTGCGGAGACTTTATACTCTCGTTAAAACATTCTAAATGAGTTCACCGACCAAGTTGTTTTTCCCCTCATGTCGCTGTTTGTGTACATATCGTCTGGTTAATTTATTTGCGGAGACTTTCTTCTATCTTCCCCCTGATCAAAAACTACAACTGTCAAGAGCTAGTCTTTTCTTCTCAGCATATTTTTATTCATTATAATATTATTTTTGTTGTTTGACGATTTCTTTTATTTTGATAGGCTCTACGAATTGGAATCTTGTGGATGGTTAGTGGGGATGATATCACGCCCAAGTATTATTTATTATTTTAGAACTCAAATTGGGAGTGGAAATTCATCCTTTAATTCCAAGAAACTACACTGAGACATACATGAACGGAAGGATGTGGACAGGACTTGACGCGAAGCATGCGTTAAGAAAACATATGTTTCAATTTAAGGGTCCGTGTCCTCCTTCTTTTTGGTCCACGCATTTCGGGGAAAAGTTTTATTATAAATATTTGTATTCCTTATAATATCCAATAGTTCATCCCTTCATTAGAGGAATTCTCCCAAGAATAGAACTTTTATTTCACAAACTCCCAACTATTGAACAAAATAATAATAATAATAAAAAGAATATTGTTGTTCCGTTTTAGACTTATGACATTCGAGGCTTATTTCAATTTAGTAAACCAAACGTAATTCTAATGTCTTTGCACTTACCATCCACATGGCTATGCTGTGGAAACTTCACCCCATAGGTCGGTTTTATGTTTTAAATTCCATTTTGTTGTGACATGATATTAATAAAAATCAATTATAAACATACCTAAAATGAACAAAGTATATTTTATCAAGGAATTTTTTGTCAGGTTAGCTCAAATGTATTGTAGTGTATAAACAATCCCAACAAAACAACCTACAGTAGCAAAATACAGACCGTGGCTCTTTCCGGACTTGTCTGAACCTCATCGAAGATTTTGTTGGGGATTGCCATGGTTGTCTCAATTCTACATGCCAAATCACTCATGGATGTTAAGTAAAGTTCAAATTTTTGGATTCTTCCTTTACTTGCTTGAATTCTAATATCCCTATGGAAATTATGTATAAACTGTTGGATCCACGTTCATATTGCGTTTACCAAAAATAATATATTTGGTAAATACAATAAAGTATGAATTGCAAGCATTAGTTTATACCCAAATGTAAAGAGGTAAATAAAATGAAAATATATGTAAATACATAAAGAAACTACTATTTACATCATCATAAGAGTACAACATCTCTAAAATATGATATAATTTTTATTAGCTGAATATACATTAGAAATATGAAAATGAAAAAAAAAAACCGTTTTAGCTTAGCTTAATGTATATAATTAAAGATATTGAGATGAATACAACGTTATTGGCTTAATAATATCGATATTTGACTGATGTTATACTATGTATGTAGTACATAGAATTCTAAGCAGAGAGCATGTTACTGAAAAAGAAAAGAAATGTATCGATGTGCGTGTTCGGTTCAAGAATCTACGAGGACTTTTCACCCAAAATTTAGAACCTGTCAGAACCTCCAAGCGTCACATACAAATATTTTAATTTATAATGTAGCAAATTAATACATTTAATTTGAGTTTATTTCCAGGAGTCTCTCGCGCATGTCAAACAAAACTGTGGCAAATTGGATTTTCTCAAAATTTTTGCCACGAATTTGTCATACTTCACTCCTGTCATATTCAATTCCTCGTCAAAACTTAAATAACGGGCTGTAATTATACCCTTAAATTATTGGTTTGGCTAAAAGAGGCAGTTAAACTTTTCAAAATGACCGTAACTAAGCTACAAGATCAAGCCACTGTTTTGGAACTTTAGCGATGGGTATGGGTTTCCATATTATATACATATTTTATATTATAAAATGATAAAGTCTCATTTATTTAGAGTTTAGAAGATTTATCTATCTACAGACTATTAATAAGATAGAGAGTGTATTGACAATTTTCCCCAATGTTTTTTATGTTATTTGAATTACTATTGGGGAAAATTACTGCAGTGACTATAAAATTTGTAGCACGTTCTTTTTTTTTTTTTTTTCTTATTATAATCCATATATTATTTTACTAGTATTTGCTATACCAGAACCATGGGGTGGTGTGGGGGTGTGGGTGGGGTTTGGAAATAACTCCGCCAAAATCGAAAAGAAAAATTACTTCTATTTTAATTGTTAATAAATAAAACACTGTTTTTCTTATATTAACAAAATATTTTTCTTCTATAGTTAGTTAACATCACCTGTGATCAGCAGCTCTCGGCCATCATTAGGAGCTATTATTTAGTGTAATCGCTGTTCCTTTTTATTTTTAAATAAATAATAGTCTTTTTTTTTTTCCAGGAACAGAATACTTCATTGCTTTGAAATTGAAAAAAATAGAGTACATAAAATCATGTAGTTGCATTCCAATCGGCTAGAATAAACTGTAGATTTAACTCCTAGAAACACAAGCTCAAGTCCTTTTTACACTTTTATAAAATACAAGATGCTCATTGAATAATAAGAACCGAAAATCTCTATTTTTATAACTCTCGATATTCAAAAAGTGTTTACATGTTCTCTTCTAAATCAAATAGGCTAAGAGTATTTGAAGTTTCGATCATAGTATGGGATGTGCTAATTGAGATTCATTAAGATTCTCAAATTTAGAGAATATAATACTTATTTATTTTTATTTTTTTAGATGGGCTAAGACAAAACTAATAGGATGAATTAAAAGAGTTTCACATTGTGGAAATTTGTATTGCACACTTATCTTATACACATTCTATAGGGTCATGTAGAAAAGAATGAAGAAATAGAATATGAAAAAAAAAAGAAAAAGAAAATAATAAGAAATGAAGGGAGATTGGATTTTATTTGTACTCTATCTAAGATTAATCTTTGTTATTTACATCTTTTAAGTTCTTGAGACAAGACCTTTGGTTAGGCTTTCAACCAACAAACAAACAACTACATGAAAAAATATGCCAGAATAAAATTTTTCATAATATTTTAACAAAAATTGCTATTTTTATTAATTTTATAAAAATCAAATAGGTTTTTATGACTCATTAGTTGATCAACCACCAACGGCACCACCCAACATATCGGTAGCTCTAGGCATAACATATTCCATCAGGTGGTGGCTTTGGTTTCATCCTTGGTGTCATCTAAGTAGTCACACCCTAATTCTATTATTTTCTCTAAATTATTTTCTAAACTTTCCTAAGCTCTTCTAGAGCCTTTCATATTTTTTTATCCTTTCCTAAGAGTTTAAAATGAAGTCTAGAGGTGTAATTTGATTTTTATAGAAGAGATGCAGGCCATTGGAAATTCATAAATGCACATGTGTCCTAATATTTGTCATATTAAAATGCTTTAGTGGTGAATTCTTACTTTAATCATATCCAACTTGATTTACTTTAGTGCTACAACAAGGATAGGAGCTTTCCCTACTGCTACATACTAACCTTGATTTATTTATTAATTTTCTTTAATTTTTTAGTATATTTTAATATAATATTACTTATTTTAATAATTTCAAGTATATTTTCCTATACGTAAATACTCCTAAATATTTCTTAGGTCATTTTATGATTTTATTATATATATAATTTATCTCTAATAATTCATTAATTATCGAAATATTTTTCACACGTTTTCAATAAATAACGAGTAAAACTTTCTTGAATGCAACCTTATAGAATCACTTTTACTAATATTTTTTGCTTCGTCATAAAATTCAAGCATAATGAGATAACTTTTATGACCGCTTTATATTTTACGTATCAAATCCTAATCATCTGATTATGAGTTGATAGCTAATTTAACGGGGTCTCACCCCAAGACTTAAGGCTTCTACGAGCATTCCCCCATCATCATCATCCCCCCACCCTCTTCTCTTATCATCTAAGATTGCCTCTTATCGAGTGGCTCAATGGTAAGGTTTGTCTTTTGAAGGTTACTTTTTCATTTCTTTAAGAATCAAGTAGTCTTGTTATAAATGTTACTCATCACACAACCATCCCCTCTGGCAAAGATGTCCTCTACTTAGTAGTTGTTCCTTCTCTAAGCTTCATCCATGGAGCCTAATTGTCAACAGAGCTACCCTTTTCAATTAGCACATCAGGTGATATTTAAGTAGCTCATTTAGGTTAGAACTTCTTTACTCTAATTCCACTTGTCATAGGATGAAAGGTTCATCCCATCCAATGTGCCCATGCGGCACTCGCCATCCTTTACCTCATCATATTTTCTTATATTATGGATGATAAGCCAACCTTTTTCCTTCCTACTTTCCTATGATTGTTCCAAGCCTTTATATCTTTTGGAGTACCAACTAACATTATCATCGCCCTCCATATGATTGAGAAGCTTTACTTCCTTACTTATTTCAACCCATCATGGCCATCATTAGGAGAACGGTATCAACTGCCAACTAATTTGCTCACAAGAAGCTAACCTACTTTGAGGGAATACTCAACCCTACGAACAAACCTCCTGTTAATGCCACTCACTTCCCATTAAGTCCCAAATTAGACACCTTAACTTCCTTCCAATGCATAGATCCTAATATGTAATGCATGTTGAAGAAATGAATGTATTAAAGTTGTCCATATCTATATTATTAAACAAAAACTTTTGGTTCAACCCCAGACCACATCTTTTACATTATAGTATTACAATCAGTGCATTGCAATGTGCATACCAAAAAATAAGGGACTTAAAAGTCCATGTAATAATAAAAACTAAAGTTTATTTTTGTTTCTACATATGGTTATAAATATTGTTATAAATACTTGAATATTATAGGTATTACAAACCAAGAGGAGTAGGCATGTATTTTCATAAAGTTAAACTTCTATCATGTTATTAATCATCCATATTATTAAATAGCATGACACCCTTTGATGTGGCCTTTATAAAAATCTAACTACTTTTAATTTTATGAATTTTCTTTAAACAAGCTATTATAGATGAATTCATTTATAATTAATACAACTTTAACTACCATAAAGCCTCAATATTCTTATTTTCACCTATTGCTTTGATATATTAATGTCATAAACATATCTTATTATATTTATCTATGAAATAAATTAGGACAAAATCACGATTTACACCTCACCTTTGCCACTTTTTGCAACTATACACCTTAAGTTTTATTTTGTCTAATTATACATTATATTGAAGATTTAGTTGTCACAATATATACCTCAATTAACGTCAATTCATACTGCTATTCTAGTTGGCATGATTTGCCAAAGGAATGGTTGCCTACAACCTTAAGGGGTTCATACAACCCTTGTAAGGCTTATAGATGGCTACAGATAGCTACTACTATGTTACACGACCTACATTTTTAAAGTAGGTTGTGACTCACAATTTCAAAAGGTGTGACTAGCAGCTACCAATATGAGGTCAAGCAAGCCTCATAAGGCTGCAGGTAATCATCCTATTGGCTAATCGTGTAGAATGGACTCACAATATGAATTAGAGTTAATTAAAGTATAGACCATAACAATTACATCTTCAGTTAGATATATAATTAGACAAGCTAAAACTTTAGATGTATAATTGGAAAAAGTAACAAAGTTAAGGTATAAACCGTAACATTAACCTAAATAAATTTGTATTTTTAGCTTTAGGGACTTCATTACACATATATATTTATATAAAAATATATATATTCATTTTGATACACATTGCTAGTACCTAGTCCCATTAATGAATATGTAAAATAGTACCATAATTTAGATACATCATGATGAATAGTTGCTCTTTACTTTAGTAATATGGATATTTTTTAAATATATATTAAAATTTCAAATTAGAAAATTTGTGATTATAGTTTTTCAAAAACAATTAATGGATATTAGGGATCTTAAGTTGTTATTCTGGTTGTATTAGTAGATCATAGGCATATGTGAAGCTAACAGAAATCTCCAAAGAGTGTAATTATCATCCTAAGAAAATAAGAAATGAAAGTAAATTGCTCAGGTTATCCTTGAAAACGCTTGTAATTATATGGACCTTATAAGTGAGTGAGCAACCCTATCATATAGGATATTTACTTGGACCTTACTCAATTGGATAGGTTCCAAGTAGATATTTAAGGTCATAAGGTATGTCTTGGGTAATAATTTCTTAAAACTTATACTTATAGGGTAAGATACAAGTATGAGGTTAAGATATCTTGTATCTAGCATAAAACTTGTATTGTGAAGTATATAGGGTACATTGTATCTACCTTGAATAATAATTAAATAAAATTAATAAATAAAAAAGAATGTTGTTTTGTTTGTATAGGTTTAAAAATATAACAAAGCACAGCCCATGAGAAACCATAAACTAAACCTGATGTCCTCATATTAGTCTCTTACTCCTTAGTCTCTTCTTTATTACATTTTCTTTCCATTTCATCTTTCTCATTTACTAAGTCCAATTCTATTAAAGTTAAAAAAGAAAGAATTTGTGTAAAGTCACCTAAATAAAGTATGTTATTAACTTATTTTCTTCTAATGCAATAATTTCTTTGTATTAGGTTTTAAAATATCTCATAATAAATTTATATAACGTTAATTAAGTTAAGATTTAGTCGAGATTAGTTTATGTACCTTTTTCTCTTGTTCAATATTAGGGTTTGTAGTAGGTTTGATAAGATTTAATCGATAGATTAGGATTTAATAATTTTAATGCATGGAGGATTAATATAGATGCTAACTATGAATTTAGATATTGTAATTTGTAATCTATAAATATTCTTATTACCAAAATAAGTTAGCCCTCTAAATGAGTTCAATTAACAATTATTTATTTAATATTTAAAGTCAAGGTCAAGATTCACTAAAATTGATATGTTTATATAATAATGATCGATGAAGAAAATGATCACAAAGAAAGATAAATGAAAGAAATTAGAAGGAAAGGAAAACAAATAGAAACTAGCCATATTGAAATTTATATAAAAAAAATATTTATAGTTTCTATAGGATACCTTGTATCCTATACAATTTATAAGATACAGGATACATCCTACCTACCCTGTAAAGTACCATAAGGTGTTTCTAAAGTGCCATTGGGTAGGTTACAAGTAATTAAGTTTGAAAACCTATAACTATAGGGTAGAGTATAGGTAGAGCCTATACTCTAATCACCTTATACCCACTCATCCCTAATGGACAACCCTATCTTTTAAAATCGACCACTTATACCCTAAAATAGGTGTAAAGCCACAATTTTTTTTATTTGGAATAGAAAATTACCATATCATAAGAATCAATGTAGTAAAAATGGAATCAAATTACTTAATTTCAATAAGGAAAAGTATAAATTTAGTACTCAACTTTTTCCATCTTTTTTGTTTAAGTCATAAACATTTAAAAATTTTTATTTGAATCATCAACGTTTATAAAAGTTTTTTCAAAACAAGTCATTCATTAGCTTGCCCTTACCTTTTTCATTAACATGACATGTGGTACTTTCTAATTGGTCTAAGAGCAAAATAAATTTAGCTCAACATTTTGTTTATTTTCTATTGGAGTCATAAGCACTTTAAATTTTCTAATTGAGTCCTCAATGTTTGCAAAAGATTTCAAGTCTTTTGTTCGTTTGTCGTTAACTTTTTTGCTAACTATGATACGAAGCACTTTTTAATTGGTTAACATATTTTTATTAAGTGTCTATTATAATAAAATCATTAAAAAATAACAAAATAATTATTAAAAAAAAAGGAAAATTCATTTTTTGTATTATTTTTTCTTTTTTTTTTAATTTTCTAAAATTATTATTGTCGTCTTTACTATTTTGTTAAATTTTTCATTATTTTACTAATAATAATTATTTAATAAAAAATGTAGACCAATTAGAAAGTGTCGCGTAGGATAATTAATGAAAAAAATTGGTGGCAAACTAATAGAGAAATTTGTTTGAAAACTTTTGTAAATATTAAGGACTCAAATAGAAATTTTGAAATGTTAGGAATTAAATAAAACATGTACAATAAATTGAGCCCTAAATTTGTACATTTCCCATAGGTGATGATAGAGGAATTTCACTCCTAACTACAGCTTAGCACTTTGCATGCCAAGCTGACCTACTTAACTAAGGTCCACAATGTGACCTATCTTAATGACCTCAGAGTCATTGGGCTTGGCCAATCTAATGGGCTAAAAAGCCAGACTTGCCTACTTGAATACTTTGAATTTAAAATGAGGCATGAACAGTTAAAGGATTTGCATAACCTAATTGTACAACTACCTGTTACTTCATGTCTTTAGGTATGTGCACAAATTAATAAACCACCATATGGTCTACAATCAAGGATTACCAAGCACTACAATTATCAAAAAAACACCTATAAATATGGAGGCATAGACATTATCGAAACTCTCTACACTCTTTGAATACCTACTCTACTACTCACTCTTGTACCTAAACATTGACTTAGGCATTGAAGTGGCTACGTCAGACTAGCCTCAACATCACCGCTAGCCTAACTTTCTTTCTTTTATTAGATTTAAGTTACATACCATTCTCAACCAATAACATTTTGGTATCGTCTATTTTGACCCTTTCTACCCATGGCTAAGACTTGTATGACCAAGAATGCGAGTGTTGGCACTTCTCCCCAACATCATTAAGAAGGGGAGTAGGCATCCTAACAAAGATCGTTTGGCTAGCTTGGAACAACTTTGTGTTGATTTAACCAAAGAAAATCAAGAGTTATCCAAGAAGAATGATGAAATTTTAAACCTTATTTAGAGAACTAATATGCCAACTCAGAATAAAGCGTATGAAGACGATAGTGCTAAGGATTCTAACAATTCTGTCTACTCACCCAAATTGCTAAGAATGTAGGTCAGAGCAATGCATAGAACTTCGACCCCTACACTCAAAGTAGACAAAGGAATAAAACCACAGTAGGTACACCATGCTAAGCCATCGCATGTTAGCACCCTTACTATAACTAATCAATAGTTTACAATCAAGAAGAGGCCTTTTATTCCCGAAATCTTAGAGGAAGTGATACTATGGCATGTTAAATTGTCATAATTCAAGACATAAGATAGAACAAAGGACTTGGAAGACCACCTTAAGTATTATCGTACTCTTGCCAAATTGTATAGTTTAAGTGATACTGTAGCATGTTAGGCATTTCTTCCACCTTAAGAAATGCTACAAGCACCTGGTTCAAGCATTTGAAGCCTAGCACTATCTCATGTTTCAATAATCTAGTAGAAGTGTTCTTATAACACTTTCTTGCAAGCAAGCTCCCAGTTATGGACTCATCTATCCTTAATGCCATTAAACAGAAGTTTAATGAGTCCATCAAAGATTGTCTAGCTTAGTTTATGGCCAAAATTATTCAAAACCCAAAGCTAGATATAAGTATCACCTTGAATTCAATAATTGATGGAGTTATGCCACATAGGGATTTTTTCAAATCCCTATCTAAGAACAAGCCGAAGACCTTTGTGGAGTTCAAGGCTAAAGCCACTACTTATATTCTATAGGAGGACAATATTAAAGCCTAGCGCAAGGTTGATTAGAATAGGAGTGATCAAAAGGATGATGAAAAGAAGAAGAGTTTGAACAACTAACTTAGTGGACTTAATGGCCAATTCTTAGCAAGAAGTAGTGGTGAAAGGAAGAAGCTGTGTACCCCGACCTATTCCATTTATACTCCTCTCAACTATTTAATATTTGATATATTGACAGAAGTGCAAAACCAAAGAGTATTTTAGTAGCTTGAATGCATGAGGGGAAACCCATCACATAAAATTCAAACAAATATTGTGAATTTCACCATGATAAAGGCCACAACACTAACGAATGCATTTAACTTAAAAATGCAATTGAAGATGTAATTCAGTAAAGGCATTTAAGTAAGTTCTTAACTCATGACACCAAGAATATTATGTAGCCAACCTAACGACAAAGGGATGAGCATGATAACGAAGATCAGCCTCCTCAAGCTAGAAGAGAAGCAAGAGAAGGAAAAAATAATAACAAGGTTTTGAATGGTGTTATCAATACCATTGTCAATGGACCTTGCACTATTAGCCGGTCTTGCTTTTCGAGCTCAACTAATACTGTACAATATGTTTATAAGGTGTAAGGTAAAAAGGTAAATCCCAATGATTTCATCTCTTTCATAAAGATGGATTTTGAAGGCGTGCAAAGGCCCTATAATGGCGCACTAGTAATCTATGCAAGAATTGGTAACTTCGAGGTCAAAAAGATTCTCGTTGATAGTAAGAGTTCACTAGACATTATTTTTCAACACGCCTTCAACCAAATGAAGCCAAAGATCAAAGCATAACTGGGATATTATGACTACTACTTATATGCTTTCAACAGCTAACCTAATGTGAACTAAAGCCAAGGACAAATAAGGCTAGACAGAGGGGTGGGTCTAAGTTTGCAAAAAGCTCGAAAAGGTGATGGGAAGGCATGAAAACAACAAGAAAAGTAAAATAAGCAAACTCATGAACAGTTATAAAGATTTGATGCACTGGAGAACTTTTAAGGACTCACGGTCCAACTCGATATGACACACGAGATGGTCTAGTGAGGTTATTCACCACCTAACCTTACTTAAGAGTTAGAATAAGAGTAAAGTAAGCAAACAAGCTATAAGAAATGTTCACAGAAAAGAAGTGTATCTAGTATATTGATGATGATAAGATATTGCGACTACATGTACAATAGGTATTTATACCTGAAAAACTAGGGTAATTTGCCTAAAATGGAAAAAATTGAAAAGGGTATTATTTAAAAGAAATAATAAGGGTACAATTAAAAATACAACAAAATGGGCATCTTGTATAGAGGATTCTATCACATGGTTGCTCGGACACATAGCTCCTTATAGATGAATGATTTTCTAATTGAAAAAGAAAAAAAAAACTATGCATTTAAGTTGATGACTATTAAGGTAAGGTGCCAAGCAGAGGTGGTGGATCAATCGTGCTAAGCTAAGTAAATAATTCTTCCAAAGTGAATTCACCTCATGTGTATTAAGTTTGGCTTAGATTTAAGTTGGTTGAGTTGATGGTTGTATAAGCCAAGTTTATGTTTGAGTGTAGTTCAAGTCAGCAATTGTAGACAAATAACAAGTACAAGAGGTTTCGGCTCGACTAGGGCATCAAGAGATTATAGCAACTCGAACTCCTTAGTAGTGGGTTATAAGGAAAGAATTAGCTCGGCTATGCTTTCCATGCCTCAAGCTCGGGCTTAGGTCAAGGGTCCAGTAGACTGATTCCTATCATCCCCATTAAGCTAATTAAGATTTAAGATCAAATTCGGCTGGTCTTCGTCCAAGTTCCCCTCGTGTTAGTAAGGGTCGATGTAAGCAACATTAAACACATTAGACACTCTAAGGTCTTCTGGAAGCTCAAGTTGATATGCATTATCATTAATCTTCTAGAGTATCATAAATAGTCCTTCAGCTCAAGCAGATAACTTGTTCTTCCTCTTATTAGAGAACCTTTCTTTACTCAAGCGTAACTACACTTAGTCTTTAGGCTGAAACTGCTTGGTCTTCCTTCCTTTACTTTTCTTTTTTAGTTTTTTAGCGACTTAATTAATCTACTAGATGACATGTTGATAGATCTATTAAATGGATTGGCTTTAGCTCTTGCCTTAGGATCTTCTTGGTTAATAGACGATATGGGTATGTAATCGAGGGGTAGTTAGAGGCGAAACCATAAACGACTTCAAATGAAGCATACCCAATAGTAGCGTATATTGTCCTGTTATAAGCAAATTTGACTATAGGCAAGCAAACATCCCTATCAGTTAAGTTCTTCCTCACTGCAACTCAGAGCAATGATCCTAAGGCATAATTGACCAGCTTAGTTTAGCTATCGATTTGGAGATGGTAAGAGGTGCTGAATAGCAATTTAGTTCCCTTTCAACACCAAAGGATTCTCTACCTTAGTCTCAGTCCAACACCACACTCTTCGGTACTTCGTGCAAGCGAACTACTTCCTACAAAAACAAAGAAGTAATAACCAAAGCATCATTAGTTTTAGTGCAAGGCACAAAATGTGCCATTTTTTTGAACCTATCTACGATAAACATGACAAAATCTTTACCTCAAACAATGTGGGGTAATCCAAGGACAAAGTCCATACTTAAGTCAACCCATGGTTTAGTCACAATAGGCAAAGGTATCGCTTTCCCTTACTCTACTCAACTATTTTCTTTTTTACAAAGGGTGCATCTCTCAATCACACAATGTACGTTATGCTTCATTCTATGCTAGAGCTAGAAGAATCTATCATTCAACATCTAATACATTCTTCGCTCTCCAAAGTGTCCAGAGAGTCCTCCACTATAAGATTCTTTCACCAGTAGCTCCCTTATCAAATAAGTTAGCAAAGATAACTTAACACCTTAGAATAGATAACCATCCTCAATTTGATACTCATCTACTACTCTTCCTTCTCCACAATGCATATATATGGGTTTAAAATGAGGGTCATTTTGATATTGCTCTTTAATGCTTGTAAACCCTAACAATTTAGTCTGTAACTCAATAAGAAGAACATGTCCTCTTGATAAGGTATCGATAACTACATTATTCTTACCTTGTTTGTACTTAATGATGAAGTTTAATCCTTCTAAAAATTCAATTCATCAAGCTTAGTGTTTTGAAAGCTTAGGTTAGCTCTACAAATATTTCAAGGACTTATGATCCACGTATATGAAAAAATCTTTTGGTAAAAGATATTGTTACCACACGCAAAGAGCTCGGATCAAGGCTAAAAGCTCTTTGTCATGTACAAAATAGTTCAATTGTGCTCCTTTGTGCTTCTCATTATGATAAGTAACAGGTCGACCTTCTTACATCATCACAGCTTCAATGCAGACACATGACATATTGCATTCAAGCTCAAATACTCTATCAAGGTCTGATAGAGCCAAGACTAGGGCAGAGGTCAACCTCATTTTACCATGGTAAAACTCCTCTCCTCTTTCTCTCCTCACCTGAACTCTACATTCTTCTTTGTTAACTTAGTCAAAGCCGCTACAATGGTATTGAATCATTAGATTATGCATCGATAAAATTATGCCATTCTATGAAAACTTCTCACCTCAGTATAGGAAGTTTAGGTCAGCCACTCAACAATAGCTCGTACCTTCTCTTCTTCTACTCTCAATCCCTTTCTACCATTCATATAACCTAGGAAGATCACTTTTTCTCAATAGAGACAACATTCTTTAAGTTTCTAAACAATCTCTCTGCTCGAAGGACATCAAAAACAACACGAAGATGGTCAATATGTATTACCAAGTCGGCACTATAGATAAGGACATCATCAAAGTAAAGGACAACAAATTTCCCAATCAAGTCTCTTAAAACATGATTCATTATCCTCATGGAAGTTATTAAGGTGTTTGATAGCCTAAAAAGCATGACCATCTACTCATATAAGCCATGTCAAGTCTTAAAAGCAGTCTTCCATTCATCTCCTTGTCTCATTCGAATTTGGTGGTATCTTAACTTCAAATCTATCTTGTTAAATACTCTTTCACCACTCAATTTATCTAACATATCATCTAGCCTCAGGATAAGGTATTAGATTTTGATCGCAATCTTGTTGACAACTCTACTATCTACACACATACACTAAGTTCCATCATTCTTTGGCACAAGTAATGTAGGTATAGCATATGGGCTTAGACTTTCCTTCACATATCCCTTCTCTAATAGTTCATTGACTTGTCTTTGAAGTTTGATAACTTGTTCAAGGTTCATCCGATAAGCTAGTTTATTTGGTAGGGTAGCGCCAAGTATTAAGTTAATGCAATATTCAATGCTACTAAAAGGAGGTAACCCCTCGGTCAATTATTTTGAGAACAGCTTGCTATACTCTTCTAGTAGTTCTCTAACCTCTAGTGGTAGTTCACCCCGCTCCTTTAATTCTAACAGTTGTCTAATTAATAGAAAAGTTGGCACAACGACCTTGATGGCTTCTTGAGTTTGACTTTACTCAACACCAAAGCCTTCTTTAATCCATGGGAAGCCATTTGATCAAAAAGCTAAGCTCGGCTAACAGCACATGTGATGCATACATGGGTAATACATCACAAATAATTTCATTGAAATAGTTTCCAATCGAGATTGGCAGCAACACTTGCTGAGTGACCTATAGTAGTCCCTTCTCACTCAGCCAATGTAATTTAAATGGCATCAGATGTGAAGTGATTAGAAGCTTAAGATTCTTAACTAAGTCAACGGATGCCACATTGGTACAGCTTCCATTATCTACTATGAGTGCACACACTTGATCATTCACTTTCAGGTGATGTGGAATAAGTTCTCTCTCTACTCATCTTCAATAGAAGGTTCCAAGCTCATTGCATGTTGAACAATTAGAGTCAACTTATACTAGTCCTCTGTAAACACATCTTCTCAATCAAATCAGCATTAACATCAATCTCATCTCCTACTTCTTTCTCCTCCTTTGGTTCCTCATCTATGCTTTCCACTTTAATCTTTAAGACACCTCCCTTGATAATCATGCTCCTTCGATTCAGGTATTAAGCAGCCATGTGCCTAAATCCTTAGCACTTAAAGCACTTGATCTGGCTAATCTTCCTTCTAGATCCTTACCCCTTCTCATATGTTCAAGTCAGCACATTACCATTAGGTTGGCCTTTCTATTCAACTCTGACATCTAACTTTCTGGTTTGCTCGATAATTGGTTGAGCTTAGTAACTCCCTTAGGCAAGTCAACTTAACTGACCAAGTCAGCTCATTGGAGGCCAGGTCAACATTCTACTCCTTCTCTATCTCTCCACTTATTGGACTATTCATATAGCCTCATCCATCATAATCAACTGTTGAAGTTCTATAATATCTCATATATCACCTCTCAATTTAATAAGGAATCTAGATACTATTTGAGCCATTAGTTCATCCACTTCGTAGCAAATCATGAGTATTTAGAATTCTTGGACATATTCATCAACAGTTCAGCCTTCTTATTTCAACTCTTGAAGCCGAGAAAAAGTTTCTTACAAATATGTATCCAACACAAACTTATTTTTAAGGATCCTCTTCATCTCCAGCTAAGTATTTACCTCTCTTTATCCATCTTACCTTCTCATAATTTGGAAGTTCTTCCACCACATGGTGATAGATCTTGAGAACTCAATAGTAATAGTCCTCACCTTCCCTCGATCCCTACGCTCAACTTTCTCCTCCTAATCCAAATAATCATCCATACTCCCGAAACCATTAAAGCTTAGAATCCAAAGCCGTATATGGTTAGCAAGTCAAGGTGCTCAAGCTCAATCTTCTTCCTCATTATATTCTTCTTTTTCATCACCGTCCGTATCTACCAAGTCAATCCTTTGTCATACTCATCCTCCTACTGCTCCACCTCGAACTTATCAAACTTGGTTTTATCCTTTAGCAGGTCAAGCAACTTACGAAGTGTTTTGCACGACCTTAGCAAGTCGATAGGCTATTGCATAAACAATTCTAATTAAATCAGCTAAGAGGTTATCTATCTCATTGAGTCTTTCGTCTATACTCTCAAGGGTGCCTTAAGGCTAGTGGATAACACTATTATTGTCATCCCCAATTCCAGCATTAACACTTAGGTCAATCATTTTCTTTGAAAAACTCAGTAACAACTCAAATTTTATGAAACAACAAATATGATTCTTCATGCTAAACAAATAAACACATACTCATCCCTTACGAAGGTTTAACTAATTAGTAAACATAGCAACTCCTCCAAAGAACAATAAACCCAACCAAAATAGGGCAAAATAAAGTATATACGAAAGCAACTACTACACCCTTTAACTTATGCGAACATTTAAATGAATCTTCACACAACCTCAACATGCTATCACAACAAACACTACTTCTCAAAAACTCAAATACAACTAACCCAAATGAAACCTCTACTCTAATACCAAGATAATACAAATCGAGGCTAAAGAGTAACAAGGTTGGACATAGGGGTTGGTCTAAGCTTGCAAAAAGTTTGAAAAGGTGATGGGAAGGATATGATGTACTGGGAAACTTTTGAGGACTCACAACATAGCTCAATATGATGCTTGAGATGATCTGGAGAGGTTACTTGCCACTTAACCTTACTTAAGGATTAAAATAAAAGTGAAATAAGCAAACAAGCTATAAGCAATGTTTATGGAAAAGAAATGTATCCAGTATATTGATGATGATAAGATATTATGGCTACAAGGACGATGGGTATTTATACATAAAAAACTAGGGCATCCTACCAAAAGTAGGAAAGACTAAAATGGGTATTATCTAAAAGAAGTAAATTAGAAGGAATAATAATGATACAATTGAAAATACAACAAAATGGGCATCTTGTACAGAGGATTCTATCACATGGTTGCTTAGATACGTGGCTCCCTACAGATGGATGACTTTCTAGTGGAAAAGACAAACTGTGCATTTAGGTTGGTCACTACTAAGTCAAGGTACCGATAAAGGTGATAGATTAGCCACATCGAGTTGACTAGGTAATTATTCCGAAGTGAATTTGTCTTGAATGTATTCAATTTAGCTTAGGTTCAAGTCAGCTAAGTTGATGATCTTATGAGGCGAACTAATGTTCAAGTGTAGTTCAAGTCAACAACTAGAGACAAATGATGAGGGCGAAGGGGTTCAGCTCAATTAAGGCATCAGGTTGGCAAATTGTAGTAGCTCAAACTCTTCAATGGTGGGTCGTAAGAAAATAATTCACTTGACCATGCTTTCTAACCCTTGGGCTCGGGTTAAGGGTCTCGTAGTCTGATTCCTATCACAACCTACATAAGTGGCTACAATAATCTCCTTCTGATCTAAATAGGTGATAATGAAAATGTGGCAAAAGACAAGGTGGATGTCCTTATTGTTAAATGATGGTCTCCATAGAATACAATTATGTGCCGACCATGTCAATACTTATTTGGCATGGTACCATCAACAACTCATCTTAAGAAAAAATTACCAACCACTACTAAAGTTGGGGTATGTGACAGGGATCAACAATTGGCCAGATCATTACATTTGAGAGACATCAAGCACGAGGAAGTGTTTCACATCGAGGCCGATTTAGAAAGGAAATCTAGCAACGTGAACAATGCCAAGGAAGAGGTTAAGGAATTTAACTTAGGGACAATCTAAAAAAGATAACTAAGATAAGGAAACCATTGCTAGCAAAAATCTGATAAGACTTGATCATGTTCCAATAAGATAACATTGACATCTTTGCAAGGACTCTCTTAAATATGCCAACTATCATGAGAGAAGTCATAACACATATGTTACAAATAGATCCCAATGCAAAAGTTGTTTAACAAAAGAAGCTTCTTAATCTTATCTATACAATCTAAGTAGTCCTCGGCATTGCTACTTCTAGAAAAACTAAGGATATGAATTCTCAACCTTTCTACTCTAGGAGCTTAGATATTCCTTTCCTCATGTTCATAATACTCCTCCACTTCATCACTTACTTCCTCATCCTCCTCTTCAATTTCTTTTAACGTTAGTCTGCATCCAGTGATTCAACCTACTCCTACTCCTCCAGCTCAGCATGGTCGAATAGGGGCCTTAGCTCAAACATAGTGCTCATTGCCTCTCTCAAGTTATTCATTAGCTCATCCTCTATAAGGTTCATTTATGGTCTATTGTTTATCTTCGTTCATGGTAATCACCAAACTAGCCACCAGGTCAGTAAGTCTATCCAATCAATCACTTATAAACTGGGGTCTAAAGCTTCCTTATTGACTCGAGCCATTTTGAGCACTACTTTCTTGGTTTCTTAGGACTCCTTGAACAATAGAATCAGACATTGTTGTGTACTAACAGCTGAAATACAACCCAAAATTTCTCTCTTCAAACAACAACAAAACAACACAACACAATAACTATTACAACCAAACACACATGTGCACATACTTTATTTTGCAAGCAAAAAATAACAAAGAATAGAGCACAAAGTTTCTTTAACTCTAAATGCTCTTCAAACACTCATAACAACAATAAACAGACTCTAAAATACTTACAATAGTAGTAAATTACTTGGAGTATAAGTAATAGGAACTTGCTTAAACGTAGCCAAGCTCTAGTACCAAGATGATACAGATACCATGGATGAACATACAATGTCTAGTATTACACAAATCGCTTGAAGGTAGACTGCAAGATGGTCTAAAGAGTAAATGCTAATTGAAAGTTAAGTAAGGGTTCTCGTACATTAATGGTAGATATGATGCACCAACGCCTCACATGAACTCGAGTTGCACTTAATATTACACACAAGTGTAGCCAAAGGGTACTTGCTACTAATCTATGCTCACAATAGACTAGATAAGAGCAAATAAGAGTAAGCAAGGATACTTAGCTCATGTAAGAAAGGAATGTCTGAAATTCAATGATCATTATCAATTGTCGCTATTACAAAATACAAGTATTTATATGACCTAATTAGAGGAAGTCTTAAGTACATGCAAATTACAAAAAAGGGATTCCTACTAGAAAAGGAAAGAGTAAATTACAAGGGTAGAGTTGTAATCAAATAAAAAGGGGATAATCAAGTACAAAAGGATAATATGGATGTCAAAAAAGCGGGTACGTATCAACTATCCAATTTGTGGTCCCAATGATGTTGTTTGTTGAGCAAAATAAGTTTTGAGCAAATCTAGTCGGGGTCAAATGCTCGGTAGCTTAGATATTCTAGATTGAGGAAGGATTGGTTCTAGAGATGGCCCATATCCTGGTTGGCTAAGTTTCAGGGCAACTCAGCCCTGGCAATGTATCAAGTCGATAACAAGCAAGTTTAAAACTTGACTTTGGATTGGTGTTGTGAAGGGGTCAACTTAGCAATAGGTCGGTCACCTCAGGAGTCTACTTGATGAGGTAGAGAGTAGAGTAATTCAATAGGTCTAACTAGAGATAAGATCACTCTTCTAAGTTCAACTCCCCTTAGATAGCTCAGCAAACCAAGTAGGTGAGTCCTTAGGCTCGAGAGTGAGTGATTAGTTTGTAATCCCTATTGATAAAGGAATTTCACTCCTGCCTATAGCTTGACACTTTGCATGCTGAGTTGACTTGCTTGGCTAAGGTCCATGATGTGACTTGTCCTGATAACCTAAGAGTCTTTTGATTTAGCCAATCTTATGGGCTCGAAAGCCTAACCTGCTCACTTAATTACTTAGAATTTCAAATGAGGTGTAGATAGTCAAAAGATCCATACAACCTGATTACAAAACTACCTACTACTCCATTTCTTTAGTTATGTGCACAAATTAATAAACCACTACGTAGTCAACGATCAAGGATTACCAAGCACTTTCAGTTATCAAGCAAACACTTATAAATATGGAGGTATAGACATTATAAGAACTCTCTACACTCTTTGAATAACTACTCTACTACTCACTCTCATATCCAAATACTGACTTAGGCATCGAAGTGGCTATGCCAAAATAGCTTGATACCCCCTTATTTAGGCTAACTTTCTTTCTTTTATAGGGTTCAAGCAACACACCATTCTCAACCAACAATAATGGGTAAATTAGAAAGTGCTACATATCATATTAATAGAAAAGCTAATGACAAACTAATCGAGAACTTATTTGAAAACTTTTGTAAATATTAAGGATTCAAATAGAAATTTTAAAACGCTTAATATTTGAACAAAAAGGTATAAAAGGTTGAGTTCTAAATTTATATTTATTTCATTACAATATTTGAATAGCATGCCATGGTTGCATCAGAACTTTTAAGAAATGCAAGAGATGTAAATGAAGACTTACTGGAAATTACAATTGGTATATAAGTTTGAATTAAGAGGTGGCTCTCTTAGGATGCAATCAAAAGCATAGATCTAGTTCTATAATGTATTTTAACCTTATCTTGTAAGGTCCTAAGATTTCTTTATGTTTCAAATCTTTTCATATAGGTAGAAAGAAAAAGAAAAAAGTTCACAATAGGTAAGCAATGTATTGTAAAAATTCCAAATTTATTTTTGATTAAATCGTACTAAAGGCAATAAAAGGATACAAGGTGTCTTGGCTTTTATTTTCTCAGGAAGTAAAGGAAGGATTTTGGTTCCCTAAGATCTCGAAATTTCAATAGTTCATAAAAATGAAAAAATACTTTAATTTGCTAATCTTGTAGATTCATTGATCTTGGTGAAAAAAATACTATAAATAATTGCTACAATATATAACCATGACTAAGTGTACTACAAGGGAGCAATCCAAGTAGTAAATTTTCTAGACCTTCTCTCAGATATGATATGAGCTTGATGTCTTCACATCTTGTACTCATCCAAAACATGTATTTTATAGGACACAAGTTTCAAAGTTTCTTGTATCAATCATATAAAAATGATTAAATAATATTAATAAATGAAAAAATAATAATAATACCATACATTCTAAATAAAGAAATATTTTACTAAAAATAAAAAGAAAGAGTCTAAGCCCATAAGATAAAATCATAAATCTAAAACTATCTCTATCTTGTATCTTTTAAGTTTCAATAGTGCCTCTTTCTTCTGTATGTTTCATTTTTTTTCTTTTTCAATTTTTCCCCATTTGCTAAGTGCTATACTCATTTAAAACTATCAATGAAGTATGAAAAGAAATCTTTTGACAAAAAAAAAATGTAACCAAAATTTACTTAAAAAATATATGAAGTTAAAATTTATAGGAAGATAAGAAAAATTTACAAGTTTCACAAAGTATCATTTATTGTATAAATTCTACAGGATATGTGTTCCAAAGTGGTTCTAAGGGGTTGCAATGTAAGTTTCGAACCCAAAATTTGGGAATATATACCTATAGAATAGCATATGTGTCGGGCACTATACTTACCCGCCTCAAACTGACTCACCCCTATAGTCTATCATGAATTGTGATTTTTTTTTTTTAACATCCTTCATTTTCATGCTAGGTCTTCAATTGTCTAAGTTAAATAATTTGATTTGTACATTTGCTACATTAATAATTTAGATGACGAGGTAAATTTTTTATTTTGAAATATTTCCATGCTACTAAAATGGGCACATAAGTTGCCATATAAGTGAATAATGTAAGATCCATCTATTTCAAGGAAGTAAGTATTCAATTTTAAAAATCAGGGATGTCTATATAATTACAAAAAATTTTAAGGGTAGTCTATATAATTTACTAAAAAATACAAACACTAAATCTATAATACATGTTGTAAATCAAATAAGTGGTTTTGAAATTACTAATATAACTATTTTGGCAAATTGTATGTAAATATCATCGATAAGGTGTAAGAAGATATGCCAAGTGGTTGAGAATGAAAGTGAAATGCTTGTTTAGTCGATAATTGATGTTCTACAATAATTTTTAAATGGCTAGTAGAGAGAAAAAAGGAAATCTCAACTAAAATATTGTATATAGAAGCCTATTTTTACTACCTTTTTTCTTTTTCTTTTTTCCTTTCTAGAAAACTACATATTAAAGAATGAAAGATCTAGTTCACATTCAAATAGAAAATGAAAAATTTTGTAAACTAGGAAGTGGCTATGATTGTTTTCTGAACAATAAAAATATTTGTTTCTTAGTAGCACCAAATTTTACACACATTTTGCAGCTATAAAAATCAAAATCATGTACATATATATTTCTACTTACATTTTTTCCTAATATCAATAACAACAAAGTAAACTTTTACATAAATTTTCAATGTTTCTCCTAGGATCAACTAATCAATTACAACTTCTAATATAAATTTGTAGAACATTTTAACTAAAAGAGTTTTTTTCTTACCAATAACTAAAAGAGTTTAACAATTGAAATTTATCATAAAACAATTATCAATCTTCTCTAATGATCACTTTACATATTGACTCAATCGAGCCAAATTAGCATTTGTCTCCTTACCTTTGTATAAGTCAAATTCCGACTCACCATATATACCATCACAGCAATCATCACTTTAAGATGCAAATCAAAATGTAAGTCATAAAACCCAACATATAACCACTATGTCCCATGCAAACATATGCCAAATCATAGATAAGCCTATTATTATTAAATGTAGCAAAAACGGTTCACTAAGTTAATTATGTAGACACAGCAACCAACGTGATCTTGTCATCGTATGAATTGGTATACTCAAACTACCTAACATACAGGGGAAACCTAAAATGGATAAAGGAACCTCAAAAACAAAAATGATAGAAATAAAATGCCACAAAAATGAAATCTTCGAAATGAAATGCTACAGACCATAATCCATCTACATCTTTCAAATTGTGCAAAACAGTCTAAGTCTACACTGCTTGAAACAAAAGAACTCATCTCATATTATGTTTATCACCTATATCATGCCATTAAGAGCATAATCTATCTATATCTTTCAAATCAACATCTCTACCACTCGTTCGATTCATTATAACTACATCCATGCTCAATCGATCCATATCAACTATAATTTTCTCATATTGATAATTTGTCAAGCCTTAACTCATGGCCTAAGTTCCTAACTAATCACATCATCATAGGAGTTCATCCTTTATAAGGCGACAAAACTCAGTCCATGATTACACTTCCACAAATCTTAACCTTAAGATGCACAAGCAACACATACCTTCATTAAGCCAGATATTTATTAGTCTATTTTATTTCTAAACCTATAAGCACATGCATAACACAAAAGCAATCATGTACCTAATATTAGGTCAATGTCTCAACAAATATCGAACTTATAATCAACACTGAAATTCCGCATATAGTAAATTAATATCCATATAAGCATGTCAATGATTAGATTTCTAAGATTAAGGCTCCATTTCTTCTTTACATTCTTGATTTTATGTCTATTAGATCATATTAGATCACGAAAAGTCTACTTATAAGCCTAAGTAAGTAACATGATCAACTAAGGCACAAGATATGCGATAGATGCTTATCAACTTTTTAAAAAATTACATAATTATAAATTATATAAAAAAAATTACCAAAATATCATTATTCTATTGCATCTTAAAGATAAGACATTAATATTTATGTATTGTTGCTATGTCGTATTTTCAAGATATGATATTCAATATAGGTGCATATGCATTAATGTTACATTTTTAATATGCAATATAGGTAGAAGTAAAAAAAATATTACCAAAATACCATAACTATGTCACATCATGAAATGTTAAATCTTCGTAATGCGACATAACTATGGTATTTAGGTAATTTTTTTTTTATAATTTGTAATTATATAATATTTATTAATTTTAATAGTAAACATGTAAATTTCTCATAATATAAGTGTTATATGTCTATCATAAAACGAGGGTAAGGGGACCCTAAAGGATATGGAGGAAAACAAGATATAACATATTTATGTATTGATGATGAAAATATTGTTAATGATAGTACAATATTGAAACCGAATCCATATAGTTAACCTCACCTAAGGGTTAAGTCTTGTTAATATTGTATTAGTAATTAATTTATAACAATTTCTTTATGTTGAATTAGAAAAAAAAAAGAATAAGTATTCAAATCCTTGGAAACAATAAATAAATTTTTTCAATTGTAATTATATCTTTCTAAACCATCATGTGTGTACATCTAAGTAATATTTACTTGAGATAATCTAATGACAAATTTCAACAAAATGCAACCACAACATTGATTAAGAAGCATCAATTAACTGTTATCTTAAGCCTTGGAACATATCAAGAGTCTTATGCTGTGGAAGAAATAGGAAACCAATCCAAGATTCCTATCCTTTTCTTAGTAAGTGACCTCCCACAATGGTCCTCTTTTCAATGGCCCTTCTTAGTCAAAGCTACTCGTGATGAACAAAATCAAATGAAAGCTATAGCTGCCATAATTAAGAGTTAGCGATGGAGGAAAGTGAACATAATCTATGAAGACATCAACTTAGCCACCAATGGTACTTTCCTCAACCTTATCACTACCATTCAAGATGTTGGTTCATGTCTTGACAACATATTGGTCCTTCCTCCCATGGCATCATACTATTCCATGACAAAAAAAATTGATGAGGCTTAAGGATGGCATATCAAGGGTGTTTATTGTGCACACTTCAATTAACCTAGCAATTAATATATTCATCATAGCCAATAAATTAGGATTAATGGGAAATGAATAAGTATGGATCACAACTAAAGGTATTACAGATTATATTGATGCTTTAGATGCCAAATCATTTTCTTTAACGCAAGGTGTATTAGGAATTAAGAGCTACATCCCTTGATCCAAGAAATTTAGGCAATTCCAATCAAAATTTCTTTCAATATTCAATTTGCAACACCTTAAGGAAGCGTATCCAAATCTGCATTGGCATTAGCTTTGGCAAGGCAATCATCTTCAAATGATGAATTACATATGACTTCACTATCAAGCAAAGAATTGCTAGGCATAATTAAAAATGTTACATTTAAGGGGCTAAGCAGTAAGTTTAGATTGCATGGAGGGGTTTTAAGCTCTTCACATGTTTTCCAAATAATAAATGTAGTGGGAAAAAGTTATAGAGAATTAGGGTATTGGACTGAGAATTTAGGGTTCTCTGAAAACCTTGGTAAAGGTAGTGTGTACAATGATTCGATGAGTATTTTAAGGTAAGTGCTTTAGCCAGGTGGTCCTTGGAATGTGCCTCAAGGATGGATAATTTTATTTAATGGAAGAAGACTAAAAATAGGAGTTCCTAATACAAATAGTCATAAAGAATTTGTAAATGTCAGGTATGAAAACGAGAACATTACCAGAGGAAAGTTGGTAGTATTTGGATCTTCCATTGATGTTTTCAAAGAAACACTCAAGAACTTGCCTTATAACTTTTCATATGACTTCTACAATTACTCAAGGACTTACGATTCAATGGTGTAGCAAGTTCAATTGGAGGTAAAATTTTAGTATTGTTAAGTAATAAATATAAATCTTACACTAAATTATAAGCTTAAATTTTTATATTAGATGCTTGTGGTGCTAACTTTAACTTGATATTGGAGTATAAATCTTGGTTTAAATCCTTAATCATATTACCCCATTTATTTAAGTGGTCCACTTGATAGGCTTTAATCAAAGTCCTAGTCTACAAATGAGGGGGAGTATTAAGTAATATGTATAAAGCCCACAGTATACCTACAAATTTAAACTTTTAGATAAATAGTTTTAATGTTAACTTTTGGTATGATATTAGAATAAGAGGTCCTTAATTCAAATCTTTGCTCAATCATTTCAACATAAGTAGTCCATTTAATGAGATCTAGTCAAAGTCTTAATTCATAAGTGAAGGAAAGTGTCAAGTATTAAATATAAAGCTTGTGTCAAGTTTATAAGCTTAAACTTTTATTAAAAATGGTTGTGGTGATAACCTCAATATGATATTAAAATAGGAGGTTCTGAGTTTTAGGCAAGAAGTTCCTTTTAATAATAGCATAGCAATTTATATTCATTACACCTTATAATTGTTTTGTCATTTCTATATTTTATATATTGATAAAGCTTTGCATATGAAAAGAACTTTGATGTAGTGGTTAGAGACATAGCTATAGTGGCCCATCGTTGTAAATATGTGAAGCTTTCACAACCTTATGCAGACTCAAGGTTACAAATGATACTATATGTAAAGCCAAAGAGGTTTGAAAGGGCTTGGTTGTTTAAGAGGCCTTTTACATCAACTATGTGGATTATCATTGGTGCTGTTAATATCTATAATGGCTTTGTGGTTTGGCTAATTAAAAGAAATCATAATCTAGGTTTTAGAGGTCTAATATGAAACCAAATTGGAACAATGCTTTCACTGGCCTTCGCAACATTATTTTCTTTATAAGGTTAGCATGGTTCTTGTTTGCTTCAATCATGTATTTAGGGAAAGGCAATTTATATATCTAAATGAAATTAAACAAATGAAAAGAATAAAATGAAATATTTCTTAGATGAAAGTTTCTAATGATTTTCACTTTAGAGTCGTGAAAAAGGACCTTAAAATTGTTTTGTAAAATTAACATGTACCACATGAGCTTTCAACTTCTAAAATGGCATTTCTTTCATGCTCATATCATATCTCATCTTATCTTTATCTCATGTTTATGCCATCATTAATTCCACATACAAAGTTTCCCTATCATTTAATGTGCTTATGTTTATGTTCTCCAATTGCATGTTGCTATGTATGAGAAAAAAAAGGAAAAAATGTGATCGGAGAAAACATGGATGAGATCATCATGTTGGGATAAGGAAACTTGATCTATAGATAGCTATCTTCATTTATGTCCCCTTTAATTATATATTTTCATGGATGAAGAAAGGAAAAGGTGTGATACATACTAAAAGTTCTTCCAATATAACAGGCAATCATGAGAATTCATATAGAGACACCATTTTGAGATGGTAAAACTTGATCCACATTTTTATCATATCCAGAAATTTTGAAAATATTAAAATGTTGCATCCATTATATGAATTTATCAATTTCTATGCCAACTAGTACAATGAAGGATCATCCAAAAGATTATTCATCTAACTTGTAGATGTCTTTGTTGCATGCAAGAGATAAACTGCATAGCAACTTGTCTAGAATGGCCATGGTACTGTGGCTATTTACAGCATTAATTATAACACAAAGTTTTACAACTAGTTTTACATCTTTCCTCACCATAGAAAGACTTAACTAGGCAGATGCTAACGTCGAGAGCTTGATTAGAAATGGAGCAACGATAGGTTGTAATGAGAATTCTTTTGTCGTGAAGTATTTGCAAGTATTAGGTTTTAGCCCTTCAAAAATCAAGAAAATATATTCGGAAGATGATTATTCATCAACTATAATGAGAGGGGAGATCTCAACAGCATTCTTAGAGGTTCCTTATGTTAAAATATTTCTAGCAAAGCATTGTAAAGGTTTCACAACCTCAAAGCAAATCTTTAAAGTTGGTGGCTTTGGATTTGTAAGTATTATATGTGATACCTTAATCAATCTTTTGAACTTAGACACTAATTCATGAATGTGCATCTTCATACTATTGTAACATGCATTGAATTATACATGTATTTTGTAGGCTTTTTCTAAGAGCTCTCCCTTTCTTCTTGACATTTCTAAAGCAATCTTAAAAGTGGCTGAGAGCGGTCGATTGTGGAAACTTAAGAACTCCTTAATTGCCTCATATCAATGCTTATCTTTGAAGTCTCATGGTGATCAAGAAAGTCTTGGAATAAATAGCTTCTGGGAATTATTTTTAGTGACAATTTGTACCTCCACATTATCATTAATAATGTTCATCATTCATCAAGCTAAGGATACTCAATATAGAGTCTTTACTGAGATGCAACAACACCATGATCCTCAAGAAGATGAACAAATAATGTTTTCATCAGATTTAAATTACTATAACAATAATTCTAGCTTAATTTGAAGATCATTTTCTTGATCACTTGTAGTGACACTTATGTAGATTACATAATCACTAGAAAGAAGTGACCATGCATATTTTTAGTCTTTAAATGTTTTTTCCTTCTTCTTTTTTTTTTTTTTTATCTTTTCAATGGCTTGTGCTTTAGGGGCCAAGATAAACTCAAATGACCTTTAATTTATTTCTTTATATTTATAACTTTGGAAATCATGATGTCTAGTATAATTTTTAAAGGCTCATTACTACTAAGATCTTAGTCTTTGAAGCAAAACTATGCATAACAAGATCCTTTAGATATTTTACCCTTGCAAATGACTTTTCTATAGCTATATGAAGAGTTACCAAATAAGATGATCATCATAAAAGTTCGACATTACCAGGTAAGGCTTAACTCAAACTTTGCTAGAGGTAGTAGTTAAATATCTTCTTTGCATATACAACAAATGTTTTACAATTGCATATGATTACATTTGTCAATAAAAGCAATAAATTGGTAAAAGAATGAAAAATATTAGATTATGTTAGATATGTGGATATATTATGTATACAGTATATTTTTATGTTTATATCCATAAAGAAGGAAATATAGTGCTATAATTATACAAGTTCATGTCCACAATTTTGGACCTGAAGAAAGAATTGAAGAAATTGATTTGTCCAAAGTCAAAGTATTACATGTTGTCATTGTCACTTTAGATCTTTTGCGAGTAGAGTCTCTAGGCTTCTTGGGGTATAATGGACCTTATCTAGGAAGCTTATATAGTTTGGGGAGATCCCTACAAAATAAATAGGGGATAAGTCACTATGTTGAAGGGTTATGCAGCATAACCACTTCAATACTTAAGTTAATTAGAGAAGAAAAGAAGTTGAAGCTTAATAGATAGAGTACACGAATGTGTCGTTCTTTCTATTATTTAGACTTAAATTGTTAACTTACCTTTTAAGAACTCAAATGAGGGTATTCATAGGACATTCTTCTATTCGTGTGCCCCCAGGATTTAAGGGAGTTAACAAGGCTCCCTAACATCAATTGAGGAAATTATTACTCTTGAGCTTTGTGATTGTCCCATCCTCATTATCGTACATTATCGTACAATTAGGCCATGCTAGCCAGTATGGGTTAAGCTACTAGTTGTCACATCATATTAAATATGATGTAAGTGTTATACATGTAAGGAGTAGATCAATGAGGAGTCACTTACCAAATGGCACACGCTTATTCAAGGCTTGTTGCCATGCTGGCTCCATGGTCAGGGTGACTTGCATTTTATAGGTCACAAACCAGGCCTAAGGATAGATTGGTCGAAACCAAGCTAGTTAAGGTAATGACATGATTATGGCCTTGGAGTTGGTAGGAATCCTGATGTTAAACAAGTTGTTGATTTTCTGTTCAAGCGACAACAAAACAATTGTAGTCATCAAGTTATGATCACCATTACTAAGGCAAATCTTTCTAACTTGGATTATCTAGTTTCCAATCCTTAAAGGATGTGGCTAACATATTACACTAGTTGATGCTCTCCACCTTCTAACTAGATAAGCATTGATGAGAGAGCTTCATTGCTCACAGAAAGGTAAAGGTACAACTCAACTCCTTAAGTGGGTGTAACTCCTTAAAGGGGAACATAATAAAATTACCTAAAATTTTTATGCCATAAGTGTACCCATAATATAAAAATTGCTTTACAAATCAAAGACTACTAGAATCTAGCTATTCAATTTGCTACTCACATTTAATTTTGACATATACAATTATTATATAATTAATTATAGATACCCAATAATCTACAGTCCATCAAAACCATAGAGAATCACTATCCCTTATCGAATAATAGGATAAGGTGAACCAACTTTATAAATTACAACAACTACTAAATGATATCAAACCTTAACATGTAAGTACTCCCGATATGGCGTTTTCTTATACTAACTATATGTCTCCTTACCTAATTCTAACTTTTTCTTACATTTCTTAGGTTTACACTTTACACTCATACCTTATCCCAATACTAGTTTAAGTAAACCTACAAAATAAACTATTAGGGAGTAAGTTATAGAAGCTTAGTGAGATATCCATCCTACTATATCAACAAGCAAGTTATTAAGTAATTATTATTAACAATCATATAAATGCATGAATAAGCAGTATACCAAACAATGCATTCAATTAACCGATGCTACACATAACTCAAATTTATGCTCTTCAAAATTAAGGTTAGAGATTCATTAACACCAATCACAATTGGGTTCTAGTACCTAGGCTCTTATTAAAATTTGAAATTCCACATTTCATAAAAAAAAAAAAAAAAAAAATCATTTCCAAGATCTAGTAATAATTGAAATCTCATGTCTAGTGGTGAGGTAGCCCCAAGAATCTACACACATACCCTACAGTGGAGGTCTTTAGATACGACCCTTAGCCATATAGTTAGCGTCTCTAAGTATCTAGTAAGCCTATAGGCTAAGGTGGCGTACTTATCATATACGTGCACCATACTAATATAACTTTACAACATGAGCTTTCAAGCATAATAGATATAACCCCGCAAGACTTCTCTTTAACTCCGCATGAGGTGACAAACAGAATAATAGATGCAATGTCATGATCAGACATGTCCATTTTAATTAATTTAATTAATTAAACCTAATATAATTATGTCTAGTTCATTTGAGTGATTAAGCAGTTTACAAACACTTACAATAGATAACATTCAATAATATAGCATGCATTTTGTTCTTAAAATATATCAACATAACATTCAATAGGTGTTAAACACATGCCAGTAATCACATACCTAAGTAATCAATTTAGTTATCTTTAAATAATTGTGCTAGTAACTATATTTACAAACTAATATAGAGTCTTCAGAAGTATTCACTTAACCACAATACCTATAACTATAGAAATCCTAATATTTTCTTAAAGTCAATTTCAAAGTTGCCAGTAATAAGATAACGATGATACTATAAGTTTGTAGTGAAACTATTTAATTACCAATGTTAATTTCAAGGATAATACATATGGAAGTGCCTGAACTTATAATTTCGAACAATTTAATGGCCAAACATTCGAAACTTGAATTTCAATATATAAAACTTTGAGATTTTTTCAAATGAGTGCCTGAATTTTAAGATATCTTAAAATTCAGGTACTCATTTGAATAAATTTTAACATTTATTTTAAAGTCTAGGCACTCATTTAAATAAATCTTAAAGTTTTAAATATTCAAATTTAAGTTTTGAATATTTGGATACTAAACTTCCCAACATCATAAATTCAAGTATTTCCTTATGCATTATCCTATTAATTTTACTGTAGTATTCTTCAATACGATTAAAACTTGTTTTCACTATATCTTTTTTGTTTTAAGTCCTATTTTTGCATTTTTATAGTCAATTTCATACCATTTCAAATGTACTTTCACATGATGGCATACATTTGGAGAGTTGGGAGCTACAAATATATATTTGGATAGGGTTCATATTTGAATTTCATGTGTTTCCCTTTCACTTAGTTGATTTTCTAGTTTAATTGCATATTTAAGTGTTTAAGACGTTGTTCTAGTCACTTATCTTTATTAATTGGACTTTTATATTGCTATTGGACCTACATTTTATTTAAGTCTTGGGTCATAGGTTTCCTTATATCTTATTTATTTCCTTTAAGTTTCACTTTATGGAGTATTAGGCCTTATCTTGGCCTAAGGCCTAATTTTAAACTAATTAATCTAAATTATTTATTATCAGGCCTTTAATTCTTTATTCTAAGACTTCTAATTTAGTTAGGTTGATTATATTTTAACTTCAAGTCTATTTCTTATTATTTTACGGCCTAAACTACTCTTTTTGACTAATTAAGGGCTTTACTTACATTTAAGCTTGGTAAGGGCCCCTTAAATTATTCTATGGGCTTAATGGACTCTTTAGGCCTAATTACTCATTATAAGCCTTGTTTAGCCTCTTACCTTACAAGTTTAAACCCTAAACATCAATTAATCTTAAGTAATCATGTGATTAACTATCTAAATCATTACTTGCAACAAGTTTAGCCATCAATAAGTGATGATTCAAAATGATTTTCTAAGGTTATCTATAATCCATATTCTTGATAAAAGATGCATCAAACTATTCTTACAATGCATTTTAACTTACTTTTTACAAAAATAATCATGCAAAATAAAAAATATAGTGAGACTATGCATGCACATCTTTTGGCCTAGTGTAATGTTGTAGGTTTCATGGAGTTTTCTCAAATTTTCTTCAAGTTATCAACTCATCTATAATCTTAACATCACCTATGTATATGGAATTCTATACATATAATGCTCCTAAAAATTACATTGTAAACTCTACATGATACATGTACATAAAGATAACATTCTAGTGTTTATATTAGTTCTAAACCCCTAAATAAAATGATATTTAAGATTGGGTTTAGAGAATTGCTGACTTTTCTTACCCGTTCCATAGCCAAAATGGACTCCAAAGGGGTAGGGGTTGTGTCGATAAGTTGGGGGTGAATTTATATGCCTATTAAGTAGTGGTGGTTTCTAATTTAGAGTTATGTGGTGGTGGCTAGAGTTCCAAATCGTCAAGTGCACAAGATGCTCCCAACTTCCAACTTGTTTTCCTCTTTTTTCTTTAGTTTTTGTTTGTGAGTTTTTGGAGAGGACACTTAGGGATTATTTTAGAGAAGAAGAAGAAATGAGAGTGAAGAGTGTGGGAATGAGAGTGGCAGTCACATAGGATGTGAATTAAGGGAGACAAAGTATCAATCTCTAATGATTACATGATCACACGTGTAGGGACCATTTGTTTGTTACCTAAGTTGGTTAGGATTTGTCCCCTAAAAGGTGGCCTAACCTTAATCTTATCTCTTTTTAGTTAATTTCCTACAATTTATTGTTAATTAAGTTTATTTCAATAGATAAGCATGATGCATGAGCACATGTATGTAATTAAATTGAATTTTGCACTTATTATGCTATTTGCTAGCATGGATGACCTTAATTAATTATAGTTTTGGGTTTTTTTCCTATTTAATTATATTAATTAAAATTATTAAATCCTTTTATCTAATTATTTTAGTGCATCTAAGGTTTTGAATTTATCATTGCTATTCCATTACGATTCAGAAGGTACATTAGGATTTTTTAGTGACTAATCGAATTATAAGAAAATAGTGAATAGTTTAATAATATGATTGGAATTTAATTAATTAAAGGTTTTTGACATTAATTTAGAGCTTTACGATCAACTTAGGGTCTTTCACGTGTTAGGGTTTAATTAGGATTTTAGAATTTCAAATGTACGTTTAAGGGTTTAGTTCTAGTTTTAGAGTTTCAAATGTATCATTGGGGTTTTCTATTTTAATCTTCATTTTTAATTTAGATCATCCTTTATATGGTTCAAGGGACTCATATAGGCTTCAAATACTCATCTAAGGTTAGGGTTTGAAAATTTTGTAAGGTTTACAATGGGCTTCTATAGAATTGATGGGGATGATAAGACTACTTAAAGGTCTAGGA
Source organism: Lumnitzera littorea (assembly GCA_024138015.1). Taxonomy (NCBI): domain Eukaryota; kingdom Viridiplantae; phylum Streptophyta; class Magnoliopsida; order Myrtales; family Combretaceae; genus Lumnitzera; species Lumnitzera littorea. The sequence continues at coordinate 96,708,058 of JAMXBB010000003.1, forward strand.
GGCCCCGTTGACATTGATTAGTGAAAAGTGTTAAATTACATATATTGTTATGAGTTATTTTGATAGTGTTCTTATATATTTCTTTAGTATTTTTAGTAATTTTGGTGCTTAATTTGTCTATATTTTGATTTCAAACTTTGATTGATGATTTTGAAGAATTTAAACAAGTTTTGGATGATTTAAAGATGATCTTTTATGACTTTTGAAGCCTTAGAAAGGATTATACTCAAAAATACTACCAATGAATTGAAAGCATGCTCAAAAGAGTTAAGAAATAAAGAAGAATTAATGATCACAAAGAATTACGAGTAAGATCATGGGCATGAACCTTAGGTGTATGCCTATTAGTTCACTTATTTGCAATTTTTTAGCAAAGAAAGATCACACCTAAAAATCACAGCCGTAATGGTAGGGTACGAAAATTTTATTCCTCATGAATTTTCCTCATTTTGAAGAGATTTAATGCTCTAAAAGATGCCATACTTCCTATGTATTTTTTATTTGAGAGCCTAATTTGAATGATATGTAAGAGATATTGCAAGATATATTAAAGATACATTAGAGATATATTTTCAAGATTTCTTTGTACTATAAATAATGCTATAAGCCTTGTAAACAAGGAATCGATTTTTAGATTAGGTTATGGTTGAAGAGTTAAGGGGGTTATCTCTTAACCCTCTTTTATGTTTATTTTCAATTATCCTTTTAATTTCTTTATGATATTCTAATTTATTTCTTTTTAGTATTTGAATACTGAATAATAGAATTTACGTAGAATTATTTTTATCATTTTAATTCAATCTATGATTTCTTGTTATTGAGGTCTAATTACATTGTGCTTTATTGTATGGAATTAATATTTACTTAGGTTATTAATTGAATGTGAAAGTTCACCTAAGAGTTTGTAAGATACTATTGCAAATAGATTGGTGTAATTAGAAGGAATAAACCAAGGTTCAACTATTTAATTTCTCCTAGGTAGGGTGACCTAATAGTATTATCTAAGGACTTAATACAATCTTCATATATTTTATTGCAAAAGCAATTTAGGTAGAATATGATTGAGGTTAGGAGTTAATTTGAGAAGCAATTTTGGTTAATTTAATTAAGAGATTCTCATGGTCCACTAAAAAGAATGAGATTCAATATGACATAGATTTTAAGGAAAATTCAATATTTGAATGCTAAAGTTCATGATTTCTTCATAATCTTTATTGCTTCTTTTACCTTCCTATTTCATTAGTTCTTTTATTTTATTGTTCTTTTAAATTAGATAGTCTAATTTAGCTTTAGTAATTTAATATTCTACACTTAATTGCTAAGTTAGATAATAGTAAAATAAAGGGAATACTTGTAATTCATAATTCATATCAAAGGAATTGACACTCAGAATCAAATCCACTATACTATAAAACTAATAGGTACCTTACCTCCCATCAAGTTTTTTGCGCCATTGCTAAAGATTAAGGATTATGAATATTAGGAAAACCATTTGGCTCATTGTTCTAACAATTGTTCTTTAGTTGTTTATTCCTTCCTTACTTTTTATTATTTGAATTGTTTATTCTATTATTGTTTTCTTTTGTAGGATATGTCTAAGAGTAACATGTGGTATTACGAAATTTATGGAAAAGATGGGTAGACAAAATTAAGAATTTAATTCGGGAATTTTACCTAGCTGATGTCAAAAAGACCTCTTGAAGTGCCAAATAGCATAAAAACAAATCCTAGATCTATGGGATCTTGATAGAATTGAAAGTGATGGTAGTTTATACTTTATTTACTTTATACATTTTGTTTTTTCTTTTCATTGAAAAAAATGTTTTACTCCACTCGGATTATTGTTATCAAATTTAGCAACTTTAATTGAATTCTTCTACGCATTGGTTGAAAGTTTGAATAAGTCTTTATAGGAAACAAAGGAGAATTTGTGAGAAATCAACATAAAGGCCAAGAGAAGCATGACTAGGATTGCACTTGTAGATGAAGGCATAATTCTCTTTAAGTCTTAGGTGAATTTGGTGGAGCAAAATTTGTCCATGACTTCTTACATTTTGCTTGATTTCTTTTGCCCAATTAGGGTTATTCTTGCATACACATCACACACCAGGTATACATTTAACTCTATTCCTTTTTTCTTCTTCTAAGTTAACCAGGATGTTGAAGCTTTCTATAAATCATCCTCAAATAACAATGACAAGGGATGTCACACCAATGTCAATTGCAACTTTTCATCAAATGGGTCTTTTACCTAAAAATACTAAAGAGAAGATACTTAAGGGGAAAGAACAAGCCAAGTTTTACACAAGAGATGACTTAACACATCAATTTTAAGAGCTAAGGAAAGATAATAGAGAATTGATTAAATTTTAGCATACTTATAACTAAGCTCTAAAAAGAGTGTTTAGGCATCAATCTTGATTTGTGGTATTTTGTAAAAATATGGCTAACAAATTTGCAATTGAGTTTCTACCTACTAGAAAAGATAGCGTCACTTATGATAATGAGAATGAGGATAAGGATGTAAAGGCTAATGAAGGGGGGAGTGAAGATGAAAAGAGCAACCTAATGAAAAAGCTAATATAGTGGATGTGGATGCAAATGCAGATATAGAACATGTGGCTGATGAGTTAATAGTGACAAGAGTAGGATGTGCCTTTAGGAAATTTTATATTTGCTAACTTTTACATTTTTTTTTTTTGTATTTATAGTTAGCAAAATATTATTCTTACTAGTTCTATGCTTCTTTATATTGAACTTTTCTTGTTTGTAAGAGTAGGTAAGAGCAGTTTTAGGAGTAATCTTAGCTTTAGTTTTATATTTTAGCTTTTAGTTTTCCTTCATGCATTCTAGTTTTCTCTATATTTTTCTTTTCTTTTCTTTTCTTTACTTTTTTTTTTTTTTTTTTTGCAAGTTCCTTGGGACTTCAAATTGTATGGATGAAATCTTCTAGCATGATAATTTCAAAAGATTTAGTATTAGGGCTTAAACCCTTAAAGTAGTTTTAGTTTCCTCTATCTTTTTCTTTTTTAATTTTTCTCATAATTTATGTACTTTTATTGTTTATTTATATATTAAGAATAATGCACAAGATGAATGTGGGGGAGAAATAAAAAGATACGGCATTGCTATAATTTATAGCATTTGAGCTGGATTGATTTGAGTTCACATTAAGTTTTTGTAAAAAAAAAAAAAAAAAAAAAAGAAAATGGAGATATAGAATTAATTTGTTTGATATGACACATCTATTTATAGTAAATCTTTCATCTAATTAAAGAAGCAATTTTTTGAGATGAGAAAGATCACGCAAGAAAGATCACACTCAGGAATCACAACCATAGTCATAGGGCATGAACATAATATTCATTGCAAATTTTCCTCATTTTCAAGAGATTTAAAACCCTACAAGATGCCATGCTTCTTATGTATCTTTTATTTGAAAGCTTAATTTAAAAACAAAAAGATATGTAAGATATATTGCAAGATATGTAAGATATGTTGAAGATACACTAAAAATACATTTTCAAGATTCCTTTGTACTATAAATAGCGTTATAAGCCTTGTAAATAAGGAATCAATTCTTAGATTAAGTTAAGGTTCAAGACTTAAGGGGATTCTTTCTTAACCCTCTCTTATGTTTATTTTCAGTTATCCTTATGATTTCTTTTCAATATTGTAATTTATTTATTTTTTTAAGTATTTGAATATTGAATCATAGTATTTATATAGAATTATTTCTTTTATTTTAATTCAGCCAATGTTTTCTTATTATTAAAGTCTAATTGCATTGCGCTTTATTGTGTTGAATTAATATTTATTCGAGTTATTAATTCAATATTAGAGTTCATGAGATGCTATTGTAAATAGACTAGTGTAATTAGAAGTAACTGAATAAATCAAGGTTTGATTATTTGATTTCTCCGGATTAGGTTAACCTAATAGTATCATCCAAGCACTTAATGTGATCTTGATATATTTTATTATAGAAGTGATTTTAATATAATTGATGTTAAGAGTTAATTTGAAAACTAATTCCAATTAACCCAATTTAAGAACTCTCATGATCTAATAACAAGAATGAGATTGAATATGCTATAGATTTTAGGACAAATTCAATATTTGAATGCTAAAGTTTAAGGATTCATCATAATCTTTACTGTTTGTTTTGCTTTCTTATTTTATTGTTCTTCCAAATTAATTAGTCTAATTTAACTTTAGTAATTTAATAACCTCCACTTAATTATTAGGTTAGATAATAGGAAAATAAGGGAAAGTATTAGTAATTCATAATTAATCATTAAGACATTAACAATCGAACTCAAACCTATTATGCTATAAAGTTGATAGGTAAATTTGTCTCTCATCAATTGATCCATTTAAAAACCTTAGGCTTCTTTAAAATCTTAAAAAAATTTGTATAGTTATCTACACTTTTGGATATGAATCATTAATTATTGAATATCCCCATGTTAAGCTCTAGAAGTCTCTTGCTGTCGCTTTTCTGATAGGACCTATATCTTGATTACTGTCAATTTTTTTTTACTAAAATAAATTAGCCTTCTATTGAAAATAGTTTTTTTTTTTTTTTAAAAAAAAAGAAAACTTGTAGTCATTGGGTTGTCATAGAGTAAAATATTGCATGGTGGTTGGTTTTTAAGGGAAAAAATGGTAAATAAAAAGATGGTAGAATTTTAAAGTTGAAAATTTTTAAAGAATGAAAAAACACCAACTAATATTTTTTTGAAAAGAGGAACTACACCAACCTAGTCCTGCATAGCAAGTACAAAAGTATCCTCTAAAGCTGGCCTAAATAAATAAAGAATGTTTTTTCCTAAGTAAAAATAAATAAATGAAAACTGTTTTCTAAAATAAATTATGATTCTTTTTCTTGCACATAATTATTTAGTCAAATTTTGGAAAATGAAACCCTTCATGTAAAAAAAAAAAAAAAAATCCCACTTGGTACTCGTAATAACTTTACACATTTACTTTCTCAGACCTAAAATTTCTGTTTTTTAAAAAGACTAGTATCCCGATCAAAATTGGTCCACATTTAATTTTAACCATTTTCATTGTTCTAACTTTTGTCTGTGATGACTTTCCAAAAATATTTTAAAAGTACTTCTGTTTATGAAAATAAGTTTCCTATTTTTTTTTTTATTTATCGCGCACAATTTATATTAAATAGCCTATACTGGTTATAAACTAATTAAGGAGAAAATGATACTTTGAGCTCGACAGTCAACAATTCCACGATAACATGCTCCATAAGCAAATACTACCTTTTCAACGTCGTCATCAATTGCTTGAGTCTTCTTTTGAAGAGCTATAATATCTCTTCTGATCTGGTCTTAAATCATCAAAATAGCGTGACATTAACAACAATTTATTAGCCTTGACAAAAGCTGGTTCCATGCTGCCATCTTTAATACCTAAGCGACGCTGGACTTTCAAAGGCTTTCACAAGCAGATTCAATTCTCTGGCGAAAAAAGAAAAGAACCTTAAAGTTGATCCAACAATAACATGACTCCACCATGCATGACTAACATATAGAGGATTAGCTGATGATATTCAAGAATGGCGACATCATCTGAAAATCCCCCTTCAATGCACACATGCGTGCTAAAGGCTAAATGAGATGTGAAGGCAAAATAAAGCAATGGAACACCATTTTCTCTTCTGGATGGGCTTGGAGTCCCCGAATTTGCTTCACCTGTCTTAGTGAGACACTTTAGCAACTGGAGGGGAAGAAAAGACATGCAGAAGAATGTAAAGAGTTTGCTACTGGGATTGGAATCTCTTATCCAAAAACGCCAGAGCGCAACGAAACGTCAGCATGCGTTTCAGCATTTATGTCATCAGTATGCATTTCAATAACCATGGCTTCTTGGGCTCCAACTCCAATGCCCTCTATCTCAAAAAATAAATAAATAAATAAAAGTAAAAATAAAAAGAAACAAACAGTTGGGTCATAAGTATCAAACGTCCCTTTCAACATCAACAAGAACAGCAGCATACTTAAACAACTAAATCTCGACTCCCTATAATACATTAAAAAAGAATAAAAAAGGTAAATCAGCTTTTGCGCTTGGAGGATAGAATTTTTATCACAACTCATAGATGCAATTCTGGTGAAGCAGTGACAGCCCACTGCAAGTGCCATAGGAGGGTGTCATTGTGCATCACACTCTTTTATATGTGGTTTGTTTAATACTACATTCACTTAAGAGCTTCTGATTTATCCTCTAATTTTGTCCATACTATACCATTCAATAAAATCTACACATTATCAACCAAAACCAGTATTGACACAGCATCCACAACACAAATTCAATTCTAGTTTAGATATAACTGTCACTTTATTATATCATTTAACTAACATTTAATGTGCATATTATTAATATTTCATCTCTAACTATCTTATATCCAAATCCAACTATTCTAATAGTAAAAATTTATTCCTATGGCACCATTCAACATCATTATATGCTAAAATACAACCCAAATCAAAATCTTAAAGAACATTAGACTAAACTCGAGAGGAGGGGTGAATTGAGTTTATAAGACAAAATTCAATTCTTTTCTAAATTTCCAATTAAATGCAATAACAAGAGTAATGATAAAACAATAATAAGTACAAAAATTAAAAGAGATAGGGATAAAGAAGATCAAGTCTGGATATAGCGTGAAGTTTGGATCACCCCCTAATCTGTACAAACACTCAATGCCTCTAATCGAGGACTTCACACCACTTTATTGATTTCTCAATCCAAGCTCTAAAAGCTATACAAACACAAACTTGATTACATAAGTTTCACACTCACAACTCTCAACACAAATCACAATCTCTACTCATAACACAAAAACTCAATCTCAAGAATTATTAATGTAATGCTTTTAACTCTCAATACTTTGCAACTAATAGCTTACAAGCACTACACTTTAAATATCTCTAAATATTAGCAAATTAAAGTATAAGAGATAATGAGAATAATGGACAATGAAAGCACAAAAGAATGTTGGAATATTTCAGCAAAAGATCAACTCTCTTTTGTCCTTGATCGGGTTGTTGAGCATTTATATCATCTTATTCAATTCTTCCTATTACAGAGCGTTAAGTACTTCAACAGTTAGTTGAAATAAGCTTACTGGTATGCTGGTACCTTACCCTTATCGGTAAGTCGGTAACAAATTGCACTACCGGCAAGTGAACTGATATGACAGCTCTTCATGATTAGAGAGTTCTTCCTTTTGTTATCCAAGGCTTTACATAGTCAACCTAGTTCATCCTTAAGCCGTCATGCTAGTAGGTCAAGTATCACCAAAAAATACTTTTAACACATAATAAACAAATACACTTTACAATCTAACTTCAAGATCATTTGATCATCGCTCAAAAATTAAACATCTTATAGAGTTAATTGATATATTTAATCATTAAGCAAATTAATCAATCTTATTCAATTAATTCAATATAATCAAATAATACTTATTTTAATTATCCACTTATTTTATTCTCTTCAAAAACAACACGTTTAGATATGTATTTTTTGTTTTGTTCTCATCAAAATTAATACCTTTAATTATGCACATTTTGTTTTGTTCTCTTTAAAATCAAATAATGAACCCTATGTTCAACAATCTCCCCCTTTTTGATGAAAACAAAACTCTTATACTTTAAATGCTCCCCCTTAATCTAGTACTCCTCATAAATTAAACATTTGGTTTTAATATATTTAGCAATTAAAAAGATTAATGAAATGCTTGCAAAAAGGGAGTATTGATGTGCATAGGAACCAAGTCTCATTTCTTAATAACTTTACATTAAGAATATATTAATCTTTCAAAGAATCAAGATATGTCAAAGTTATAGGATCAATATCATCTTTTGAGTAACTATTATCAATTCAACTTAATACACTTTTGACACTCTAACAACTTGAATATTTCTCCCACTTTAGCCTCATCAAAAAGAAGAGGATCCAATCGGTGAAGAGGGAAAAGGATTCGAGTCAAAATTTCGGCATAATTCCGGCTTAAGCCTTATAATATGCCCCCTACAAAAGTGAAATCAACCATGCCAAATAAGATCGCCATAATGAATTCATCAAAATCAGCCCATACTACTCCAAATGTTCAAAAACATAGGCCAACTATGAAGAGTATAATAACTCCATGAAATATATAAACCATAAGTAGTAAATAACATAGATAAGCAACATAAGTAAGCCAAGGCAAGATAATAGAAAGCAACAGTAGTAATAGCTAATGGCTAAGTTCATAACATAAGATACATAAAAAGAAGAGCATATACATAATAAATTGGAATTTAGTAATTCATGCAGCTTATAGATCATCATCTTTAAGCTGGAGGAGGAATGAGGCAAGATAGGTAATGATAATTCATTTAGAAATGGCTATAGTTCATCAAGGTAGCGTTGTAATGGTGGATAGGGGTTTGGTAGTAAGAGAAAGTCGTGTGAAGGAGGAAGAGAGTGTTATTTGAAGAAGTAGGGGATTGATGAGAGATTGTGTGGATTTGGAGATGATTGATGAGAGAAAATTATGATTTTGAGGATTTGAAGATGATGAATCGAAGAGAGAGAAGGATTCTAGGGTTTAGGGGGGAGAAAAAGGGGTTTTGGGAAGAAGATGGGAAGAGAGAGAAAAGATCAGCGCTATTTGCACTTGGAAATAGAGGCACTATCATTGCAAGTTGTTATATAAAATAGTATACTGGCATGCCGATGGTTAAGGATATTGAACTGACTGTATCTTCTTATTTAGCAAGATATACCGGCATGCCAGTAGTTTTGGGTATCGTTATGCTAGTATTCTACAATTCTACAAAAACTTGGCTAAATTTACTTAATTTGTCCAAGTTGCCAACTCAAGTTTATTTTAAATGATTTAATGAGCATTCTAACATTTCAAGAAAGTTTATTTGAGTCCGTTAAAGCTTGAAAAACTTAAATTTTAACTAGATAGCTAAGATTTATCCAAATCAAATCTATAGAGCTAAGTAATTCATAATAAAGTAAAAGTGTCCATGTATGAGCAAATTATGTGCATAGGCACTGAGTTTTTGCACACTAACACTTCAAGTAAATTTCAAATATATGTTTAAGTATAGTAGGTACAAATTATAGCTTTAAGGCTCTACAAATTGTAAAATCACTACTTGAGTTCCTTAATCATACAAGTGGCTAAAGAGCAAGTAGAGATCCTTTCTCGATATTCAAGAGGAGTTCATCCTTCAAACATGTCAAAAGACATTAAGAAACATAAAAGATACATGATCAAGCTAAGCAACATCCATATAAGCAAGAAATGCTCCATATTACACTTAAAACCTAAAAAGAATGTAGAGAGTTCAAATATGCATGAAACTCAAATCAAACTAATTTGACCACTCAAACATGATTTGGGGATGAAAATAAACATGAGGCTTGGTTTTGGGTATGGAAACCAATGCATGATAAATTTGTGCATATATGAACTTAGATAAGCATGAATGACTTCAAGTGTGCCCAAAACATACTAAATGCCAAAACATACTAAATGTTATGTTTTATGCGTATAATCTATATGAGCATGTTCCTTAGGTCCAATTGAGTGTGAAAAGTTGGTATCTTAGTAACATTAGCAAGATTTAACAAAATTAAGTCATTAGTTGCTAGAAACTACATTATTAAGCCATGTAAATGCATGAATGACTAATTTCAAGCTATGAGGTTTAGTTATCACAAATCAATACTTTAAGCAAGTTTCAACATCATATTTAAGTATGTTGGAAGGAAAATATCGCAACAACGATTTAGAAGTTCTAAAATCACCACTTAAAATCATCAAAATCAACTACTGAATACAAATTGAGCTTAATGACACACATATATACCGAATCACGTTCATGATAATTTAGTGCTCTAAGCAAGTTTCAACAGTGCTTGTAGATACAATGGTGGCATGATTAAGATATATGGTATGCAAATGGACAAAATGATCATATAACTTTCCAAACAATAATAAGAGCCTGAATTGGGTTTAGGGTTATCAACTTTGCATAAAAGCAAAAATAATCCAAATTAATCATTCAACCACAATCTATGGATAGAATTAAACATGTGAGAATTGGATTTGAACACGAAAATAGAAATATGGCAAAATTATGCACATATGATCCTAAACATACATGAGTAACTTCAAATGTGCACAAAATATATGGTATTTGCAATTATCCATTCCAAGCAAGATTCAAAATGCGTATTATGACATAAAGTTTGAGCATGGTTTGCAAAGCTAGCAATTGCAAAAATACTAGTTGAGTTCCTAAATGCTTATGTAAGCTTAAATGTGATTAAGGATATATCAATTATGTATGGTTTCATAATCAAATCAAGCTAACCATTTAAGCATAAAATATTAGCATATTTAAATATATGGAAACTTATAGTTGTCATTGAAATCGATAGATAACAAAAATATACATAATGAAACCTAAGCAAGCATAAAGAGCTTCAAGTGTACACAAAATATGTTAGTTATTATATAAAGACTATTTGAATGAGTTTCTTGAATCAAATACTATATTAGAGGCATTTCGAATTTTCTTTAAGCATTCTCTATTCAAGTTTCTTGAGTTGCTTCCACTTGAAGATCTTACAAAAATATGTGATTGCTTCTTTGGTAGTCATGTGAGTTTGGGTCCTTTATGGTTAGTAGTAATGATATATCCTTGTCCTTTTGGAACCCAAACCATCCTGCCTTTATGATTTAAATTGGTATTGTGACGTATTGCATACGTATGTACAATATGGTCATATCTACCACCGCAATTACAAGTCTTAGTTGTTACTTTTACAAAATAACTTTTGTAAGACTTATAAATATATTCTTTACTATAGCCAATTTTGATTTTGTTCAATCTAAATTCTTTTCTCCATTCACAAACTTAGCCATAGTTTGTTTTAAATCATCTAGGCTAGACTTTAAGATATCATTTTCAATTTGAAGTTCTCCTAGTCTATTAACCATATTATCTTTATTTTTCATGCTATCAACTATTATTTCAAGAGAATTATACTTTTTATTTTATCAATTGATCATTTTCCTTAGCTAACTCCTCATTCCTAAGATTTAATGCTTCATTGTTCCTATTTAATTTATCAACTTCTAATCTTAAGTACACTCTATACTCCTCTAAAATTTCTTTGACATCATTCACTTTATTATATTCATTTCTAAATAGATTAAATTCACTTCCTATTTCAATAATTATTTGTTTCATCATCTTGTTCTTCTTTTAAACCTTAATAAATTTTTTAAGTAACTCATCATATGTATTTTTGAGCTCATCAAATGAAGAATCATTAGAAGTAGAACATATCTCATTGTCTATGGCCATGAAGCACATTTCCCCGTTCGAGTCACTTGAATCACCATCACTCCAAGTTGCCATCATAGCCTTTTTCTTTGTTCGTTTCTCGGTTTTCTTAAAATTTGGACAATATTATCAAATATGACCCAATTTTTGACAATTATAACACTTGATTACTTCCTTCTTATCCCTTCTAGACTGAGATGTGTTTTCATCCTTGTCATTCACCAATTTCTTATTGAACTTCATAAATTTCTTAAAGTTTCTTATGATCATATCCACATCATCATCATCATCATCCTCACTTACATCATTACTAGAGCTCTCTTTAATTGCTTTTAAAGCAATTGTTTTCTTCTTGGATTCCTCACCTTACCTTACCTTTTAGCCATCTCATGAGTCTTAAGAGTTCCAAGAAGTTGCTCCTTTGGTATTGCGTTAAGATTGTGAGCTTCTTCAATTATAGTTCTCTTGGCTTCCTAAACCTTCGATAAAGACCTAAGGATTTTGGAATTGATTTCAAGATTAGTAAAGAATTTACCAAGAACATTTAAAGGATTGATGATATTGATAAATTTGTTATGCATCTCATCAATAGTTTTATTTGAATCCATTCTAAAGTTTTCAAATTGTCCACATAATATGCTTATCTTTCTATCCCACACTCGACTAGTTCCTTCATTTGTACTCTTTAACTCTTTCCAAATTTCCTTAGCACTCTTATATATACAAACTCTATTAAAATCATTTTCATTAATAACACAATGCAAGATATTCATAGCTATTTCATTTAAGTCTAACAACTTCCAATCATTATCAATATAATTATTTTCTTCCTTGCCTTCTATCTTGAATGATCCTTTATCCACTACTTGCCACAACAATCTATTGTGTACTTTTAAAAATATACTCATCCTACATTTCCAATAAGTGTAATTAGTCCCGATTAAGAGTATTGGTCTATTTATAGCTTGCCCTTCCTTAAAGCTTAATATATTAAATGCCATGATGTTTACTCTAATATGTGATTAAGCAAAAGTTTAGAGACTAGCTCTGATACCAATTAAAAAACACTAAGCTAAACTCAAGAAAATGTGGGGGAGAGGTTAATTGAGTTTATAGGACAAAATGCAATTCTTTTCGAAATTTTCAATTAAATGTAGTAGCAAGAGTAATGATCAAACAATAATAAGTACAAAAATTAAAAGAGATAAGGATAAAAAAGATCAAGCCCAAATATAACGTAGAGTTTGGACCACCCCCTAATCTCTACAGACACTCAAGAAGATCATGCTGGCTCTTCATGATTAGGGAGTTCTTCCTTTTGTTATCTAAGGCTTTACATCGTCAACCTAGTTCATCCTTAAGTTATCATGCTAGTTGGTCAAGTATCACCAAAAAAATACTTTTAACACACAATAAATAAATACACTTTGCAATCTAACTTCAAGATCATTTAATCATCACTCAAAAATTAAACATCTTGTAGAGTTAATTGATATATTCAATTATTAAGTAAATTAATCGATCTTATTCAATTAACTCAATATAATCAAATAATACTTAGTTTAATTATATGCTTATTTTGTTCTCTTCAAAAACATGTTTAGATATATACTTTTTGTTTTATTCTCATCAAAATCAACATGTTTAATTATGCACTTTTTGTTTTGTTCTCATCAAAATCAAATAATGAATCCTATATTCAACAAATCTAATTAAAATTCTTGAAAAACTCTCAAGTATATTTTGGGAAATAGCCATTTAATAGGATTCAAAAGCCTAAATTTAGATAAAATTTTAGGAAAATTGTTTTCACGAAAAACTTTTCATAGCAATTTTATATATATATTATAGGTACCTTGTGGAAAATTTATGGAGCCGAAACAACATTAGTAAAGGTTTTGAAAGAGAAAGTAAAATCAGCTTAATCTTAATGATTTCTTAAAGGTAGTATTATTCCTAAAAACTACATATAAAATATCCTAGAATACAATTTTTTAGAATTTTCTAAAAATTTTGATAGTTTTAATAATTTTTACAAAATCAAAGTAGAATTTGCACTCACTGGAATCCATGACCTCAACCACCATCATCCACCCATTGCTTATCAACTAGCTTAGGCATGGGGGTTACTATTGGATAGTGGTCATGATTCCTTCCTAGGTTGCACTTATACCATCAAACCCTTGCTAGCTCAAATTTGCACCTATTTTTCTAAATTTTCTAAGAAGTTTACTAACCTTTATCGTAAGTGCTTCTTATTTTTCCTAAAATCCAAGGAAACCAAAATGAACTTAGGAAGGGCTAAAGTGAATTTATAGAAGTGGTTTAGTCAATTGTGAAAAGGTAATTGTAGTCAGGTGTCTAGTTTTTCCCTTTCTTAACTTTAGTAGTTGTTTTAATCTCTCACAAAAGGTAGCTAATTTACTTTATTGGGTTGCCACACTCATGCCAACACATTTCCTTACTATCACCTTATTTTTCAGTAATTTTATAGTAAATTTATTTAATTATTTTGCTATATTTTAGTATATTGTAGATGTTTTAAGTAATTTTGGGTAAATATATACACATATAAAATTACAATTAATATAAATAAATGCCCCTAGATATTATTCATATCATTTTATAATTTTTAGTATGTATATAATTTAGCTTTGGTGATTCATTAATTATCGAAACCTATTTCATACAAAATCGATAAATAACCAATAATATTTGTATATTCTACAAATATAACATTTAATTATTTTATTATTTCATTTTCTTATATCCAAACTAATGGCCCCTTTATTAGTTTTTACAGTTTCGTTGTAAAATTCAAAATTTGATTGGCAACTTTCACAATCGCTTTAAATTTTAGTTATCAATTTCGAACCATCCAAATACAAGGTTTACATTAGATAAACCCAAATCTAAGATGTCATTTTTTGAAAAATTTTAGCATATGCTTGGACAACTATAAGCATCAATAAACTGAGTTTTGTTTCTTATTTTTTCCTTTCTATTATTAACTTATTAATGTTAATTAACCACTCATTACCAAAATTAAAAAAAAAATTTTGAAATATTCTAAAGTTTTGTGTGGTGTATCTATTTTCAGAATCAAACAACTTTTAATATAATGTGAACTTTTTTTTTTTTTAATTTCGGGTGAAATGATAACTTTTATTCACAAAAGATCTCAAAAGTCTAAACAAGACGAACAGCAGTAGTACAAAAGATCATCCTCCTGCTGCTCTGCCAAAATCCGAAACAAAGACATCACTAAAAATATCAGCATTATGCCGACTCTGTTAACACAGTACTATAAAGTGGTTTATAAAAAACATAATTTGCCTTTAGGGCTTCCGACATATAAGATAAAATATTCTGCGGGGATTGTCCCTCAAACTCAAAATTCCCCCTGTTATCCAACCTATATTTGGCCATTTGATGCGCTGCTTCATTCTTTGCTCTGGTTATCCATGTCAGTGTCCATTTCTTCTTCTTCTAGAGTGGTTCCCTGCATAAGATCATAACATTAGGCAAGAACATATTTCTTTCATTCTCATTAGTTAAAATTTTTGTCGCTTCCATTGAATCAGTTTCTATTATTACAACTCCCATCCAGGCTTTTCCGCCATATCCATGCTCCAAAAAATTGCCCAAGCTTCAGTTTCTAACGGTGATCCTACTGCCAATTTTTTTAACGAAACCCCCCGAGCAATCTCCCTTGTCATTTTTTGCCAGGTCTCCTGCTGCCGCACCCTTCCCTTTCCTGCTAAAAGCTCCATCGCTACTTACTTTGATGCAGTCTCCAGGTGGAGCTTCCGAGGCCGAAATTTCGGAATCCAATTTATTCTTTCGTTTCTCCTTCAGAAGTTCAGCCCAGAGCTCCTTAGCATTGATATTTCCTTCCGGGAGGAGAGAGGTCCCTTTTCCTTCTCCAAATAGGATTCTATTCCTTTCCTTCCAAATGCTCCATATATTAAAGACAAATTTGACATACCATGGACACGAACTGTCTTCGTCTTTTCTCTTGCATTTCCCATTTGCCTTGATCCAGTCATACAATTTCATGTTGAAGGTCCTC
Source organism: Lumnitzera littorea (assembly GCA_024138015.1). Taxonomy (NCBI): domain Eukaryota; kingdom Viridiplantae; phylum Streptophyta; class Magnoliopsida; order Myrtales; family Combretaceae; genus Lumnitzera; species Lumnitzera littorea. The sequence continues at coordinate 96,723,514 of JAMXBB010000003.1, forward strand.
CAGAAGCCTTCCGATTGGTTTACACTGCCCCAGAATATCCTTATTTTCCTGCATTCCATCATCAGATGCTCGAGCGTCTCATCTTCCTGTCCACAGAGACAACACCTCGGATCTATCTACATGCTCCATTTAATCAGATTATCCTTTGTCGCTAACCCATTGTGGAGGCATTTCCAAATGAAAATGGCAATTTTTTGGTTAGGTTATTATTTCCCAAATCCACTCCCATTCATCAGTTTCATTTTCCTCCCTGGATAGTTCCTTGTATGCAGATTTAATTGATACCTCCCCATTCGGTTCCAGGCTCCAGCGCACACCGTCTTCCTCCTTTCCTTCTATCAGGACGTGACTCCCCAGTATGTTCTCTATTTGCTCGTCAATAGGATATCCTATAAGATCCTCCTTCCACTTATTTATATTTTCCCAAGCTTCCTCTACAGACAGTTCCATACTTTGCTGTGTCAGTAGCCCTAGAAAGATTGATCTTAAAGCTCCTTTACCTGTCCAACTCATGAACTAGACATTAATATTTTTTTCCCCGCCTTTGGCTTATACACCATATAGTTTTCCATCCACTTCTGAATTTCCAGACAATCTCTTAAAGTTGGAGAGACCCTTTTTTCCGGTAAATTACCCTCCTTTCTTCTACTTTTCAACCATCTCTTTCTCAAACATTCAGTCCACAGAAGATTTTTTGTTTTGACCAGACTGTCATAGCTAGGCTTGCTTTACTTCTCTTCCTCATATCCCAGATATCCAATCCTCCTGTTTCCTTCGGTTTGGTAACCTTACTCCATGCAACTCCATGGAATTTTTAATATAATGTGAACTTTAATATAAAGTAAAACTGCCCAGTCAGACGCGATCTTCTTCGTGTCATGTGCAAAGTTAACATGGACCATTCCCGTTTGGGATACAAATTTAGTAAAACAAAATGATCACTTTTTAAATCTGGAGTTGCCTGGCTGCGATGGTTTTCTTAACAATAAAATGTTCGTTTTCAATTGTTACGAGATAATAGATAACGTTTTCGGGCTAGCAAAATCTAAGTCATAAATGCATATGTTACTAGATACTCTCGTTCCTAATATAAAAAGTGTTTTCAATGATGTTACTAATCAAAAGTAATGTATACATTGAGAGAATCTTATGCTTTCATTAATATCATGCATAATGAGATTGTTCCCATTTAATGGCAAAAAAAAGAAAAAAATAAATTGTTCCCATTTAATAGGATAAATCACTGCGATATAATAATAGCATAAAATCACTCTTCATTTTGTCCGTTTCTTATTCAATTTATTGCTTCACGTTTAAAAGTGTAATTTTCACAATGACAAGGAAAAATAGTATCTTTTATAACAAAAAAAGTGTAGATTACAATGATTTTCTAAATTAAATAACGAAAGATAAGGGAGGAAAAAGTTATGCCCCACCAAATTATTGCAAAGTATAAGAGGAAAATGGGAAGAAAGAGCGGAAATATTCCTTGTGACGGATTTTTACTTTCAGGCTCGAAAACCTTATATGTAGCATAAGACAAATAGTAAGCTTGTAAAAAGAACGGATGGGGGGAAATTTTGCACCTAATTGGTGACCGATTTTATCATTTTCGAGGTGCGACTCCTCCGCCGCATATTTTTTTCAAATAGTAGAAATATGCAAAAATGTAGAAAAAATTAATGTGATATCCCTCAAACAAAACGTAGCAACACTCTAATCATCATTCAAACCTTATTTTGTTATTAATTTAGTTTCCACTCTACTAATAGTCATTTTATATTTTTGTAGTTTTCACCATGATGAATCGTATAAAGTTTGAACTTGTGGCCCTTGATATTTTTCGCAATAATTATCTATCAAGGATATTAGATGATGAGATATATTTAGATGCTATGGAGTGTGGAGACACAATTAAAAGAAACAAATAAAACATCTAATCAAGACAAGCCAAAAGTCATGGTTTTTCTTTACCACCATTTTCATGAACCAAAGATCAAGTATCTCATTGTAAAAGATCCAGTTGATATTTGGAAAAGTCTAAAAGAGAGACGACCACCAAAAGAGAGTGATTCTTCCTAAATTCTCAACATGATTTGATGTACCTACGACTTCAAGATTTTTTTTAAATCTATGAGTGAATATAACTCAACCATATCTAGACTTAGTTCTCAACAATGTAAAGAAAATGGTACAAATGAAGATTTGCTTTAAATCTCTTCTTTTATGCCACAAATGTGCTCCTACAAATAGCAATATTATGAAAAAGGCTTTAAGAAACATTCAGAACTGACTTTATACCTTCTTCTGGATGAGCAAGATAACGAGCTACGAATGAAAAATCATGAATCTAGACCAACCAGGTTTATTGATAACTCTGATTTTAAACATATTTCATATGGTGATTTTANCGACTCGGACTCATATCCGACTATATTAAAATTGATAGGTGCGCTTGCCTCGTATCATTTATATCATATAAAAATTATGGCCATGATCATACTCATGGGCATGAAAAGGGTTACCGTAGTCATCATAATCATGGTTTTTATATTAATCCCCATCCCAAGTGCACATTAAATCACCAGAAGTGGAGAAATGCTAGAGAGATATGGGGAATAGAAAAAGGTGGAGCTTGTTAAAAGGAATAAAGACGGTGTTCACTATTAATGTAGAATGAAAGGTCATTAGTTTCATACCTGTTATACGATAAAGCATCTTGTTCATTTTTATCATGCTTCGCTATAATGTAAAGAAAAGAATATGGAAATAAAATTTGTTCAAGTTGATTTTAATGATCAAATTGATTTGATACATCTAGATGTTGCTGATTTCCATGTCCAATCCGAAGGTGGAACTGATGATATGATTGGGGGTGTGAATGTTCAATGATGAATTTTCACATTAGTTTACTTATCTTTTTACAATAATTTTGTTGCTTCGGTTTTTCTTTTCTGTGTTACATTGTTATGTTTCTTCTAATAAGTCATAGTAATAAATTTACCGTCGATATTTTTCGTAAGTATCTTACTTATTTTCTTTTATATTTATATAAAGATTGGATTTTAGATTAGTAAAGTAAAGATATGTCTACCAAACATTGATACTACATACTCCATATTAAAAGATAAAAAAACATTTTTCTCTATTGACAATTGGAAGTACGAATGTTAATATAATATCCGGTAGTACAAAAACGATTGAAGGCTTTAGAAGAGTTAATACTTTACTACCTAAGGAAACAAGATTGATAATTGAGGATACAACATTTCCCTCAAAATTTCAATGAAATTTATTGAGTTTGTTAGAATCTCTATAAAAGGCCTTTTTGTGATAAAAAAAAAGTTATATATATACATGCAAGTTATTGAGTATGTAGAAAAGATTCTTTTATGAACTTAAAAGGACTAAACAAAATAGAGGAAGGTTCAAAATTAGTAACATTTAAAATCTAAATATATTTTTAGGACAATAACTTAGTCAAAAGGAAAAAATATAAGACAAAATAAGAATTGAAGATAAAGGAATAAAAAAAAAAGTCTAAAGAAAATAAAAGCTAAATAGTTCAAAAGCTATAGGCAAAGGATAAATGATTTTTAGAAACTATATAGCAACAAAGAGCAAGTTAGAAGCTATAGAAGTGAGACGAGTTCAAAAGTTATACTAATTCAGAAGTTGAAAAGTACTTAGTAGAAACATTAGAAGCTATTCAGGAGAATAATACATAAAGAAATTATTATGAAAATTAAAAGTCATGGCTTAGCACCAAGGAGATGATATATTTAGATGATATATCTGACTAGCTAAGGATACCTTAATCAAATACAAATCAAATTTGTGAAGAAAATAAAACACTTTCTAGTTAAAATAGATGAGGAAAGTCATTGTAACACACATCATTAATAATAAGGAAGATTTTAAGATAGAGTAAGTAGAAGATTACAAAATTTTGAAAATAATGGCTATTACCAAGAATATAACAATGTTGCACTCAAAGTCTATTTAAAGATAAAAGAAGAAGAACAAAAGTATTGGCAATTAACAATTTGAGCAATTATGAATAAGAGCTAAAAGGTCTCCCAAGAAAGCTATTATTGAGATACATGAGCTAAAATAATTTTGATATAATGTTTGGATTAAGAAATTAAGCTAAAATTTGAGGAACTATACTCTTTAAATTTATTGGAGAACTATTTGAGATAATAGTGAGGAGGCTTTATCGACGTGTATTAATCCTACAGTAAAGATTGTGAGATGAGCCAAAGTGAAGAGAACTAGTAGACTGTAGCAAAGCTTATAGATCTCATTTTGACTTCTTTTAAATAGTAGAAAGGTTGGTGTGAAAAACCAATATCCTTAGTACTAAGTGCTAGAAAAGAGAACTAATTTACGAAGAGAAACCACTATAAATAACCATGTGATTTTTTTCATCCTTTATCTTTTTTTATTTTAAAGCAAATTTTCTTTATATAATTGTTGAATGTTTGCATTAACACATTTATGCTATATCAAAAGCACGTAAAACATTGAAAGAACAATTAGATTAAGTATTGAATTAAGAATTGATTAAGATATCAATTAACCATAAGAAAAGATTGGATTAACAATTATTATTAGAATTTTTCATGTAGATCTTTGATATAAACTTATTAAGTTTTTTATACATGAGAGAATAAAAAACAAGCTTAGTGTTACTAGTTAATCTTGAACTATAAGAAGTGGGAAATAGTTAAAGTCTAATTTTTAGACGTAACATTCAATTCAACCTCCCCTTCTTGATTATTCATTAGGATCAATAGAGTTCTAAATGTTAGCCTGAAAAAAATATCAAATGGATGAGAAAAACAATTAGAATCGTTATATTGCATATATTATTTTGGGTAAGAAATGTGTATCAGAAAAACTGCCTGTGTTGACCTTTGGATTATACTACAAAAGTATTAAGATAATTGGATCTCATTCTACATTAAACCAAAAGTTTACTTATAACTTTAAGGTTTGGCATGACCGATTAGGTCATCCTTGTTCAACAATGATATGACCATTATTTATTTAGGCTTGACTCCTTTGATTAGGTAATAGGGCCTAAGGAGTCTAGTCCATAATGAGATGATTCAGAGAGATTTGACTTGATGGGCTTGGAATAGGGATCATTAGATCAGCCCGCCCACCTCCAACCTTTTTCAGGTAGGTTCATGCACCTATAAGGATGGCTACTAGTTTTGGGCCCCATTAGCTTGCTCATTTTAGATAACTATGAATCAAGCAAGCTTTATCTCATCCGTTGATCACTTAAATGATTAATAGATGCTACTATGCCCAAGAATTTATAAATATCCAGTATTTCCTCATCATTTGGAACTCTTAGAGAGATTGGAGAAACAGTATTCCACTATAAAAACTCTGTTCTCTAAGAATAAATAGTGTTCAGGCAAAGAATTGATCTCATTTGCTCAAGCTATAAGGTAAACACTTGAGGTCCCCTAAGGTTGCCTTGTTTGTCGCTTGTGCATTTTGAGGTGTTGAGATTGCCTATTCCTCCTCCTGCCTTATACTCACCTAATCATCCCTTCAAGTAACAATCTCGTGTCGTTTCTTTGAAACCACATGTAGTACACTACTTACGCAATACGCATATGACTACTCCAATCGAACCCCTACATCTACATTTTAATGACTCCACTAGGGAAGAGTGAATGTAATGACATGGCACCTCATAGGAAGAAAACAACCGATATGTCTGATACCACATTTCAAGAGCTCAACACTAATGTTGAGCGTACTAAGCAAAATCAACTCCCACTACTTAAGAATACTAGTTAAGATCATTCAGTGCTTGAGACTCCTCTAGATCCTATACAAACAATGTGGACAATGCAAGAAGCCACCAAGTCTTTAAATCAGTTCATGGCTATGTTCCAACCCATCTTTACCAGGATGGCTGCTATCGCTGCTACGCAACCAGGTATGGCTTTGCCAAACCCTATGGTTATTATATAGCTAAGTGTTACTATCTTAGCTCAATTAATTAATCCTCAAGCCATTGAAGAGGATCTCCATTAAGGAGGAGGCAATGAAACCGCCCCACCAAAACCTGTACGACAACCAACTCCTACACTAGAGAATGTAAGAGTCCATTTAGGCAGCTCTTCATCTTCACGGGTGCCTATTCCTTCATGCAATCCTACCATTCCAATCTTAGGAGGATCTACTTTTCATCCTAATCTTACCTCTACTCTGCTACCTGCATCTACAACTTTTGTTCCAAAGACTTCCTTTATAACAAAGGAAGACTTAGACATTTATATGAAAGAAATACAAGCTAGGTCATCTATGGGAGTACCAAAGTGAAAACTCCCTTATCACCAATGCATTACAGTAAAGCCATATCCTAAGGACTATGTAAGTCCTAAATTCATGCTGTTCAATAGCAAAAAAGGAAGTGTGAAGGAACACCTCCTGAAATTTATTGAAAACTTGGAGTCTTATAGGCTTGATGATGACTTAAAGCTTAAGGAATTCTCTAAATCACTAACGGAGAAGGGATACACCTAGTATGTCAACCTCTCCTCTAGATCGATTAATTCATGGTGAACTATGTGTAAGCTCTTTTTAGAGAAATTCTTCTCCACCCAAGAATGGGTCATAATTACAAATATGGGAAGAACATGACAAAACTCGAAGGAAGATTTGATTAACTACATAGAACACTTCTAAAAGCACACCCTAAACATCCAAGATATACGTGATGAAAAGGAATTGGTGAACATTTGCATTTAGGGGATGTTCACTAAATATATTGTCTACTTAGAAAACCTTAATTTATGTTCTTTCTCTACACTTGTCGAAACTGCAAGAAGAACTAACAATTCCATTATGCGACAACGGATAGAAGGTGGAACATTTGGGAAATGAGCAACATCTGTTAGCTCAGCCCGAAAAGAAAGTTTTGGAGACAATAAGAAGCCAAAGAGTGATAGTTCACAAGGCTCTCCATCAGCTATATCATTCTTGTGCTCAAAGGGTAAGGTATATGCAGTACTTGACCAATGGTTACGGGATGAGAACATAAAACTCCCAAGGGTAGAGCATTTATTGACTGCAAATGAGAAGAATGACCCTAAGTTTTATAAATATCATAGGGTTATGGGTCATCTAACTAAAGAGTGTTGGACATTAAAGAAGATACTTAATGATAAGGTCCATAATGGGGAACTTGTCATAGAGAATAATGACGTACGCAAAAATCCGATCCTAACACACAACGCCCAACGTAGCGCTACAAATGCTATTAGTCACAATCCGAGATAAGAGGAAGGAGATGTGCCATAAGCTGTAATACATGAAGAGAAGGAAGTAGTAATAAAAACCAACCAAGGCACACACCCATCAATGGCTACCGCCTTAATGAAAACCTCTAACTTCAGGAGGTTTTTCGATTTATTAAGATTCAATGAGACAATATGGGGAGTGCAATGCAACGCAACTAGTATGAAGGATGGCCAACGCACATGAGAATGCGATACTCTTTACTGATGTAGACATGTACGTGAGGAACCTTAATCATAACCGTCCTCTTTATGTGGAAAGTACACTCAATAGACATCCCATTAAGAGGACATTTGTAGACAATGGCTCCTCCATAAACATTATGCCAATGTCTACATTCAAAGCTGCAAGGATAGATATCCGACACCCGGTGAAGCAATCTATTGCAGTAAATAGCTTTACCAAAACATGGCATCAATGCATTAAGGGTTATTGAAAGGGTAAAGATGTCTTCATTCCAACTATGAAGAACCTAATTAAACATAATGAGTCTTATCTAGCCAATGCAGGGTTTTTTTATGAGTATGCTGAAGATGGAGAGATTGCCATTACTAAACCCCTCAAAACACCATTGCCCACATGGGAAGAGACCTAAGATAAACAAAATAAGAAGAGCAGAATGTAAGGCTCTCATGGGGGCAAGAAGAAGTAAAGAAAAGATAAAGCCATAGAAAGTTTTTTCAGGGAGGATGGGTGAAGGGTATATCTCTTATGACAGTCTTCAGGATCCGAGGAAGCTTTTTTATCCTCCTCAAATCCCATACCGATGTAAGAAACCTAACCTACCCCTCCTTAAATGCAAGACCAAATGAAACCTCGAGCTGAAGAGATTGAGGAATTGAACTTGGTAGGATTAGGGGAGTCTCCGTGACCTATCTTCATTAGCAAGAGTTTGTTGCAAAGAATTAAGGTCCACTTAGTAGAGTTGTTGAAGAAATACAAGGACGCATTTGCTTAAACATATGATGAAATGCCAAGATTGGACCCCAGTCTAATGGTGCATAGATTAAACATCATGCCTGGGGTTAAGCTAGTAAAGTAGGGACAACGAATCTTTCATCCTGAAGTTAAAGTACAAATAAAAGAAGAGATTGAAAAGTTACTCCAAGCAAGCTTCATTAAGCCAATTGAACACCCTACTTAGCTAGCCAATGTTGTGCCAGTTAAAAAGAAAAATGAACAAATACGTATTTACATGGACTTCCGTAATCTTAATAAGGCTTGCCTAAAGGATGATTTCCCACTGCAAAATATTGACACATTAGTGAATGCCACAGTTGGACATAAATTATTCTCATTCGTGGATGGCTTCAGTAGCTACAACTAAATAAAGATGGCTCTTGGAGATGCTGAATGCCCTGCTTTCATAACACTAGTAGGAAACTTCCACTACACAGTCATGCATTTGAACTGAAGAATGCAAGAGCTACCTACCAAAGGGCAATGAGTGCCATATTTTATGACATGATGAATGACTTCATGGAAGACTATGTTGATGACATAGTTGTCAAGTCAAGACGAGCGCCTGATCATTTGACTCATCTATGAAGGGTCTTTGAACAATGTTGTCTATATAAATTGGATATGAATCCCTTGAAGCGTGTCTTCGAGGTAGCTTCTAGTAAATTCCTTAGATTCATTGTTCATAGAAAAGGAATTGATATAGATCTAGCAAAGGTACAGGCCATATGTTCCATGCCCTCACTTATTAGTCCAAGAGAATTAAAGACCTTCATGGGGAAAAGTCTCCTATATTAGACGATTCATCCCTGCATTAGCAAAAATTTCTCATCCATTACAACAACTCATGAAAAATGGAACCACATTTGAATGGAGACAACCTCATGATAAAGCCATACAAAAGATTCAAGAGATACTTACCTCGCTAGCAACGATGATAATGCCGATTAAAGGGTTACTAATGATTCTTTATTTGATAGCAACTGATAAGTCTATTGGGGCATTGCTAACTCAAGAATTAGATGGTAGTGAACGACCGATCTACTAATTGAGCAGGTCACTCCAAGGAAGTGAGGTGAAATACTCAACTTGTGAAAAGTAGTGCCTTGCGTTGGTATTCGCCATGCAAAAGTTGCACCGTTATTTTTTAGCTCATAGGGTTAATTTTGTTACTCATTCAGATCCATTAAAATACTTATTGTCACAACCAACTCTTTTAGGAAGGACTACAAAATGGTTGCTCCTCCTATTAGAATTTGACATTACGGTCATGTTACCTAAGGCTATTAAGTTTCAGGCTTTGGTAAACCTTTTGGCTCAGTTTCCTATAATACAAGGGGCTCTTGTTGTAGATACAATCCCTGCAAAATTCTATAAAGACTCTATGAGAGCAAAACTAGATGGAGAGTGGTAAGTACAATTTGATGGCTCCTCTAGTAGCACTGGATAAGGAGCTGGCATGATCTTAACATCTCTAGAAGGCCAAGAGATACCTTTAGCTTTCAAGCTAGATTTCTCATGTACTAATAATGGGGTTGAGTATGAAGCTCTCCTACATGGTCTTATTTCTACTCAAAATACCAGAGCATCTAACTTGTGCATTCATGGTGACTTAAACCTAATCATCAAGCAGGCAAATGGTGAATTTACTCTCAAAGAACCAACATTAGTGCCTCATAGGGTTGCAGTGCAGTTATTGGTTAACAACTTCAAATCCGTTAGGTATGAGCATGCCAATTGATCTACTAACCGTTATGCAAACGCCCTAGCAACATTAGCTTCCAAAGTTCCCATTCAAACTACACAGAATAATTTGAACGTACAAGTTATTAAGAAATCCATCCCATGTACGACTCAATTAGTGGACAAGGTTGAAGAATCGCAAGACTACTAGTGCAGTCCCATCAAGGTACAATTAACCCATCCAAATGCAGCTTTTGTGACAACTTCAAAAAACTTTACTTGTATTTTAAAGGACCAAAAGGTGTCTTGTCTCGATGTATTTGTGCAAAGAAAGCTCATTTGAAGTTAGATAAATACCAGAGAAGAAGGGCTACCCTTGTATCGCTGCATTTGGCTTACCATGGAAAATGATGCACTCAATTTTTCTAAGAAGTATGTTGTATGCCAACAACATGGTGATGCTTGACTACTCTATGGCCATTTCATACTTAGGCATTTGATTTAATTGGTCCAATAAACCCACCATATAAAGGGTACATATGGATCCCTATTGGGACTGAATGTTTCACTAAGAAAGTTGAGGCAATCCCCTCAAGAGTGCAACAGGAACTGTCATAGCAAATTTCATAAAGGAGCATATTATTTACTGTTTTAGGATCCTAAGGCATGTCCTTTCAGATAATGGCACCCCCTTCATCAACTCACATGTACGACAACTACTAGCTTCTTACAATGTTGATCATGTGAAATCTATACTATATTATCTGAAGGGAAATAGTCAAGCAAACGTGACAAACATGACTCTATTAAAGGTGCTCAGTCGAATGGTTCATCAAAATCTCAAAGAGTGGAATGACAAACTGTCATTGGCACTATGGGCATATAGAACTTCCAAACGAAGTCCTACTCAAGCGATACCTTTCTCTTTGGTATATAGGTCTGAGGCAATGATGCTTATTGAAATCTTAGTCTCTTCTGCACATTGGCTCTCAACGCTAAATTAGAACTAAACAACTTACATATGCTGGATCTTGAAGCCTTAGAAGAAACGCGAAACAATGCCAAGCACAACCTTACTAATTACCAAAGATGACTTAATGTTGCTTATGATCGCCTGGTCAAGAAAAGATCTTTTTAGTAAGGCAATGTTGTACTTCGCGCGGTAGAGCATGTACAATGAGGTATTCCAGCGCCAAAGTTTACACGAAAGTAGGAAGGCCCTTTTATAATTCATGAGGTCCATGACAGTAGCTACTGCAAGCTCCTTAATCCTAAAATCGATGCAATAACCTTACTCGTTAACTTTCAATATGTTAAAAAGTTTCACTTGTAGATCTAACAATGTATTTGCAATTCTCATGAATGAAACATTTAACTTCCATTACTTTGTTTCTTTGTGTTCTTTTACTTTCTTTTACCTTGTTATTACAGCAAAGTTAGAGATTTATCTCCTTTGCACATAGTTTGTTATGTATTATACTCTTATCTCCTTATTACTGCAAAGTTAGAGATACATCTCCTTAATGCATAAGGCTAATACATGAATAAGTAAAGAGAAATCGATACAAGGTTAAGTATTGGAAAATACCCTCTTAACCATTAATAAATATGATTGGCACATGTTACTATCGCTACTTAAGCTCGATCGACTATTTTATCTTCTTGATCGACTATTTTATCTTATGTATTGTTGCTAACAAGTGAGAGCCTCCCTACAATGCGTAACACTATCCTCCAGGCTTCACAAGCCATAAGGAACAAATCCTACGATCATGACATTTCTTTTTACAATGTTGCCGCTAAGTGAGGCACTACCTACTAAAGCGCACAATGACCCCCCAAAGGTTTTAGTGACATAGGCCACCTCTAGGCTAAGAAGCCTTGTTGTTTGATATAACTAAGCAATTGAAATAAATAAAGAACATAAAGATAGGAGGAAAGCAATCAAATTTCAATCAATTAATAAGTTCTATTTGCAAGTGTTGAAAATAACTTAAATATTGAAAAGAAAAGAAAAAAGGGAAGAATGAACGTCAGCAAAACAAATGAATATAGCCAAACTCCACTAAGGATAGCAATCTAAACCTACTATGGACTCAAGGTCCGTATCACCTAATAAATCTTTTGTTTCATGATCTATCTTTTCAATAGCATCTTATAAGGCTTGAATCCTTACCACTAGATCACCTCGGCTTCTCATAGTAGCACGATAACAAGGTAATCTCTTAGCTTTGGCAGTAACGGGCTATAAGCCACCAACCTTGAATTTTAAAAGATGAGCCCCTTCAATACAGCTAATCAGTTGCTGTAACTTATCATTTGATAGAGACCTCGAAAACTTCTTAAGTAGTGATGCAGCTTCTCTTAACATTTTACCATGGTATTGGCCAACTCAATCCTCAACATAGAAAACTCGCTCTAAAAATCTTAGTCTATAGCGTAAAGTCTCTCCAATGGTTCTAGTAGATGAGAAGAAACATGAAACCCATGAAAGGATATTATCTCCCTAAGATAGTTGCTAGAGTTGCTACCATGTCTCTACAAGACAAGTTAGCAACTGGGGGTAAAGAGACATCAATAGATGCTACATATACTTCACCTCCATAAGTCCCTAAGTGTAGCAATGCATTTGCATAAGTATTGCCATCACTTACCTCGTTGACTGACAAAGTAATGTCATGTGCTTCGAGAGAATTATTCAACTCTTCAGTTCCATTATCATCATCAGCATCCATGTATTGGACTAGAGATTCATCATAATCTACCAAGCCCTCATCATCATTGTCTGAAGCTACCACTAATGTAGCGGGATCGTCTAAATGAACCCCGAAGCTCAAGTTAGTAGCATTGTCCTTGTTGCGAACTGCAATAGGAAAGCTTGTCTCAACCTATAAGAACAAAAAAATAAAATAAGTATCTATATATATATATATACACATACATATAAAATAGCATGATGCATTTAATAATGTTACCTCCTGAATAAATACTCGCTTAGTTTGTCTCGAATCTACTAATGGAGGTGAGGGGTGATTGTTCTTAGACTTTAAATAAGGGTTCCCCCTTGTTGTCCTACTAGGACATTCTAATTATTTAATGGCCCTTCGTACATCACTACTATCTTGAGACTTGGGCCTTAGGAGTTTAAAAAAGAATCCATAACAATATATAATAGGTGCATTAAGTGTATCACCTGCTGACGCAAAGGCATAAGCCCAGAACGTATCCAGAAAATTCATCTAATGTGTTAGCCATCTAAGGGAAGCAACTCCAAAACAACTAGTAGAAGGAAAGAACGATTGTCGCTTTCCAGGGTGAATCTTCCTAAAGTCATTTGGACATAATGAGTGGCAACAAGATTCAAAACTCTTAGTTGTAGTAATCAGGCGAGACACTCCTTGATCGAAACCAAGTTGATGCACAACCCAATAAGAAGAGTATATCATGACTCTTCGCTCTAAGAAGCAATTAGCTAAGTCTTTATTGTTAAGAAGTGAAGGCAAGCTCCCTAGAATACACCATAAGAGGAACATGGCTTGAGAATTGAAGGTATTTTCTTGATTTTCCACCAAGGTAACCCCACCATCTAAGCTAGGAGGATAAAATCCATTACTGTCTTCATATCCTGCAATTTGCTCAACAAAAGGGTGAAATGTGAATTCATCCTCAATGTCAATGAGCTGTAGGAGTGATTGATCAATTGATCCCTTAAACCAAGCCCACACCCTAGGAAGAGCAAGGCCGGGTCAGTCTTATACAATAGGAAGAGAAAAATGTCTTCAAAATCGCTCATAAAAGAAAATTTGAAGAAACACTGTCACCATGTGAAATGGTCACATATTGACCTTTCGAATGTATGGAAGCATGGTGATATAAGTCTAAGCGCCGATAAAGTGAACCCAAGTAGAATGGGTTTAGAGTGAATCACTCACCCTAGGCAGTGCGTATGACCAAAAGGAAGAGTTGTAGACTAACACCTTCCTTAAGCCCTTTGAGGAATATGAATAGAGAAAGCCAAAACACAATGAAAGTAAAATGTTCATACCTAAAACGACGAGATAGAGAAAATATGGGTAAAAGATACAACTACAACACTTAAATTAAAAAAAAAAAAAAGTAACATAAAGATACTTACTCTTTCCTACAACCTGTGCTTGGAACCTAAGGCCTATCCTTCCTTCATTCCTCAAAAAAGTATGCGAGCCAAGAAGCAAAGCATGGCTTCTTCTTCGTAATGCAAGTAGCTTGTAAAGCACCCATTAAGGATGTCTGAAAGTTGTGTTTCTTATGAGAAGTTGTCATAGCAATAAGGTCGACTTATCTAAAGCTATGAAGATTCAATAGTATAGCTACGTCTTTTAATGTTGGAGTTATCTCCCCCCAGGAAGTGATAAACATATAGGTCTGAACACTCTAACGCCAGATGATTGCCCGCCATACTTCCATTTCACTCATTTGCAGGAACCGCAATCGAATAGAAGAGGCAATAGCACAAAGGACTTTAGCCTTCGTCGGTAAAGTCATGTATTCCGGCTTCTCTACAATGTATGTTACCCAATCATCCCACCCAAAAGATAGCTTCTTCAGGAATGAGAATTAGGTACTGGAGAGAGGTAGCTCTCTCCTCTCATTTCTAAAGCGTAACACTAAATCTCCCCTAATGGTGTCTCTAGAATCAGTACAAGGTTCGCACTCGATAAACTGGAGATCACCATCAATACGAAGTGCTACACAGGCTTCTCAATGCTTGGCTTTGTCCTAGAACATATCTTCAAATATAGTCTCATCCAACCACTTATCCCGAGGACATGAGATGAGTGGTGGACATTTATCTTGATACACTGGTCAGTCTTTCATCTTCGTTGTTTCTATGCTTTGACTTGGATTAGTCTTCATCTCTTTTCCTACAAGAGCATAAAATTAATATATTCTCCAAGTTAAGAAACCAGTACTCAACAAATTGTAAAAGTTGTAGCATTATTACTAGTATGAGTTGAATTCACCATTAAGAAATAGGAAGACTTTGTGCAACCCAAAGAGTTGTTGTATTCATAAAAGTTCACCAGTACGTATGGATGTGCATTGACAATGGCAAAGAAACCCCATTATTTCTCAAAGCCTTAAAATAAAGAGAATAGGTAAAGGCCTGATTTAAAATAACAAGTTGGCCTTCTTTCTTTTGCTTCGCTTCAAGGGGACAAACACAAAAACCTCCTTATATGATTCTTGGCATGCTATTTACTATGGTAGTATGAGAAGACCATCAAAGGCCCTCATAACTATTATGACAACAAAAGTCATTGAGCATTCATGCATCTAAAAAAAAAAGAGGAAAAAAATCATTATTGCATGGTAATCAAGGTTTCAACCATAGCAACACTAAGTAACTAGTTAAACTATAGCAACTACCAATTGTTATCTTTCAAGTCGTTTGGTTTTTTAACAAGATACAGTAACAATTCTAATAAGACATGTTAGATTTCAAGCATAAACATGTATGCAAGCTATCTAAAAAAAAAAAGAGAGAAAATAAGTAAATAGGGCCAATGATCCAACCACGCGGTCATATATATATAAACACCAATCTAAGCATTAAATAATTTGCAATTCAAAATTCAAGCCTCCATGGCCAAGAATTTCTCATCCTACCAATTCACATCTAGCATACATTCATTACAATTGGAGGCCATGCGTAATTGAAATAAAGAAGGTTGTTATGTCACCAAATCCATGGAAGCAGATTCATAATTCCAAGTCAATGTCAAGTGTCATGGAATAAGATAGATGGATTAAATAGAACTTGAAATAAGAAAGATATAAATTCGACGAACTGCACTTATATGTATATAAATAGCTATCGTGATAGACAATCCCCACTATTGCTACGTACAACTATGCTTGACAAAACCAAAAGAGGAAGAACAAGATACGTAATCAATTACCTACTCAATGCAAGGCTGGATGCTCCCTCAAAATCGAATTTCTTCAATCACTAGAAAGACAAGAAGAAGTATGATGACAAAAGATTAAAGACTGTAACCACCTTCGTTGTTTAAGTAGTAATATAATAAAAAGAATCAAGACTTTATTATGTAATGAACTAAGGCAAGGCAAGAAGCATGATGAGGGAAAAATAATGAAACAAGTGTGCAATAACCTTACTATATGTTTCGTTTATTGAATCTGAACCAACTTGTTTCTTGAAGAATTTCTCACTGACATTACATTATGGACTCGATGAATAGTGATTTAATATTTTTTCACCAAGTGATGAAATATAGACATTCAAGCAACGTGAAATTGGAACAATAAAGAATAGATAAGCGACTAATAATATATGTAGCCAATGAAAGAGAGATTGCCAAGAAGATAAAAGATTTAGATTTGAAATTGAATAGATATGAGAAAAAATTATCTATTGAGTTAGGATTGATTTGGTGAAGATCTTTAATGAAGTGTGCCTAGGTTATTGAAGATTCATTAAAAAAAAAAAAAAAAGGGAAGAAGAAGAAGAAAGACAAAGATAATCTTGGAATGAATATTCATTTTTTGGAAGTATTACAACGCATGTGCTATACTTGCGCAATTTGGGAAAGTAAAGAATTATAAAAGATGCATATGTATCCAATATGTATTAGGAAGGGTGATATTAGATATTGAAAGATTTGATATATATATTAAGTAGATTTTTATTGATTTAGATAAAAAAATACAAGTTGAACCTAATTTTTCTTTTAAGTTTGGGATATAAATAATGATATAGGATAAAAAGTATCATTGAAGAAGCTTTATAGATATATTTGTATGGACATGGTAGTTGCAAAAAAAGATTCTAAAATATAAAAAAGAATGTTTGTATTGAGTTGTGCGAGTAAGAAATATATGGATTGGGATATGGATGTATAGGTCCTCTTGAGGATTGAAGCCAAACGAAATATATACACATATATACTGCCCCATTTACCAGTATAAATGAGAGATACACATACCCATATATACATATATATATGTGCATATAACATGACTGGATGGGATGTTCTAAAAGCTTTAGATTCCTATAAATGCTTCAATGATTTTATTTTTCTACAAATGATTATAAAATAAAAAAGAAATACCGAGAAGAGTCACTATATACATATTATTTGGTGAATCAATCTCATGAGAGCAACAAGTCAATAGTGCGATACAAAGACATATTAAAGTATGTGTTCTATGGTAGCAAAATAAATACTAGCAAATCATGCTTAGCTTACCAGTGATCTAAGAGATGCATCGATTCTGTAGATATTGGAAGTAATCAAGCAAGCAAAGTCTACATTTAGTACATCTACATAACAATTGAAAAAACAATTTCTAGAAATGCTTAAAACTCCCTTGTATGTGTCTAAGAAACTTTTGGTCAAGGGGTAAAAATGTAGAGGGCTAAAAATTATTATATTAGTTATTAGGATGAACTCATTATTTATTTAGGCTTGACTCCTTGAATTAGGTGATAGAGGCTAAGGAGTCAAGTCTGTATTGGGACGATTCAAGGAAATTTGGCTTAATAGGCTTGAAATAGGGATCATTGGATTGACCCGTCTGCATCCAACCTTTCTCAAGTAAGCTCATATACTTATAAGGAACGTTACTAGCTTTGAGCCTGTTAGCTAGCTCATTCTGAATAACCATGAATCGAGCAAGCTCTATTTCATCCATTGATCACCTAGATGATCAACAAATGCCACTATGTCTAAGAGCTTATAAATACCCAATATTTTCTTATCATTTAGAACTCTTAAAGAGATTAGAGAAATGATGCTCCACTATGAAAACTCTACTCTCTAAGATCAAATAGCGTTTAGGCAAAGAATTGATTTTATTCGCTCAAACTACAAGGTGAACGCTTGAGGTCCCCTAAAGCTATATTGTCTGTCACTTATATATTTTGAGATACTGAGATTGTTTATTCCTCCTCTCTACCTTATTCTCACCTAATCATCTCTTTAGGTGACAGTCTAATATCATTTCTTTAAAGCCACGTATAATGCGCTATTCACACGGTACGCACGTGACTACTCCAATTGAACTCCCACATCTACATAAATTATCCAAATGGTTTTGTTATTTTTATAAATATATTTCATAAATAACGAATATGAATTGACATGGCGTTTTGTCTTCTTATGTTGTTTTGTCTTCTTACGTAATGAATATGTTTCACTACTATCTTTTGTAGATCATTGATGTTTTTTGTTCCATGATAATCATAGATTCAAGAGAGCACCATGATTTTCTTGGTTTCTGAGATGCAATCATTTATATATTCTGGAAAGAGCTAGTTTTGAAATAATTAGTAATAATTGACTATCTCAATTTCAATTGGCTTGATAATGTCATGCCATCTTATAATATACGAAGCCACAAAAGTAGTAACATGTCATGTGTAATTTCGATTATATTTGTTATAGAAATATTTGCATAAAATTTTACAAGTCTTGTCTAATATTTTAGGATAGATTGAAATAATATGTTACCAAAATGATCTTTATTATTTAAATTTGTTTTGAAATATTCAAACCTCAAGTTAAATATTTGCATAAAATGTCTATATCTATGTAAATAGCAATCAATCCAACGAAGTTTATTATTTGACCAGATAATAAACATGCGATAATAAATATATAATAATTTCAATTTCATGCATGAAATTTTGTCAACCCAAAGGAAAGCAAGTTATTGGCAAAATCATTTTTTCAACATCTATTATTGTATTTAAGAACACCATTTATAGTTGGTATTTCTGTTTAAAGGCTAAATATCAGTCATGTGCTTGGTGTCTCATAGTAGCCCAATTGAAGTATTTTTTTTTCAATTAAATTTTTATTACTTATCAATATTGATTAATTGATTGTGAGTGAATTATAATTCTTTATTTTATATTTATTTATTAATTAAAGTGTGAAATTGTTATTGATTGTGAGCATACTTTATTCTTTATTTAGTTAGTGCAACCTTTATTTCTACTAATTTGAAAAATATTTCATTGTTTAATGGTACAAACTTCAAGAAATGGAAGAAATATATCACCATTTTGCTTGGATGTATAGATCTTGACCATGCAATCAGAACTGACGAACCTCTTGCCCTTGCTGGCAAAAGTACTATTGAAGAAAGAGCGATTTATGAAAAGTGAAAGCATTATAATCGCATGAGCCTAATAATCACAATACATTCCATTCTAGATACCATTAGGAGAGTCATGCTCGAGGAGAAATATGCTAAGAAGATCCTTAGTCAAATAGTAAGCTGATTTGCAGGTTTTGAAAAGGTTGAAATGAGTACTATTCTTGCAAAGCTCGTTTCCATGTGGTATAATGGCAAAGGAAATATAAGGAAGTATATCATAAAGATGCCTAATCTTGTTACAAGATTGAGGGCCTTAAAATTGGAATTGTCTAATGACATTCTTATGCACCTAGTCTTGATTTCTCTTCCTGCTCAATTCAGTCCTTTCAAGATAAGTTACAACACTCAAAAAGAAAAATGGACATTGAATGAGCTTATTCATAATGTGTGTAAGAGGAAGAAAGACTGAAATAAGAGAAGACTAAAAGTGCTCATATGCTAACTCACTCTAAGGATAAGACTCCCAAGAAAAGAAAAATGGATCATAAGGGTAAAAGAGTCACAAATACTAAGACTTCATATGTGCGACAAAAACAAGATAATGGTGTCACTTTGTTTCTTTTGGAAGCAAGCTGGTCATGTGAACAAGGATTGTCCTTAGTATGCAAAGTGGCTCACAAAGAAAGTTGAACCTCTCATCTTTCTTTGTTCAAAAGTTAATTTAGCTTTAAAACCAACCTACACTTGCTGGGTCGATATAGGTGCCACTATTCACATAAGTGTAACCATATAAGGTTGTCTAATGAGCCACATGCCAAGTAATGCTGAAAGATTCATCTATACGAGCAATGGCAACAAAGTTCTTGTTAAGGCTATTGGCATATTTAGATTACAATTCGAGTTTGGTTGTTATTTAGATTTGGAAGAGAATTATTGTATACTTTCATTTAGATGGAATTTAATTTCTATTTTTAGTTTAGACAAATCCGGTTACCTTTGTTCATTTGGAGATGGAAAGTTTAATCATTTTCAATATTCAAATATTATTGCTACTGGCACATTGGTTGATAATCTATACAGATTAAATTTGCATACCTCATATAGAGAAGAAACCTTGCATATAAGTAACTATTATGTGAAGCAAAAATTAATAAATGGGAATTCCTCTATGTTATGACATAAGCATTTGAGATATATTTCCAAACAAAGGATTTAAAGGCTTATGTTAGAAGAAATTATGAATTCCCTTGATATTTTAGATTTCGAAATATGCATTGAATGTATTAAGAGAAAACAAATAAATATTAAGAAAAGAGATGTTGAAAGGGGTTTTAGCATCTTAGAATTAATACATACTGATATATATGGTCCATTCCCTATAGCTTCATGGAATTTTTAACAATATTTTATTAATTTCATAGACGACTATTCTCAATATAGGTACCTATGCTTACTAAATGAGAAGTCACAATCCTTTGACCTTTTTAAGGAATATAAAGTTGAAGTTGAAAACCAAATTAATAAGAAAATTAAATGTGTTAAATCTAACCATGGTGGTGAATATTACGGTAGATTCAATAGATCAAGTGAACAAGGTCCTGAAACTTTTGCGAGGTACTTAAAAGAATGTAAGATTGTTCCTTAGTACACTATGTCAAGACAACTAAGTCAAAATGGTGTAGTTGAGAAACGAAATAGAACTCTAAAGGATATAGTTAAAAGTATGATTTGTCATTCTTCTTTACCATAATCACTTTGGGGATAGACATTATGGTAAAGTATATCTAAAACCCCTTATGAATTATGGACCGATAAGAAACCTAGTCTTCAACATTTCCATATTTAAGGGTGTCCAACTAAAGTTAGGCCATATAAGCCTAATGAGAGAAAATGGAACTCAAGAACAATTAATTGCAACTTTATTGGATATTCAGAGACGTCAAAAGGATTTAAATTCTTTGATTACTCAAGTCAATCCTTTTTTGTGACTAGGAATGCTAAATTTCTTAAGGATGTTGAATATAGTGGGAGTACTCCAACCAAGAATATTGTTTTTGAGGAGGAATGTATTAATATTCCTATAATTGTAACTAAAAGTATACCAGCAATTATGCTCATTACTTTTCATGATGCAAATGCAGATGTTGAAAATATTCTTGATACTCCTCCTACTTTTGCAAAGGAGAAAGCTCTTACTCATATTAAGTAATCATAATAACCTTAGGAGGAAGTGTCATTACGAAGATCCACTAGGGAAAGAAGATCTACGATTTTAGATGACTATGTCATGTACCTTCAAGAGCGTAAGTTTGATATAAGATTAGAAGATGATTCAACATCTATCAATCACACCAAACAAAGTGCAAATTCCCAAAAATAGATTAATGCCATGAAGGAAGAGATGGAATCCATGAAAAACAATAACATTTGAGATCTTGTTGAATTACTTAAAGGTATGAAACCAATTGGTTGTAAATGGATGTTTAAGATAAAGTAGGATTCAAAAGGCAATGTCGAAAGATATAAAGTATGCCATATCACTAAAGGTTTCACTCAAAAGGAAGGTATTGATTGTAAAGAGACTTTCTCTCTAGTTTCATGAAAAGGCTCTTTTAGAATTATTATGACACTTATAGTTCATTACAATTTAGAGCTCTATCATATGAATGTATAGACTATATTTCTCAATAGCAACATTGATGAAACAATATATATGGTGCAACTAGAGGATTTTGACTATGAGGAATCAAAACATCTAGTATGCAAAGTAAAGAAAACCATTTATGGATTAAAGCAAGCATCCCATCAATGATACCGGAAATTTTATCAAATGATTTCCTCTTTTGGTTTTGAGAAAAGCACAATTGATCAATGTGCATATCACAAGATTAATGGGAGTAAATTCATTTTTCTAATGTGATATATCTATGATATTTTGCTTGCAAGTAACGATATAAGATTATTGCATGAAACTTCTTTTAAGCAATTTCGAAATGAAAGATCTTGGGAATGCATCTTTTGCACTAGGCATACAAATATATCATGATCATTCACAAAATATATTAGGCTTATCACAAAGAGCATATATCAATAAGGTACTCAGCAAATTCTGTTATGCTCCAAAGTTACAGAGTCGCAACAGTCTCGCCGTATAAACCAACCTATGACAATAATTGACCTAACAGTACCTATAATAGATATGATCTATACAAGGCATCCACGACTCCTCACTTTGAAGTAAACAGTTTAATTAAAATTTAATCAAAAACTTGCATAAAAGTTAAAACTATAACTCATATTATCTCAAAATCCCAAGAATTTACACAACTACAGTATTCATTAACTTACACCTTACACCTTAGTTCATATATTTACAAATACTATTAAGACATTAAAAGACCCAATCATGTAGACATTTAATTCTCACTCCCCGTTGCTTCAAAAGAAAACTAACCTCTAAATAGTTGTAACGCAACATAGGAAATCAAAAATCAGAACCTATAAAAGAGTCTATATGGGTATGAGTAACTACAGCTCAATAAGTTGAATCGGAGAATTATGAATGTCTACAAGCACAATCAGGGTTATCAAGCAATTATTTACATGAAATACAATAAGCAAGTATCATCACACAACGTAGTCTGATCCATTGTGAAATCAAAGTAATTTCATCCACTTCAATCTATGTTGAAGAGTTTCTGTTTATATAACAGCTCATAACCAAACCCAAGTTTATACAATAGAGACACCACTCCTCCTAAGAATATCCTTCAAACCAATGCCATCATCCTCACCACGGCCTCCTCTCCTATCACTTAGTTTGGCTAACAATGAGGAAAAGACAATTTTGCTATCCTTTACTATCCAATGCTATCCTTTTTGAAGGTATCGGTGTTTAGTTAGAGAATCCTAATGATCCCCTAATGAGTTGAAATGCATGAAAAATTAGGGTATTTAGGTTAATTAGGATTAGGTTTGATTTAGGGTGTTCATACAGTTCCACACTAATCCAATCATAACAATCATTAACCACAATACAGATTTCAATACAAAATTAAATACGCAAACACATGCATAAAACTACTTACAGTCACAATCATACACAATCCTAAGTTTCCTAGTACTCTAAAATAGTACTTCAAATATGATGCAGTATTAAACCCAACTTACCTAAAATCCTTGGTCACTCG
Source organism: Lumnitzera littorea (assembly GCA_024138015.1). Lineage (NCBI taxonomy): Eukaryota > Viridiplantae > Streptophyta > Magnoliopsida > Myrtales > Combretaceae > Lumnitzera > Lumnitzera littorea. Next base: position 96,746,784 of record JAMXBB010000003.1, read on the forward strand.
CTTAATCAGTTGCAGGTTGATTCGCTTCCATATATCCTATAATATAAATACACATTTTAGTATTTATACCTTAATGATACATATTCTTTGTTTTGATTTAACTCAATTATCTTTATATACCTATTATTTACTAACGATTCGTTCTATGTTAGTTTAGGGTTCGATTTCTGAATCTAATTCCAGTTCAGGCTCTAAATCGGTCCTAACTACGATTAAATCCTAAAATACATTTTGATCCTTAATGTGACATTAATCACATCAAGCTTGAGTATCCTAATATCATATTAGGTCTTAATTCGATATTATAACCCACTTGATACACTCTAATCTAGATTAGTGTACTGGATTTACTCTCGGTGTGAGAAAATTTCACATTTTTCATATAATTATCTAAAATTAAGTTTTATACCAGATTTAATACGTATTAATATTATCATTATATTTTCCAATTTAACCCATTATTTTATAATTATTATAATTTCAATTGTTCGTATTATCAAATAATCCATATTTATTACATAATTCCCATGATAATTGCATTTAATACTCCAAGTGCTATGATTATGTTACCATATCAAAAATTAATATCCCTAAACATCTAATTACCCTCTAAACTGGTAATTATTCATTTAATTACTTAATTAGTCCAAAATTACTCATTTTTATCATCATTTTAAGGCTAAAAATTTACTTAAAATTTTCGAAAATTAATTTTAAAAAAGGTCTTTATAGCAATGTTCTATATCACTTAAATAGTTTATAGAAAAAAAGAATTGAGCTCAAAGCTATACTTTTAAGTCTATTTATTTCTAATTCTAAATATATTCTATTTTGTTCAATTTCTTAAGCACCCTATATTTACATATGTAATTAAACTTAATCACTATTTTTCCTTAAATCTACATATAATAAAACATCATAATAAAAAAATTCATAATTTTCTGGAATGAATTAATAATTTTAATAAATTTTACAAAATTGGATGAAATTTAAGACTCACCCAATTCTTGAACTTCTAGCCACCAGAACTAATCTAGGGCTTGTTGGCTAACCTATACATTGGGTTTAGAGTGAGGTGGTGGTGATGGTTCAGTTCCAGGTAGTAATAGTGTGTGGGTTCGACCTAATTGCTCTTACTGTAGAGAATTTTTGCTATTTTCTTATAAAACCATAATTCCCTCTCAATTTCGACCCTCTCTATTTTTCTAAGGTTTCAAACTAATCAAATAAGCCTCTATAAAATTTTTGATATTTATAGAGCTCTAAAGTAATTTTAATGCATTAATTAAACAAGACAATTGCCTTATCTCATTCCATTTTGCCTTTACAAGTGTTTAAATTTTATTGGCCAAAATTTGTTTCTTCATTCTTGACTTGCTACGACCCAATTCTAGATTATTCTCACTTCCTTGATTTTTTCTAATTTTTCTTTAATTTTTTTTATAATTTTCTTTAATTATTTAGCAATTTTTTAGGCATTTTAAATAATTTCACGTATTTTTACCTACGTATAAATACATATGGAATACAAATAAATACTCCTAAATATTATTTATGTTATTTTATGATTTTTAGTATGCATATAATTTATTTCCAATGATTCGTTAATTATCGAAATGCATTTTACGCATTTCCAATAAATAATAAGTAATATACTTAAAATTTGAAGATTTTATATTCTCTTATTTTATTATTTATTTTCTTAAATTCAAACTTATAAGATCACTTTTACTAATATTTATAGCTTTATTGTATAATTTAGGTTTAATCGGATCATTTAACCGATCACCCTGAACTTTGTATACTAAATTCGATTCTACAATTACATGACTTATATTTAGGGCTTACAGATTCAGCATGAAAGATTGTGTAATAAGAGGCACTTTTATGGTTAAGGGTGACAAGTTCAGTTTGCTTCAATGTCCTAAGAATGATATTGAGAAAAAGACATTGAAGAAAATTCCTTGTGCATCAATAATAAAAAGTTTTATGTATGCTCAAGATTGTACACATTTAGATATTGCATACATTGTTAGAATTTTTGGTAGATATTTGAGTAATCTTAACATGAATCTTTGAAAAGCAGTAAAGTGTGTTATGCGATACTTACAAAGAACAAAGGATTACATACTCACACATCAAAGATCTAATCATTTGGAAATTGTGGGGTATTCCAACTCCGAATATGTTAGATGCCTTGATAATAAAAAGTTTATTTCTAGTTATGTTTTTATGATAGTTAATGAGGTTGTATCATGGAAAAATGTCAAATAGACACAAACAACTTCTTCTATAATGGAGGCAAAATTTATTGCTAGTTATGAGACATCAAACCAAGGAATATGGCTATCTAATTTTATCACTAGGCTAGAACTTATTGATGGTATCGAAAGATCATTGAAGATTAATTATGCTAATAAGGTCATTGACTATATTCCAAAAACAATAAAAGTTAGTTGAAATCAAAGCATATCGACATAAAGCTTATTGTTGTTAAAGAGAGAGTTCAAAGTTCTCAAATGTCAATTGAACATATTAGTATAAATCTTATGATTGCGAATCCACTTACTAAGGGTTTACCACCTAAAGTGTTTCTGTCAGGACCTTAAAGGGGGCCTAGTAAGATTACTTAAAATTTCCATAACATGTGTGCACTTATGATATGAAAATCGTCTTGCAAGTCAAAGATTGCAAGACTCTAAATAATTAATCACTAGGGTTACTTTTCTTTTTTAAGTAATCAATTTACCGTAGAATAAGTAATCAATTTACTGTAGAATACAAATATAAATAACTATGGGTATCCGTTATCCCACAGTTCCTCAGAACCGCAGAGAATCGGTATCCCCTACCAAATAATAAGACAGGATTACCAACATTATAAAACTACAAGAAGAATTAAATTATATTAAACTCTAACATATGAATATTTTCTATAAAGAGTGTTTATGTATCACCTATAAAAAAATCTCAACTAATCCTAACACTAATGTACATATCTTCATCTCGCCCTCAGCACTCGAGACTTATCCCAATCCCATTATATGTAAACCTGCAAAAGAAACTAAGGGGGAATGAGCATAAAACAGCTTAGTGAGTTCGTTCCTCACCACTACCGGTCAAGCAAGTTTTCATCCATTATTATCACACATGCAAGCAAGCTATCTACATACATAATGAATGCAAGCAACACATCCATAGGAGTCCGAAACTATAGAAGGTGTAGAATTACATCGTCTACACTTTGATTATCCCCTGTACTTACCCGCACAGGGTACCTCAGCTTACCCGCAGAGGCTACCTAGGGGCACCACCCCACTAGGCAAAACTCGACTATTACCCTAGCTGAGAAAAGAATTTCAATCCAAATAGGGGGAGTCCGAACTAGGACTATCCACCCTCCAAGGCCCCTCGGGCACAAACATGCGAGTCCTCTCGCAACAAAAAAAAATAACCAAGGCCTTTCAGGCACAATAAAGCGAGTCCTTTTGCTATCAAGTGGAGAACCCATGCTAGCTTTGCCTTAACGTTAAAAATACTATTTATGGCTCCACAAGCCCTTACAGAGATCGTGCAAAAATTTGTTTAAGGATAGAAAAGCTTTTGCCAAAAATACTTTTCTTAAGATTTTTGCAAAGCTAGCACTCTCCATTCATACCTTTACCAAGTCATAGACATGCGACGAATAGAACCAGTTATTTAGGTCAGACATTTATATTTATCAACTTAAAAAGGTGATCACACAAATGATGGCATACAAACAGAATAGTAATTCAAACATACAAGTAATAGCAAACAACAAAACATCATACAAATAACACGCACAAGCAAGTAGCAAGTCATCAGAACTCCCTCACCTGGATTATTACTCATTCTCCAAGCCTTTAGGGTTTCCAAGACTCGATATCGAACGCCTAAATCAAAATGGTAAACCTTATAAGTGTTCTGAGAATTCAGACCCCTTAGTCAACTAAAAGTCTATTGTAGTTTGTCTAGTTTCCTCCAATATAACCCGAGTATAGTATATATAGGGTTACCATACTCCATGAGATTAATAATAACTATTTTTTTTCTTTTTTCTTTTTTTTATATTAGTAAGGTATGAGGCTTCCTTTATGTATTTTGTAGTTTTTTTGTTCTAATTCCGATATTTGCGAACTTATAGTGGTTTTTCATCGTTTTCGGACGCACGTTCACACGGTAATGTCCGTTTTGGACGTTATGACCCGTGTTTTATGATATGGGCTAAATTTATTAAAATTTTATTTTATTGAAGTTTAATTACTCCTATTGGCTAGTTTTATGTTCCATTTTAGCTGTTAATGATTTAATTAGCCATTTAGTCTTACACTTAGGGGCTTTTACTTTGCTATTATTAATTTATGTACTTAATTAAGTATGATTCAATTTAGAAAGTATATTAGGGTTTACTAATTTATGATCCTAATTATGATACACTCTTCTTCTTTTCTTAGTTTATAATCTATGCTTATGTCATGCTTACATCATCATTTGCTTATGTCATTGCTTATGTCATCTTTTGTTTATGTCATGGCTTATATCATCGGGTGCTTACCTCATCACTCACCTCATCATTTAATTACCTAAGCTTCACCTCATGCTTATGTCATGTCTTAATATCTTATGTATACTTTAATTAAACTACTATGTATATATACCTTTACTATACTTATATGTATACTAGTATACTTAAACATATACTTATACATGTACTTATACTTATACCGTATTTATACTTGTATACATACTCATATACCTAAACGGTCATATACGTATTTTTATACAAAAATTCGTATGCCTAATCTTTTCCTTAAGAAAAGCTTCCTAATTCCATTCTTTTGTATTTTTATGTATGTATTTAGTGTAGTATACACATATGTAGCTAGATATGGTCTTAATTCAAGTTATGTACATGATAAATACTCATGTACAAAGGTTCACATACATGTATTCTTTTAGTATTCCCTTATGTGTACATACTTATAGACTTATACTCATGTCTTCCTTTCTTCTTCTTCACAATTCCTAATTCCTACACTTAAAGATGGGAAGTTTGTTTCCTCTTCTTCAAGACAACACTAAACACATAATTACTTATCTAATCTACCTAATTAACTAACTAATGAAGAAGATAAAATAAGATAAAATAACTTAGATACATACCTTTAATTGTGTTGAAATTGAGAAGACAAAAGGAGGAGTGATGAGAGTGAAATGGGAAGAAGAAGCTCACGGCAAATGAAGAATGTTTTTGTTTTGTTTCTTTTGCTTTGTTTTCATTATGGAAGACATCAAATGATGGGACCACAATGGACAGTAAGTGGACGGCAATTGAGAAGAAAAGGAGAAGGGAAAATATCAAAATGAAAGAAAAGAAAAGCCATCATCAAGGAAGAGATATTTTCTTTATCTCTTAAGTTTTTTGTTGACTTTTCAAAGTGTTGACTTGGTCAACTCTCCTTAAGCTTAGGTAATTTTGTGTACATAATGTAGAGATTAAGGGAAATTAAGGGAAAAATGAAGGAAATGAGAGGAAAGGAAGTATTTAATGAATTGATTAGCAAACATAGTTGATGAGGTCTTACTTTAGGTCTTTATAACTTATATATCTCATTTGATAAACTACTTTGGATAACAAGTGCAAAAAGTACTAATTTAGGTATTAAAGTTCACTATATGTAACCTAATCTTCAACTATAACCCTAACTCTAAGTGAGACTATCCTAATCATATACTTAAGACATAAATGTAATCTATGATTCATTATCTTAGTTTCTAAGGGATCATTTAAGCATTCTAAATGTTTATGCATGATTGAGGGTTATCTTCAGTCGTTTACCGATGAAATGGCAAAATATGGAGGATATATTATCACTTAGGGTTTTAAGGTAAATTATGGTGAATTAGTGCTTTTATATCCTTAAAGTTATGGTTTTAGTGTTCTTATTACTTTAAGGCACCATCTCTAATGTTTTTACACATTTAGGGTTTTATATATTCTTACGCGATTAAATCTTCGATTGTCATCTTATGGTTTTGATGAAGTTTGAGGTTTTTGGGTCTTCGTATGTAGTTAGGGATTCAATTGATGATTTAAGGTTCTTCATATCCACTTTAGGTTTTGGATTGAGATTTTTATTGGTTTTAAATCTCACTAGCTCTTTTGAGTTCGGGAAATTATCTACAATTTAGACGTTTGTTTCTATACTTAGAAAGCTAAATTCGCGGGGTTTACAGTTTCATGAGCATGTTACTCATATAGGTGTTGTTCATTTTGATGATGTACCATTATAGTAAGTGACTTGCTTTTATTGGTGTTCAGTTGTATATTACATTTTATTATAATTAACTCATATATGGTTACTTTGAATTCTCTAAAATAAACTTTATATATTCCAATTGCAGTTGTGCATAATGTGCAAAGTATATTATGAGTTATAAAGTAAAACCTATTAAAAATAGGCATGTTAAGGATCATATTACATGTAATTTTTAAACTATACATCCATACTTGATATATATCATTGATTATATTAATGTTATGACCATTGATGGGTCTTATCATGACAAATGCTGCTTTGATCTTATATTGATATGATTAATGGACCAACTTGTTTGGAAATGAGACTTCGCATAGACATTAAAAGTTTGAGCTCATAAAGATTTTATAATATACAATTGTTAGGTGATATATATGACCCAAGTAGGAGATTGCTATAATTTTACAGGTCACTATATCAATTAATTGTATATTGTTAATTGTATTTAAATTAAGGAGTTAAGCCAACAAATAAAAATAACCATTTAGTTGATAAATAAATAAATATGGCCTATATACTCATCTCTATGGACTTTAGTATGGGCCCAATGTGCAAAAATCCAAATATTTTATTTTATCTATTGTGATGATAGGTCATAATGAAATAAAATAATAAAGCTTATATATAGAGAGTTGAGGTCCCCAATTTAGTAATGTGTTATTAAGGTTTTCTTTTGCCCTTTTTCCATATCCCATCAATAAGAAAATCAAAAGTAGGCACTACTATAGACTAGAAAAACATAACCTTTAGAGAAAAGTTATTTCTATGGATTTAGATATGCGTCCACATACATTATCATTATATCGTTTGTGCCCTAATTTCTCACATAAGGTCTTGGTGTGTTTACATATAGAAATCTAATTTTTTTATTTCCAACATCATTAGTTTTACTTTATATGTTTCTGACCACCTTTGTTATGATGAAGCTATATAGAGTCAAGTGTAGAAGAATGTAACGAGTGAGAAGATATCAGCTATGCAGAAAAATGAGACATGGGAGTTGGTCAATCTATTGGAACACAAGAATGTCATTGGACTAAAATGGGTACTTAGAACTAAGAACCATGCCGATGTTAGTGTACATAAGCGCAAAGCTTGTCTCATTGCAAGGGGGTATGCTCAACAACAAGGGAATGACTTTAAAGTGACATTCTCACTTATGGCTCCCTTTGAAACTATAAGAACTTTTCTTGTTGCAGCTGCTTAACTTAGTTGACCAATATATCAATTTGATGTCAAGTTTTCCTTCTTAAATGGCGAATTATTTGAAGAAGTTTATACCTAAAGGTTATGTTGTCAGTGATGATGAAAACAACGTATACAAGTTGAAGAAGGCTTTATATGGCTCAAACAAGCTCCACGAGCTTGGTACACTAAGATTGATTTGTATTTTTTTAAAGAATGGGCTTGAAAAAAACAAAAATGAGACAATCCTCTATGTGAAGAGAAGAGATAACTTTGATTTTTTAATGGTGTGTCTTTATGTTGACGACATAATTTATATGGATTCTTGTGAGTCTTTAGTTAAGGAATTTAAGTCCTATATAGTGGAAAATATTAATGTGTCAAATTTGGGTTTATTTCATTACTTTCTTAAGCTTGAGGTAAATCAATGCATTGATAGGATTTTTATTTCTCAACAAAAGTATGGTATTGATCTACCAAAAAGGTTTTATTTGTTAAATTGTATATAGTTTCAACTCGCATGAATGAGAAGCTTGTTGCCAACAATGGCACTAGTATGGCAAGTGCAATATATTTTAGAAGTATGGTTGATAATTTGAATTATTTGTCCCATATAAGGCTTGATATATCATTCTACATAAGCGTTGTTTCTAGATTCATGCATAACCCAACATTGCATCACCTTGGGGCAATAAAGAAACTTCTTCATTATGTCACTAGGACCACTAATTATGGGATTTAGGTGCTAAAAATCTTATCAATGAAAAAAAAAGATAAAAAAAAAAAGGGTAAGTCCTCCCATGTTGAAAATTTAAAATAAAGTGTACTATTAAGAAATAGTGCATGCGTGAGGGGTATAAGCTTTCAAGAATTAGTGATAGGATAATGTTACCTTGAGTAAGAAAAACCTAAAGATAGATCGATAAACCAATAAATTCAAGAAATATTATTTGCCTTCCAAAAGTTGCCATATGCAATTTTACAATTTTTGTTATTTGACACATTGGAATGTATCAAGATTTTCTTTTTTATTATTTTTTTATTCTCTTCTTTTAGTTAGCTTCCAACCAATACATGCAATATATTATGGATGGTCAATAGATCACTGTAGCACTAAATTCAAGTAACATAAAGCACAAATTACCTAAGATATCTATTATGGAATAAGAATGTTGAAATTAAGTAATATTTACTTTCCTTTATAGAATCATTTTTCTTTCCTTATTTGTAGCACTAGGTTATGTAAATATACATGTACAATATTGAATCATGAAATAAGAAGAAAATTTGTCTCAATTTTAGTTGCATTATATGGTATTAAAGCTGCTCCAAACTTCTTCTTTTTTTCCCTTAATCTCTCCAATTGCGTAAGCAACCGTAGATCTGTCAAGTTTGATTCACCCATATATGGTGTTTATTTTTTCTCACCACCTATAAGAGTAGGCACGCCACCTTAAGTTCGACCAAACTCCAAAATTCAACGATGTTTTAATCAGTTTATAAGGTTCATGTACTGCTTAAAGATTCATGCCATTCTTCCATGTACCAATGCATGTAAGCGCTTAACAACTCCTTTCATCCTCTAACTAACTCCTACAACGTCACCAGCCATATGTTTTTCCTTTACGATAGGTCAACCTTTCAAGTAGTAAGTATTTCTTTCAGTTCCTTTGATATTTGTGTCCTTATAATGTTTTAGGTATGCAACTTTTGCTCGTTGATCTCTTAGGTTAGCTTCTAATCCATGCCTTTGTGTTATTCTAATCTCTTGGTCAATTTCATGGAAGTTTTATAGTCATATTTGAGGTTTTCTAGTTTGTTCTGATCTTGGGTTACTTGTTCAGTTCTGAATTTTTTGAGGTTAGATTTGGGGTTTTCCAATTGTGAGGCTTTATGGTTTAACTTTGGTATCCATGGGTGAAAAATTAAAAAATTATTGCATCTACAAAAGAGTTTGCTAAATTCCTTCAATACTAAGAAACTTTTAAGAATATGTAATTTGGATAAGTGCCTTGTTTCTTTCACCTTACAATGGGTCATTGACTCAGGTGTTATTGATTATATAACAAGCAATCCTAACATTTTCATAACTTTTAAACCACATGCCTCTTCTTCTTAATCACTTTAGCTAATGGTTCCACATCATTTGCTCTTAGGATTGAACTATTCATCCCACTCTATCACTTTCTTTATCATCAGTCTTGAGTTTATCGAATTTCTTTTTTAATCTAATATCTGTTAGCAAGATTACTCGTGTTCTAAATTATTGTATCTTACTCTTTCTCGATTATCATCTACTTTAGGATATTATAACAAAGAAGATTATTGGTAAAGGACCTTTGTTAAGAGGCCTCTATGTACTAGATACTCAAGTAAGTGTGCCTAAGTCCTTTGTTTGCTCAAGTGCTTTAACTCCTTTTAAAGCTTATTGTCGATTAGGACATCCTTCTCTCTTACATTAAAGAAACCATGTCTTAATTCCAAATTGTGTTGTCTTTATATTATGAATCATGACAGTTTGCAAAACACCATTATCAGCTTTATGCTCCTCATGTCAATAAGAGAGCAAGTGCTCCTTTTGAGTTAGCGCATTCAAATGTTTGGAGTTCTTATCTAATTATGTCTAAAACTATATTTCGTTATTTTGTTGCATCTATTGATGATTTTTCTTGAATGACTTGGCTTTATTTGATGAAAAATCGTTCAAAGTTGTTTTCTCATTTTATTGTCATTTATGCTAAAATTCAAACTCAATTTAATGCTCTTATATGAATTTTGAGAAGTCATAATACTAGAGAATATTTATATGAGGAATTTAAAATATGACTAAGCATACACCATCTCAAAATAGTGTGGCTAAAGGGAAAAATAGACATCTTCTTGAGATAGTCAAGGCATTCTAATTTCAAGCTCGTGTTCTTAAACACTTTTGAGCTGAAGTCGTTTCAAGAGCCTATTTTCTCATTAATTGTATGCTTTCATAAGTTCTTTAAGGTGGACTTCCTTATAGCATACTTTTTCCCACAAAACCTTTATTTCCTATTAAACCTCGCATATTTTGTAGTATATGCTTTGTTAGAGATGTTCACCCTAACATCACCAAGTTATATCCTAAGTCTTTCAAATGTATTTTCTTATATTACTCTTGTCTATAGAAGGGATATCTATGTTACTATCATAGTCTTTACAAATTTCTTAGATCTACTAATGTCACATTTATGGAATGACAATTAATTATTTTACCACATTACTTATCAATCACCGAATAGATTTTGTGTTATTTGAAGGCTATTATTGTGCAAGAACCATAGGCATTCTCGTTTAAAGTAATTTTGAGATGCAAATTGGGCTGGATCCAAAACTGATCGAAAATCCATTACAAATTATTGTATTTTCTTTGGTAGTAAATTGGTTTTATGGAAAAGCAAGAAACAAGATGTTGTATCTAGTATATAATCAAAATATAGAGCTACGATTTGGTCTAAAGGTAAAGTATTGTATATATATCACTTATTGACTAAGGTTGGGCTTAAATTTTCAATGCCAGCAAAACTATGGTGTAATAACCAAGTTGCTATTCATATTGCATCAAACCTTCTGTTTCATGAGCGAACCAAATACATTAAGATTAACTGCCACTTTATTCATGAGAAAGCACAATAGAACTTGATCTCTACAATATACATAAAGACTGGGGAATAACTAGGAGATTTTTTTTACAAAGGCTTTAAATGGATTTCAAGTTAATTATCTTTGTAACAAGCTAGGCATGATCAATATCTATACTCTAACTTAAGGGGCAATGCTATGGAATAGGAATGTAGAAATTATGCAATATTTACTTTCCTTTGTAGAATCATTTTTCCTTCCTTATTTTTAGCACTAGGTTATGTGTATATACATGTACAATATTGAATCGTGAATAAAAAGAATATTTGTCTCAATTTTAGTTTGTATTATAGTATCCAAGCAATAGTCTATGAAGCCAATACTGGATATACGACATATATTGTAGTAACACAAATAACAAATTTTTGACAAGTGCCCTGATGAAAACTACTTGGCATAACAAACTATATAGGAGTGCTTATAAACAATTCTTGCTTCAATAAGGTAGAACTTAAAAAAATGAATATATAAGAAATATACAACACAAAGAATTCCTAAGTTTTCTCTTTTGAGGTATGACATGTCAAAGCAATCGATCAAACATAGATATAGCATGTAATGAGTGATAAAGATATATTAACTGTGATTTAATGAAAGCATGCATTAGTATAGCCACATAAAGGATAGCTTAAGAGATCGATATTAGAATTATCATGAAACAATTTGAGAGTAAATTGCAAATAGTTGAAATGACAATAAATGTCGCATGTAGAGGGAGTGATTAGTCAACTAGTATAAAAGAAGCAAGGAAAACAAAATAAGTACAATCATCAAGAGGCAAAATGGCAAAGGCATCCTCTAATTTGATTGTACAACTATCAATAATGAAGGAATGGGTACATCAAGATCCTAAGCATGTGCTTAATGCATTAATCCAAAGAAGATGATAACAATTGAGAGAACAACTATTTGCATAAAGAAGTCCTTAAGATAAATTTGTGTTGGTATTCATCAAAAACAAACATAGTGAAAATTCTTAACAATTCAAAAGCATTTAGGAAGAGTTCATCTTGCAAATTTTATTGCGTTTTCTACTATATATTTTATGAGTCATCCAAAAGAGAAGAGTTTCTTTTTGTTTTAGTTGATTCTCCTTAGCTTAAATTATGTTGTGCGACTCCAAATGTTAAATGCAAAATTTGGGATGTGGATAGAAAGAAATATGAACAAAAATAAATAAAAGTATAACTCAATTCAGAAGATAGATAGATAGTCATGAAATTATAACAATGCTTATTAAACTATTTTTTACTAATTTCAACATTTTTCTATAAGGAACATTGATATACTCCAGGGTTAAGACATAAGGAGGTATCTAAAAACAAAACACACAAAAGAGAACTAAAATTAGATTTAGCTAATCCATGAGTTACCTACTGGATATTACACACCAATAAATCCTTGATAGCCTAGTAACTACTTAATACTATGCACAAGTAATTATTAGGGTCACTTGTTACTAACTCTTGCTAAAGAAGTAAGATAAAAGTGGGATTTCAAGGGAAAGGCTTGTTAAGAAGAAAGGAATTTCGTTTCAAAATGTTTAAGATGACTTATCCAACCGTATAAGGAAGATAACCTCTTACATCCCAGCCTCTAAGGTTATTACATACAAGAAATGATAGAAAGCAATATTGTGCTTACATAAAAAAAATGCACATCCTAATATATTCTAAACAAGGTAAAATAGATAAAAGACAAAAAGTTTAAATGTTAGAGAATTGTCCTTAAATTTTGTGTATTAGGACACATGTTACCAATAGATAGGACACTCTGACAATAGTGTAAAGGGGAATATCCAGACTATCTTTAGGCAAAAGCTATGTTTTGTTCATTAAACAAGTCGACAACTAGTGTAGATAGCTCGAAAATAATAGAAATAGTAGGGAGGCTAGCTTTCCCAATCTACACCAAGTCAGGTCGACTCAGCAAGTTAGGCTTCAATCTTTATCAAGTGCTTACTAAGGAGAGCTCGATAGGTCAGGTCTATGTAGGGAACCATCCTTGCCTAGATGGTCCTCAAATACTCAAATCTAGTGAAATGATAAAAGCCTTGATCTTAGTAGGAATCTTTATTCTACATTGGCTTTCATACTAGCACATGCTTAGCAAATCCATGTAGGCCTCTAGCTCAACTTCAGGTGATAGGTCTAAGAGTATTATTCCTCTCAAACATACTTTAACCTAAAGGGATATAAATTAATATGCAATTTACTATAATATCTCCTCCGATTGGTGAATTTTACCCTCTAAAGCCACTTAAAGAAACTAATCATAAATGTAAAACAGTTAAATAAATATAAAAAAGAGAAGTCAATTCACGTGGAAGCAAAAACTAGATAAATCTCCAAAGTCCAACCTTAGGTTAAGAAAAATGAGGATAATGAGGAGAAAAAAAACTTAGACATCTCTTGTTCAAGTTTACTCCTAAATATTAAGCCTGCAACTAATTATACTTCTTAAGGATTATATATAGTTCAAGTTTCTTATTCCTAATGATTATTATTTTCTTTAAATGAAAATGTTTATTTGTATTCTACATAGTTTCGTAGTCTATATATGTACCATATTATCTAAATCATAAATAAGTCTTTGTAACTTCTATGAAAAAACACAATATTATCTGGTTTCTTAATGGCTCCTAGACTCTTCATTTTGTGCTATTGATCGTTATATGCACATAAATCTATACATCCTTCGCATACTTTCAATCAAGCAAGAAAAAGGAAGAAACTTCAATAGTTTTAACATTGAGTAGATATTTGCTTATTAAGCAACAATTAAGCACAAAGGCCTTGAAAATATAAGATATATGACAAGTTTACCATTGGGTTAAGATATGCAAACATTACAATTTGCATCAATTATAATCATAGGATATTACCTTCCTCAAGTTGGAATCATAGTAAAATCAACCTTCTAGCATTTGGCACATCATAGAACTTACTCAAAAATAGTTGTAGTAACCAAAATAAATCATAACAATTAGGAGAATCCAAATAAATTACCTTCCAATATTAGTTAAGGAACATTTTGTTTTATGGTCAAGCCCTGATTTTCCACTAATGATGGTCATCAAAGCTAATATCAACATATTTAACAATACCAAGCTACAAACTTGAACTATGAAATATAATGTTATTAAGAATTGGATAATCTCAAAATTAACAAAACTTTATGTGATGAAATGAGGTCATTATAGAAAGTACCTAGCTCTCACATATAAAGTATCTTAATTTTCCAATTTTGTGGTCACTTTTTGTATTATTTTTTCTTCAAAGTTTACTACCTCTGTTGTAATTCCTTGTACTTTGAAGATACGATGACTAAGCTCTAAAGGAAAAAAATATCAATATGTTAAATTTTTTTCCCTAAAGAAATCCATTATCACATATTCGTAGATGAAATTCAACTAATGCAAAGCATACTAAGAATGGAGTGAGTACCAGCAACCTAAGTGATTTAGGAAGTTTGTCCATATATATGGTAGATCAACCTACAAGCCTTCTCATCTATTTCAAACCAAAAAGATTCTTTGTGCATATGAATGCTAAACTTTAGTCCTTGACATAAAAGATATTAACTTTTCATCATTACTGCCTACCTACATGACTATACATTAGGGAAAAATGCATGATAGCAATCAATTCCACTAATATTCATCATAGTATAAATCACTTTAAGCTTACTCAAAAAGGTACCTACAGTTAAAAAAACTTAGAAATTACTTAAATCCTTCATTAGATATTACTTTGTTTCATTACCATCCATTAACCTACAAATATTAAAAAATAAAACTAAAATAAATTTGAATGGACAAAAATGAAACAAAATAATAAAAAAATATTAGGAGATATTACTTATAAAGAGAAAGAAAGAGATCAAGGGAACATGTCCAAAAATGTTCGAGTTTCTCCTAAAATGGCATAGATTGGGCATTATGGCACTTGTTGAGATAAAAACAGGTGAGCATCAACTTGAAATGGGAATGGGATATGGCACTTTGTTTTTTGAGTTCACTAATTTGATTTTGTAGGATTTATGAAAGATTAAGGTAAGTTCAATTCCATTCTTCATCTTAATTAAGGCATGGAGAACGATAGGGCTACAATCCTTAAGGTAAGGTCAAAATTCTTGTAGTAAATGTTTAGTATCAACTTGAAATTTGGCACTTGCTAAATTACTAGCACAAATAATTTGTCTTCGAGCACATATTCCTTATTATCCAATAAAGACAATTCGTATGAATAATGCTAGTGAATTTATATCCTAAGCCTTTAAGGATATTGCATATCTATTAGAACAAGACATCCTATTGCTCATGTTCGCATAAAAAATGGTCTTATTAAGTCATTTATCAAACATCTCCGATTAATAGCAAGACAATTACTTACAAAGTCTAAACTTCCTATTTCTACTTAGGGACGTACAATTTTACATGCACTAGCACTTATATGCATTAGACCAACAAGTTATCACAATTACTCCTCTATATAGTTGGTTTATGATTAGGAACCAAATATTTCCACTTTAAAAATTTCTAGGTGTACAATTTAGGTTCCAATTTCTCCATCACAACATAGAAAGATAAAACCTCAAAAGAGGTTAAGAATATATAGCTTTAAATACAACCTGTTTAGGATCCGTCTTCATAGCTACCCTTCCAAAATATGCACTATTTGACACTAAAGTCACTTACTCCTATGTAACCCCTAACCTAGCATAAAGGATGGGAACCCATGCATAGAAGTTGTGAGGATCCCTAATAGTAAGCATGCTTATAAGAAGTAATGTCTAGGTTTATTAAGGATTGCCCAGTTGAAGTTGTTGTAAAGGTTATGCCAGCTAAATTAATAATATTTGAAATGAATGGGTGTGATCTAATATTAGGTATGGATTAGTTGTTTAGACATAGTGTGAAAGTGGATCGTAAGAGGAAAGATATTCAATTTCAAAAGTCCAAAGAAGTTGAGTAATTATTTGTAAAGGAGCCAAAAAGACGTAACAATAAAGGATTACTATAACAACCCAATCGGAACTTCTTCCACCATTTTTTCCTAATTCATTGTGATAAATATAGTAACTAGTGGGTTATTTTACCTTAACTTGGCATTTGTGCCAATAAATGTGTACATATTTTAATTGTTATATGGATAGGTCATATTATCATTTTAATAAGCAAAATAAATTACTTTCAATGCCACGTTATGCCTCAAGACTTAAATTTTGAGTTTTCAATAAATAATGAGTTATATCAATAAACCCATATTTTTATCAAATTAAAGTTTTTATAACTTAATTTTAAGAAGCAAACCATTTGGAATTACTTCCCTAACCTCTTTGGTCTCTTTGTAAAGTTTGACTTAAAATCAATAATGTTTCTTAACTCCATAAATTTAGAGGTTTAAAACCTGGAGTTATAACAATTACAGATGATGAACTTAGATCAAATGAAAAGTAATTATTAGAGTTATTATTGGATTTATGCAATAGATATTGAGAAGAAACACCCAAAATTGAGGGAGATATAGTTTGTGAACGAGTTTCCTAATTTTTTTTTTTTAAGATTTACTAAGATTACTACGTAAAAGAGAAATTGAGTGTACTATAGACCTAGCACCTGGAATAAGGCTGATTATGAAGGTGCCATATAGATAGCCTTGATCAAACAAAAGGAATATGTGTCAATAAGATATTCAATGACTTTAAGGAGTTAAATAAAGCAAATGTAATGAGTAAGTATCCCCTGTAGATAATCTATTTGGTCTTTATTTCATTCTTAACGATTTCATAGTAATTTGATATCACTTAACAACACAAAGTAAGAGAAATAGGGTTTGAGAGAGAAAGAGAGAGAGAGAGAGAGAAAGAGAGGAAATTTAATCCAAGTATTTATCCTATTCCCTATAAATTAATACTCTGACTTGGAATAGCTAACATCATTCAACTAACCCTTTGTTTAATGAACTAAAAGATAAAATATTGCAAAACCATTGACTATACATGTTAGATATTTACTTTACTTGTCAATTCTTTACACGTGTTATTTATTTACTAGTTTGTACAATTAGTTAGTTAGGTTAGTTTTACTAATGATGAGCTTGTACAGTTCTCATAACAATTTTGGTAATACAATCAATCATACACTTCTTCTTTGTTTCCAGTAAGAGCTACTCTCAATTTCCTTTCTGCAAACACAATCGCACATCAGTTAACATGGTATTAGAGCATCATGGTAAGATCTAATTTAATTTTCTACTTCAATTGATTAGTTGTTGTCATGGAAATGGATGATATTGATTCCAAACAAAAATAAAATAAAACAAACCTAAAGTGAAAAGTGGAAAACATTATTGAAGATCCTTTGTAGGTATGACCATCGGATAATCCTAGTATGGTAGTAAGTAATATCATCTTCAATGGTTTGAATTATCTAGCATGGGGTAGATCTATTAGGAGCTAAACTTAAGATTGGCTTTCTCAATTGATCTATTATAAAACCTAATCCTGATTAATCTAACCTAATTTGTTGGGAGAGAAGTGACTATATGGTTAGATGCTGATTGATTAATTCAATGATAAGTGAAATTGCACAAAATTTCTTGTATGCTTCGTCTGCTTTTGATCTGTAGGTCAAGATTTGAGAAAGATATGGTTGAGCAATGCACTACTTATATTTCAGATTCAATATGAACTTAACAATCTAAGCAATATAATCAAGCTATAGGTACTTATTATAATAAATTGAAAAAATGCTAGCATGAATTATAGATCCTTTATGCTTATCTTATGTATTCTTGTAGAGTTCTAAATGCCTACACATGTCGATTAAAGGAGAGAGTAATGCAGTTTGAGTATGAAGCAAGGGTGATTCAATTTCTTATGGGGCTAAATGAGAGTTATCAAATGGTTAGAAATCAAATTTTAGTAATGGAGCCCTTGCCTACTATTAACAAGGCCTTTTACTTAATACAACAAGTAGAGAAACAAAAATTTGTTACCTCCATGTGTAATAGTGATCTTGAAGCTTCAATATATCATATTACAAGAGGAGACAGAACTGTTTAAACTAAAAGCATGGCTAATAGGAGAAGAGGAAAGAAGACTATATGTCAACATTGCAAAACGGAAGGCCATACTATTGAGAAATGTTTTCAACTAATGGATTATTCCAAATGGTACAAAGGGAAGAGGGTTGGAAGTAATAGAATCAATTACAAGGTAGCAGTACACTGTGTTACTGGTGCTGCAACTCCTTTTGATGAGTCCGAGGATACCATTATAGTTAGTGATTCTCATTCTATCTATAATACTAATTTTATTGGGCCTTGTTTGAATACTTCTTTTATAGGACAAGGTTCTTGTAGTACTAGAGCAAACACAACACCTATTGTAGATTCGTATATGCTCTATACAATGTGTCAAGAGATAATGAAGTTGTTCCAGTCATAGCAGAATGCCTCAGCAGTGAGTAATGCAGCGTGTTCTATTGGTATTTCTCGAACTCTTTCATGTTTTAATGCTGTAAGTAATAAATATAGCACTTGGATTTTTGATTCAAGGGCCACTAATCATATCACACCCTTTTACTCCATACTTTTTAATATATACACTCTCTCACAACCTATGAATGTAAGACTTCCTAATGGTTCAACCAAATTTATACAATTAATGGGGTCTACTAATATCAACTCCTCACTTACTATCATAAGAGTTCTCATTGTAGTTGATTTTTCACATAACATGTTGTCTGTGTACTAATTACTCAAATACAACACTTTAACCGCTAAAGTTGGTGCTTGTTCTTTTGTTTTTTAGGATAACTAAAGTAATTGTCCTGTAGCTATAGCAAATACTTCCAATGGGCTTTATGTTTTGGAGTGTCAAGTCATGGTATATTCTAGTAGTTCTTCATTGGTTAATCCAAATACTTCTTTTATTTCTAGATTTTAGAATAAACCAAACTCTTTACATTTGTTACATCAATGCTTAAGACATGTTTCTATGTCTAAACTAACACATATAGTTCCTTCTACTAATATCACATAGACTTCTACTTGTAAAGTTTGTCATCATGCTAAAATTCATCGATTGCCCTTTCCTCATTCTTTGCATTGTTTCACTTCTTTATTTCAATTGCTGCATGTGGATGTATGGGGGCCTTATGCCATTCCTTCCATTTATGGAGCTAAATATTTCTTGTCCATTCTTAATGATTATAGTTGTTACCATGGACATTTCTTCTTAATGATAAAGCACAAGTTGTTTCTACAATAGAAAAGTTCTTTAAACTTGTACCCAAGGTTGTCCGTATGATAATGGAACTAAGTTTGTCTCCCAAAATTGTTGGGCCTTATTTTCTAATCTTGGCATCATACATCAAAGGACTACACCTTTTACTCCTCAATAGAATGGTTAGATTGAAAGAAAACATAGGCATATTGTTAAGGCTACTAAGGCCTTGAGAATACAATCTTCATTACCTAAACACTTTTAGGTAAGTGTGTTCTAACTGTCATGTACCTTATCAACTTAATGCTAATAGCAAAGTTAGGATGGAAATCCCCTCATAAGTTGTAATTTGGAGAAAAACTCTCTTATATTCATTTGAAAGTCATAGGTTTGAAAGTCATAAGGTGTTTATATTCTCTTCTCAACCTTTTATCTATCGGGATAAATTTGATTCTAAGGCTAGAAAGTGTATTTTCCTTACGTATGTTACTAGCACAAAGGCTTATAAGTTGTACAACTTATCCACCAAACAAGTATTTGTAAGCAAGGATGTGGTCTTCTATGAAGATATATTTCCTTTTGTTTCTCCTATTGCTTTTGATTCTTTTCCATACAAATTTGATACTTCTATTTCATGATAGCAACCTTCTTTTGCTGATGAAGATTCTTTCATTCATTCATTCCCTTACTATTGTTACTCCAACTATTTCCTGTCCTTTAGTTATTTCTTCTCAAGCTAACCCCGTTTCATCTTTACCTATTTTTGACTCTTCTATTCATTCCTCACCTGTTCATTTAACTTTTGAACCTGTCTTTTCCAATCCTTCTCATCTTGACTCTTTCTCCATTGCTTGTCTTTCACCAATAAGAAGGTTTGCTATAACTCATTAATCCCCTATTTGTCTTCAAGACTATGTCCATAATCTTCATCATGCTATAGTAGCCCCACCATCTAACACTTCGTATCCTTTCTTGACTGAAACCATTTTTCCTAATTACCCTTTTGACTTTGTTCTTTCTTTGGCCAATGTACTCAACACTTGAGAGCCACTTTATTACTCTCGAGCCTCTAAACATGAAGAGTAGATAATAGCCATGAATAAAAAATTAGAAGCTTTGGAACTTAATGATACTCGAGAAGTTACTAATTTGCCTAGTGGCAAGAAACTTATCGAGTCTAAATGGGTCTATAAAATCAAGTATAGACCAGATGGTTCTATAAAGAAATGTAAAGCTAAGTTGGTAGCTAAAAGGTATCTACAAGTTAAGGGTATAAATTACCATAATACCTTTTCACCCATCACCAAGTTGGGTATGATTCAAATTCTTTTGGCCTTTGTTAATGCTTATCACTAGCCACTTCATCGAATTGTTATAACTAATGCCTTTTCAAATGGATCACTAGATGGAGAGATTTACATGTTTCCTCCTCAAGGATATACTAAGGTAGGTCCTAATCAAGATTGTAGGTTGAAGACTTCCCTCTATGGGCTTAAACAAGCCTTTAGGTAATGGAATAAGTAAATATCACAATTCTTACTTGCAAGAGGTTTTGTTTAATCTCCTAGTGACTTTTCCTCACTCATTCATTTCACTTCTATTGGCTTTTTGGTTGTATTACTTTATGTAGATGCGATGCTTTTGACTAGTGCTAATCTTTCTAATATTAAGCTACTTAAGCGTAATTTGGACAAGGCTTTCATAATTATAGATCTTGGTGAAGCTTGGTTCTTTTTGGGTATGGAAATATGTCATACTGCAGCTAGTCTTTTACTTCATCAAGGAAAGTTTATTTTTGATATTTTGATTGATACTTCTTTATCATTACCTACTGCTGATTTGCGCAAAGATACTAGTCTAATTCTTACCAATCCATAGCCATATGGACGCATTGTTGGTTGTCTATTATACTTGTCCCTCACCCAACTTGATATATCTTTTGCAGTCTAGAAACTTAGCCAATATCTTTCACAATCGCGTGTTCCTCACTATGATGTTGCTATACATCTGCTTAAATACTTAAGAGGAACAACTTACTTAGGTTATTCTACTCTATTACTAGTTCTTTGTCCTTAAAGGCTTTCTCCGATGCCAATTGGGTTTCCTTTTCTTTTTATAGAAAGTCATTGACGAGCTATTGTGTTTTTCTTGGAGATTCTTTGATTTCTTGGAAGTTTAAGAAGTAGTCTATCATCAGTACTTCCACTATCGAAACGGAATATCAAAGCTTGGTTGCTATTTCTAAAGAACTTATGTGGATTTCTTACATTCTTCGTGATCTTTGCATTCCTTTATCCTTACCTATTCTTGTTTGCTATGACAACCACTCTACCATCCTTATTGCTCCTAATCCTTGCTTACATGGACACGCAAAACATGTTGATATTGACATTAACTTTGTTTGTGATTTAGCAACTAAAGGATTTCTTTATTTACATTATCATGTTGCTTCCGCTAAATAGGTTGCGAATTTTTTTACTAAGTTGCCCACTGCTGCTCAATTGCCTTAGTTCTTCTTCAAGTTGAGCCTTCAAATGGCTCCAATTTGAGGGGGGAATGTTAACTGTACACGTTAGATGTGTACTTTAATTGTCAATTCTTTACACATGTTATTTATTTACCGGTTTGTACAATTACTTAGTTAGGTTAGTTTTTCTAATGTTGAGCCTATATATAAATAGGCACATTAGTAGTTCTTGTAATAGTTTTGGTGATACAATCAATTGTACGCTTCTTCTTTGTTTTGAGTAAGAGCAGCTCTCAATTTCCTTTCTACAAACATGATTCTTGTAATAGTTTTGGTGATACAATCAATCGTACACTTCTTCTTTGTTTTGAGTAAGAGCTACTCTCAATTTCCTTTCTGCAAACATGATTGCACATCAGTCAACAAAAACTATGAAGATTGCAAAGAAGCTTTTGAATCTGGAAATAGTTGAATCAATGTAGTGATTTTCAAAACTTGCAACTATCCTTAACGTCCACCGGATAGCGAAGTCATTTTCCAATAATTGAAGCTTCAAAAGCTCCCTTGATGATCTTTATGGGTTTGCGAAAATTGTAAAACTGCATTCCTAAAACCCAAGAGAATGGGAGATTTTAACTGCGGATTGAACGGAACTCTCGGGAGGCAATTGGAGTTGCTGATGCCTTTGCCAATTTTGGGATGATCCATGGCTGGGAGTTTATCTGTCTTTTCCTTCCCCCGACACAAGGGAGTCGTTGAGTGTTAAAAGATTGATATTAAGTCTGCTCCGTGATTCTAGGGATATGTGACAGGTGTAACATGTTTGAAGACTTCTTATGTCAAGTTAAATATTAACTTCGTAATTTAAGGATACTTTAAAAAAAAAAAAAAAAAGCATATGTTCCAGTCATTCTTGAGATTTGGTGGGGTAAGGCGAGGCCTATATAAAAGCGGGAGAATGACTAATAACATTATCTTAGGCATAGACTCATTGAAACATTCAAAATGAGTTGACGGAAAATAACATAAAATTTCCCCTCCAATAGCTGTTTGTGTTCATTTCAACTGGTTAATTTATTTGCAGAGACTTTTTCCTTTCATCCCTCCGGTCAAAATTATCGACCGCTAGTCTTTTCTTCAGAGCTTACTTTATTCATCATAATTTTTTTTTTTTTATTGTTTGACAATTTTCATTTATTTTTTATAGGCTATAAGATTTGGAATCTTTTAGGATGGTTGGTGGGGATGATATCACTGCCCAATTATTATTGATTATTGTAGATTACAAATTGGTAGTGGAAATTCATCCTTTAATTCCAAGAAATTACGCTGAGACTCATTCAAACGGGAGCATATGCACAGGACTTTGACCCAAGACATGCATGAAGAAGGTATCTATTTTAGTCTTCCAAGACTACTGCACTTAAAACCTCAACTGATGCCATCAAAGGCTAAAATTTTAACAGTTTTGGGCGTCGATTTATGGGATATCTCTTCGAAAGTTCCGTAACTCAAGACGGAGAAACCGTTTAAATTTTTTGTCAAGACCATTTCAGTTTGACATCTCATTCACTTGGCAGCGATTGGAATTTCGTTCCCCGTCTC
The DNA here is from genome assembly GCA_024138015.1 of Lumnitzera littorea. Taxonomy (NCBI): domain Eukaryota; kingdom Viridiplantae; phylum Streptophyta; class Magnoliopsida; order Myrtales; family Combretaceae; genus Lumnitzera; species Lumnitzera littorea. Next base: position 96,770,283 of record JAMXBB010000003.1, read on the forward strand.
GTTATTTATTACAGCGTTCACTTATTTTATATCACTAAATCACACTTTCATTAAAAATCTCTTAATCTCACGTAATAGAGATTCCTTATTTTATCCAAAAAATTAAAATTCTTTGCAAAATTTCATATTCTTCTTAAAAATAATCTTATTCCAATTTAACAACACCAACACTATTACCACTATCAATCATCATTGCTATCACCTTTGTCACCAAAAACCATCATTATCACTACCATCATCGCCACCATCATTGATCATCATCGCTATTACCGTTATCCCCACCACATCCATTACCACCACTATCGTCATCATTATTACTATTATCGTCATCGCCGCTAACTATTGTAAGCCCCACAATCAATCACTCAAGGTTTCGATCGACTGAAAAATCCAATCAAACTTAAATTATAAGGTAAAGTTAGAAATATTATAAAAATTCCAAATTTTAAATATATAACTCGTTATTTATCGAAAATGCGTAAAATGCATTCCGATAATTAATGAATCACTAAAGATAAATTATATGTATACTAAAAATAATAGAATGACCTAAATAATATTTAAGAATATTTATTTGTACTATATATGAATTTACATGTAAGTATAAATACGCGTAATTACTTAAAATACGCGAAATGTACTAAAATAATACTAAATACTTAAAGAAAATTCATAATTAATTAAGGAAAAATTAGGAAAAATAAGGAACGATCCAGAATTGGGTCGTGGCAACTGAGAAAAATAAGAAAAAATTTGGTCAATTAAATTAAGACAACACAAAAGCCAAAAATTAAGGGATAAGGCAATTGTCTTGTCTAAATTAATGCACAATAATTATCTTAAAACTCTATAAATAGCAAGAAAAATCTAAGAACTCATTTGGACAGTTAGAAATCAGAGAAAATTAGGGAAAGGTGAAAATTGAGAGAAAAATTCGAGTTAAAAAAAATAAGAAAAACTATGCAATTAGGGCCTTTAAAGGGAACCCCCACCAAATGAGCAGTTGGAAGTGGACGGCCACCATCACCACACGGTGGTGGTAGCGCCCAAGCCTGCCGACAAGGCCACGACAGCCGGCGGTGGCCAGAGCCATCCAGATCGGCGAGTTTGATTTCCAACCCAATTCTTGTGTAATTTTGTAAAAATAGTAAATATTATTATAAAATTATGAATTTTTTTATTCTGAAATAGTTTTGTATGTAGTTTTTAGGAAAAATATTATTTTGATGAAAATATATCTCATAATATATGGTCCTTAAGAAACAGTGCAAAACCGAGCATATTTCGATTTATAAATAAATGACCTTAAGAGTATAGTTTCGAGCCCAAAATTTTTAGGTAGATTACTTAGATGATATAGAATAGTGCTATGAAGCCCGTTTTCAAAAATTAATTTTCAAAAATTAATTTTCAAAATTTTTAGATAATTTTTAGGCCCTAAAATGAGGCATAAAATGGGTAATTTAAGGTTAATTAAGTAATTAAATGGTTAATTACTGATTTAGTGAATAAGTACATATTTTAGGATGTTGAAATCTGATGGATTATGATACTTGTAGCATTTAGGGTGTTAGATGTAATTATTAGGTTAATTATGTAGTAAATGAGTAATAGGGAAAAATAATTAATTTTAAGTTAATTTTGTAAATTAGGGAAATTAGGAGTAAAATCTGATTTAGGATGAATTTAGACATTTTGAAATGATAATTGATGTTTAGAGATGGTAATTGAAGTGATAGAAATAGTAGAAGTGTATTATATACATAATAGGTAATAATACATAATACATAATTATTGGAAATATAATAAATAAAAAATATTATAATAAAAATTGATATTTTGATAATAATAAAAATGTACAATAAATTTGATAGGAAAATTGAATTTATGTAATTATATGAAAAATGTAAAAATTTCTTACATTAAGAGTGAATTCGGTACACTAATACAGATTTAAGTGTACCGGGTAAAATAAATACTGACTAGAGATAATGATGGTATTTAAAAGATCGAGAAGTAATGTTAGTAATTTCACATTATGAGTTGAAACGAATTTCTAGGGTTGGAATATAAAATACTATTTAGAAATCAAACTAGAACTTAATTTAGAAATCGATGCGGAAACCGAACCCAAACCTAACCCCAAACCTAAAATAATTATAAAAGACTTAAGACCTAGATAATTAGGCATATTAAACCTTAAACAAAACCTAACAATAAGCGTTATAGGATAAAATGAACCTATAATAGTTATATGAAAAGCTGAAACCACGTTTGTGTTATAGGGATGATCAGAGATGGCCTGAGCAAATCAGACCTCGAGTGAGTGAGCGAGAAGTCGAGGTAAGTTGGGATTAATACGATGCTATATTTTAGAGGCTTAAGATTATGCTTAGTTGTGCTTGTTAGATAGTTGGATGTGTACATGTGCTTGGTTATGGGTGATGCTATGATTCTGTTTGTTGCTCTGTCATGTATTGTATGATTTGTATGAAATGATTGATCACCCTAAACTGGACTTAATCAAATATACGACCAGTAATCATAATCGGGCATGCATGGCAACCCATTAGGGGAACTTAGGACTTTCCGACTAAATATCGACTCCTTCGAAAGGGATAACGCAGGATTGCAAAATGGTCCCTTCTTCATCCTTAGCCGAACTAAGTGACAGGAGAGGAGGTCGCGACGAGAGTGAAGTCAGTGGTTCGAAGGTAGCCGTGGGAGGAGCAAGGCCTCCATTACACAAGCTTGGGTTTAGTCGTGAGCTGTTGCATTAATGGCAACTCCTCAACCTAAATTAGAGCGGGCGCAATTTCTCTAATCTTACGACGGGCCAGACAACGTCGTGCGATGGCATTTGCTTGCACATGCATTGCACCTAATAAGTTGATTGAAAACCTTATTATGTTTAATATAGTTTTAAGTCCTCTATTCTAACTTACTGAGCTGCGGTTGCTCACATTCCTATAGACGTCGTGCAGGTGCTGGCTAAGAAGCGGCATATAACTACTCCAAAGCTAGTAACTGCTGGATCTTGGAGAGTGAAGAAAAATATTTTAAGAACGAACATATATTCTTAAGGTCTAAGTTTTGTTTTAATTAGAATTTTTCATTTTTGAATAATGTAATAATTGAATTTATAGTATATATATATAAATTTTCTCACTTTCTTAGGTAAATGCTTTATCTAAATTACAAACTGTTTACTTCAAAGCGGGTTAATCGTGAACGCCTTATGTAGATCAGGTCTAAGATAGCGGTTGTAAGGCCAACTTCTATCTTAGGATGGTTTACAAGGCGGGGCTGTTACGACTCTACCGCTTCGAGGCGTAACAGTTTTAAATTGGTATCAGAGCGAAGTTCTTATGAACTCGCTTTAAAATGAACAATTAAAAGAATTAGACATCTTAGGAGTACATTGAGAGTGGGTAGAAACAAAGAGATATTAAAGTATCGTACTACAAATTATAAGATAAGTAGCGATTATAACGCTAAACTAAAATAGGCGTTAATCAAATTTAACTCTAGTGATGGGATTATATGAAGAAATTGGTGAATAGTTGAGGTGATTCAAGTGGAATGAAGGAGAATCCTTGATTTAATCTAGAATTGAGATGTGGAGAACAATATTATAATTGGTTAGTTAAGATATGTTAATATTATGGACGGAATTACTGAGAAATTTGTTAATGGAGTTGTGTTGTAATTGATGTGAAGCGATGAGACTTATGGACGATAATAGAGATTAATCTGAGTTTTAGCATAATAGGGAATCATGTGAAATGACTTATTGAATGAGGACGGTTTGGAAGTAAAAAATTGTAATTCAGGCGACGTTAGTAAGATATGTGTAGTAACGATAGAAGCAAGATACCCCATTCTGCTAATATGACTAGTATTGCAATTAACACATCATGTATCTTTAGATGATTAACCCCAAAGATTTATTGAATGGCTTTCACATTCTCCTAGTTCAGTTGAAGTAGGTTAAGATCATATACAGCATGAGAATACAGTATATGAGGTGATAGTAGATAATAATATTAAGGAGTTTAGTAATGATAAGGTATATAGGATGATTACTCTTTCTGAATTTCCTATTGAAGTAATATACCTTGAATCACTAAATGGAAATGATACTCAATGAATGAAAAGATAAAGGTGGTGAAAATTTGAATGATAAATACAATATATTAGTTGGTTATATTTTGTCAAGAGTTAGGATTGATCATATGATTGATTATTTATATAAGTTAAGATCCTATTGATCTTTCAATAGATATGGTAGTGTTTATTGATAGATGTGTATTCTTTGAATATGTACATCTATTAAAATGTATTATACACTTGTGAGTAAGAATGTAAAAGGGGATTGGACGTGTCTTAAGTAACCGATTTTGGAGGTGCTATGTATATGCAAAAAATTGGTGGTTTATTGAAATAATTTAAATTGAATGAAGAAGAATCTTTGAGTTAATATAGATTTGAGGTGTAAAGAATATTAATAGAACCGATTATTAGGATATGTTAATATTGTGGATGAAATTCCTAAGAAGTTTGTTAACGAATTTATGTTGCAATCGGTGTGATGTGATGAAGTGCTGAGATTCATGAACAATAATGGAAATCAATTTAAGTTTGGAACAAGAGAGATATGGTGATATATATAGAAAATTAAGGTGAATCCAAAACTTATAAGATTTCTGATATGATCTCAGTTTGGTGTTTAGTATGAATATAAGGTAGTATAATTTAGAGTAAGATAAAGCATGGTATAAAAGCGAATTCTAGGAAGACAAAACATTGAAAGAGAAAAGTTAGAAACCAATTCAGAAATGAATCCAAACCTAATTTAGGAGTAAATCTTATATAGAATGAGATTGCGATATAGGAGATAATAAATGATGACAATAAGAAAGAGTCTAATGATGATAAGGTATATGAAGTGATGTATTTATAGATATTATTTATAAAAAGCAAGTATTTATTGTATTTATATGCTTTTCTATTAGTATATATTTTACAATAAAGTCTTATAGATAATTAAAGTATATATAGAATTATAATAAAGGTATATTATCAGTAATATTCTATCATATTGTATTATCTAAAAGCTATCCTTGGTCGGGTAAATATCTAAAGAAGACATAGATATTTAGACCAATACGTTATATAACTAAGGTTATTCTCACTAGACCGAGGGAAAGATATCTGAGTTATAGGGATACACTAGACACAACACGCTAATAGAGGCCGCTACATGTTTAATATCATTGGTTCCTCCTCTAAATGAACAAGCGTAAATAATTCCTAGACTTGAGACTTTCATATATTCTATATATGGAATGTTGTGCTTTAATGCCGTTAAATACAATATTTATTTAAATTATAAATAATACAATTATTGGATATAACATGAAATATAAAGAATATAGCGATGAGTCAAGATCGAATTCATTACTCTCTTAGATTAGGGAATCAATATCCAAGACCATTTGGTTAAGATAATAATGACTTGTAAGCTCATAGTCACGGTAAATATTATTAAGTCTATTTTATCTTGAAAACCAAGTAAAATGATTAAATGTTAATGACATAACATGCAATGATTTAATCAAGATATTATTTGATGAAAAAATTTAATTACACAATAATTTGTTCATAGTGGTTTCTTATTCATACTCTTTCTATTACGTTTGATGATCAATAGCTATTGCTAGATGGTTACCTTAGTTTATGTTTCTATATATATTACCTCCGTATATAGAAATCTAAAGGGTCGCACACTATAGCATGATTAATGGAAATAAAGTTTTGATAAGAAATTTTAGTGAATGTCAATATTTATTTTAGAGTTAGAATAAATTAATCTAAAATAATAAATTAGAAACAATTTATTTTATCGCATAGTATATATTTGCAATTAAGTACCTTTTAAAGATTATATATTTTATTATTGCCTTTCCTTGTATAAATAGATGGAATTTATTAATTTTATATTTAATTGCAAAGTTCATGGCAATTAAAAGGTCGTCTGCCATTAATTCCATATTTAATTATTATACAATTGAAAAGTTGTGGTAATTAAAAAGTTCATGAAATAAAATGTATCTTTCAATAATTTTAATTAATGTTTAAAAAAAGACAAGACCAGGAGAAAGAGTTATGAGGATGATTTTCTATTTTAAAGAAACACCTTAAGAAAAAGTAAGAGAGAGATATATAATTTTTGCTTCCTAGTTTTTCTAATTTTAATCCTAGTTATCTAGCAATATAAAGAATTAAAATTTGTTCTTGTTAATATGTGTATGGATACTAGTAGAGGGATTACATTTGAAGTACTTGTAGTAAACACATTTTGAAACAACAAATCAAATTTATAATTCAATTGAACTCCATTTCCAAGAAGAAACAATACTTTTTTATCATGAAAAAGATAATTTTATAATTTTTTATCAACATATATATATTTTATTGCATGTTATACATAAATCTTAAGTTTTATAGTTTAGTTTTTTTTTTTTCCACTGTATTCTTTCTGATCTATAAAACCTAATAACTTATAAACCAAACTAAATCAAGTAATAAGTATTATAGCCTTATTGCATTCATTAGAAATACCAATTCAATTCCCACTTCATGAACAGGCCATAACAATATTAAATGGTCTTCTAAGATTAATTGGGTTTAAATCCTTCCCTATCCTAGATTATAATATGGTTAGAAAAAAAAAATTAAATATGCAAATAATGATGAAACTAAAATCCCAAAATCATAACTACGAATCCATTAAAAGCAACTGTTCTAGTACTTGAACGACAGTTTGTGGCTTCTGTGCACATTTTCAAATATGAGACAAAAAAATAAAGATATGTTTTGAGAGTTTAAATAATCGACCTATATATAAATGGCGATTAAGTTGGAGAGTGTACTTCCAATTTGACGTCATGTTTTCTCTATTAATTTAATTACTATAGGGGAAAATGACGGCAGTGACTATAAAATTTGTTCCACCTTTTTTCATTATCACCCATATATCATTTTATTTATATTTCCCATATGTTTGCAGAAACCATTAGGAAAATAAATGTATACTGGGATACATTTGTTTGACTAGAGGGGTAAAAAAGAATATAAAATTCTGAAAAAAAAAATGATTTCCGTTTTACTAAATAAAAAGCTATATTATTCTTATTTTAATAAAACATTTTTTACTAAAATTACTTACCATCACCTGTAATCAGCAGCGATTATTTAGTGTACACGCTATGCTTTTCGTTTCTACAATAATATTTAGGCATTATAAATACTAGATTGCAGTGCATATGCTCTTAAACATACCAAAATCATATGGTATTTTCATCAACATTAGTACTGATAATAGAGGCAATTCAAGACGGCAAGAATCAGCTTCTTTGCCATATTTTTGTGTAGATATATATGTTTGAAACAGCATAAACTCTAAGCGATTAAATAATATTAATTTAAGTCATGTCAATATCTACAAGTTTATTTTTTATGGGCTCATGTGGCGACGAGAAAAGTAATACTTGTAATTTGAGTTTGCACATTGTCGGGGATTTTAGTTCATCCATTTCATCCAACACCATACCTTTACGTGCAACGTTGCTGACCATTGAATATTACATTCTAACAACAGCCTATGGTTGAATGTTGCTTGGAGTTATTATCATGTAGTATATCAAAGCATGGGTTTAAGCATAATTACTTCAGTAATACAATTTCAGTTGAGAAACAATACAGCAGCAATGATAGGCCATTTATCGTTATTAATGATGGATAAGAACCAGTAAAAATTCAATACATAATAGTTTTTATCCATCGATAATAAAATTTTTCAAGTAACATTCATATATCATGTATATGAATGTTTCATTCACCTTCAGAAAACTTTTGTTTTTTTTTTTTTTTTTCCTTTTTCGCAAAATTTTTCTTGGAAAGGATTAACACGGGATCAATGTTATGTAGCATGACATACAAGTACATATATTTAGTTAGCTAGTATACATCCCAAAATACACACAAACTATATTATGAAAATATAAATATTAAATAGTACATATCATATATAAATATATATAGTATGTAACTACTAATCGAATTTGAAAACATAGATTCGTAATACATAACTAGCTAAAAATCCACAAATAATGTTGTCATGCGTGTCTAAAAATATTGCTGTTATGTACTATCAATTGATTCTTTTTTCCCAATAACCCATCAGGGATTGAGTGAAAAATAAAATAAAAAAAACACACACACACATAGTCAACGCATCCATCCCTAGATACGATCGTTTCAGCATAAATGCATAGGATCCTATCAGAATATTTCCATCCCAATCCGGCGGTTTCAAAAGCTATAATAACGAAGAATCTCGTAATCTTGAGGAATTAGTAAATTATTATCAACCCCACTTCAAGGAAATTTCTCTCTCGATGACGCTTATAAGTATATATACTGAAAGATATTGAACGCAGAGATACTGCAATAATCTAACTCTCAAATGTGTAGGACATAGAAGTCAACTCTTCTCAAACACCAGAAGAGAAGCAAGAAACAAAAATGGTGGTTTTACGTGGTCTTCTTCGTTTCTTCTCCTTCTTCTTGGCTATTTTCATCATATCTGTGTTAATAACGTTGTCTAAAGCCCAAAATGAGACCCTTAGGAAAGAAAGACACAGAAGAATCAGTTTTGGTGCGATTTTAGATAACTCGACACGCGAAGGAAAAGCACAAGAAATAGCCATGAGAATAGCCATTCAAGACTTTTATTCTCGTTCGGCCGGTCGACTACCACCACTGTGGATTCGAAACTCTCGTGGTGATCCCGTACTAGCTGCTGACGCAGGTATGTCTCGCCCAATCTTAAGCATTTTTTGTATTGAATTATTTATCTGCCGTTGTTTAGAAGTAGTCTTTTCTTTCCCTTTCAATTTATCCAAAAGTTGATTATAAGGTGGTTACAATGTAAGAAATGGTTTATCTGTTGCGGTATATTAACACCCTAAGGCCTATCCCATTGGATGGCTCGTGTTTATGGGACACTAGACGCTACAACAACCTTAACCTCTATGTATATGTCATTAAAATTTTCTCATTTAGCTCCAAACCTTACACTATAGTCTATTACATGGAATGCACCTCAATGTGTATGCCAAAAAAATAAAAAGGCCTAAAACTGCATATGATAATAGAAATAGAAGTTTTAAGTTTATTATTTGCTTTTGCATGCAGACGTAATTTTTGTTTCATGAGAAAGTTTTTGGGTAAACAAAGCTATCACTACATTCATTATATGTGTAATTAAGCCATATTCAATATTAGTTTTCAAAAACTCCATATGATACGGAGTGAAACCAAATAGAATATCTTAACTTAATGCTATAGATAAATCTAAATATTTGAATGCTAAAGTATAAGGATATTTGTGGTTGAAAAAGCAGTAAAGAGAATGTTACACTTATTTTATAATATAATCATCTATCTTATTAAAGAGTATAATATCCTTTAATATTTTAGACTATTATAAATAGAGTAAGTTACTGCTTTAGCTACCTGTGTTTTTACTCTTTTTTTTACTTTAAATATCTATGTTATAATTTTTTTACAATTAAAAGACATGTGTTTTATTAATTAGTGAAAACTAAACATCCATTACGTCCCCCTTGTCTGCTGTGGACAAAAAAAAAAAAAAAACAGGAAAAAAAAAATTGGTATGGCTCCTTTGTCCACGGAGCAAACATCTGCTTCCCCAAATCTCCAACCGTAAATCTAAAAATAGGAGATTGTAGGAGAGCATGTGAATTGACCGCAGTCTGAAATTCAATAGCTATGGGTTGTCCTCCTCTCTATCTATCCGCCTATATATATATATTTCTCTCTGTATGTGGTTTCTACAAGGAAAGTATGTTTTTCAGATTGAGTTTCTTTAACTAAAAGCAGAAACAAAATTTGGATTTTTCCTTTAGTCCTGAGCAATTTTTGAAATAATAAACTGGAGCAAAAGCTTGGATTTTTTCTCCTATGCCAGTCGTGAGAAGAAATTATTAGCGTTATTCATTTTCCTGATAATGGAGTATGAATAATCGTCTATAGCTTAGTGGCTGTAATTGATTGCAGAGTCCAATTCTACCACCTAACCTTAGATTTCTCAAGGCATGACTTTCGAAACTCCATAAATTTGACTAAAGAATATCTATTATACAGTATACACATATCTTGAATCCTAAAAATTGCTCTATTGAGAAAATGGTTCTATGATTCCCCAAATAAGGGATACTTGGTTTTTTCTCAAGCATAAATTAGAAGCTTGATCTAAGTTGATACAAAGGCACAATCTATCTCATATCCTCAAGATGGCTTGACATTGGCGAATATTTTATGCTTTTTAGTAAGAAAAGTATCTATATGTCTTGAAAGTTTCAAGATACTTGATACTCAAAAGGAGAAATCAATTAATTTTGTTAAATATATTCTTTTTGAGTATCATAAGTTACACAGGATGTAAGCTTTTGGGTTTATTATAGTCGAGGTCGAGTTCCCTTAAAAAGTTAATCTCCATAGCTGTTGGCGAAGGTATGCTCTTTCTACAGTACTCCTGAACATCAAAAGAGGAATGTATAATCTCACTAATAAGAATATAAAACTATTGATTTGATTTTGTTATACACAATAGTTAATATGGATATGAATCCTTCCTATTTTAAAAATAGGTTTATGCAAGTAAAGATAATACTTTAAAATATCATCACATATTATAAGGAAGAAAATAATGTCATGATGACATCAAAAATATTTTTGAAAATTTAACTATTTTGATTTGTAAATTGAGAAAAATTAAAAATAAATAAATAAATAAAAGGAACCATTAATGTTAATGTCATGACAAAAGTCTAGTTGATACCATGATCAAAGTCGTGTTTTACTTCAATAATATCGGCGAATTTTGAATATGGAAAGTTCAAATCAGAAACTCTGTGACGGTCAAATTTCCAAGGACTTGGGTGAAAGGGCCGCGGGTGGCTGTGTCGTAAGACTTAGAGGAACGGGGACTTTAAAGTCGTAGGTACTTCTCATAAAAATATATAAAAACAAAATGTTAAACTTGATAGATTATCATCAAAGCATTATTATAGTACTGTAATATGAATATTATTTTTTTTAATAAAATGAATCGGATTTAATTCATTTCATTCGTAAAATTGTAATATAATATAATTAAAAAAAAAACTTTATGGAGTAATTATTCTGCTAATAAAATGCTAAAAGAATATAAAAGAGGAGTAATTATTATATTTTACTTATATTAAATCAATCAAATGTGTTATCAATAAGACAGGAGAAAAGTTTCACAGCACGAAAACATATGCTATTCATCTTACCGAATCATGGATATTTGTAAAAGTAAATTAGGTATGTTAATTTGATTTGACGATGAGAACATTTGTTAAAACATAATGTAATGTTTTTATGTATTATAAAATAAAATAAAATATTATTTAAGTCATATAAAATCCTAAAAAATGAATGATTTGCTATACATAATTTGTTGAATACTCAATAAGAAATAAAAAACTCTCTCTCTCTCTCTATACATATATATATATATATAGATATATCGATAGATAATTTGTTGAATATGCAATATAATTTCTGTGTATCCAATTTTGAAATTATTTAAATAATTTGGAATAATTTTTTTGTCACATACTATTACAACAATTACAAGAAAAAAAAAAGAGTCAAATGTAATCTATTCCATTGAAAGATCAATATTTATATCACTCGATTATAAAGGTATTATCAATAATAATTGGGAATAATTTGCTTCAATTAAATATAAAAGGCAACAGCATGTAAAATTACATTAAATATGATATCAAAAAATTTTAGAAACACATTAATTATGCTATAAAAAGATGAAATATAAAAACTGAACGACTATATACTATAATATGGCTTTTTTTTTTTTTTTTCTGGTCAAAAGCACAAATTCCATTAACTAATAGTTCAAAACATCCAGAAAGGAAAGACTTGAAAGTTGAGCCATAACAGCTGGCTCACTTTGATGAAAACAACCAGCATCTCGAGAAATAGAGTCCAACGGAAAATTAGGAACAACAGTAGAAAAAGAAACCCAGTCTGCTGCTTGAAATTTATTAATGATACCATAAAAGGGCGCAACATAAAAGAGAAAAGGGATATATTATGATATGATTTCTGGAGCTGATATGCGTTATTTTTGGAACCAGCTTGTTATTACAGCATATTAATATCTCAAGGTGTACGACAAAACAAAATTATGTCCGTCTATATTGATGCCCTCCATGCATCCTTCGTCCACCATTTGAGGTGACAAAATTAGATGAACATCACTGAGAATTCGATTTAAACATGAGATAAAACCAAATTCAAGTTGGATGACAGTTAGCGGCAACAAGCTGCATTTTGTATCTTGTTTTTATTTCTATTATTAATGTTAATTTACCACCGATTACCAAAATTAAAAGATCTTGAATAATTCTAAAGTAAATTTTAATATAAAGTAAAACTGCCCCATCAGGCATGATCTTCTTTGTCTCATGTGCAAATTGGACATGGATCATTCCTGTTTGGGATATAAATTTAGTAAAACGAAATGATCGTCTTTTGGTATTTCGAGGTGATACATATATATACGTCTAGCAAAAAATCAAAATCATATATGCATATATTACCACATATTTTCGCCCCTAATATAATATAAAGTGTATTAAATTATGCTTCTAATCAAAATCAATGTATACATTGACAGCATATCTCCTGTTTTCATTAATATCATGCATAATGAAATTGCTTCCATTTAGTAGGATTAATCACAGCAATATATTAATAGCATAAAATCATTCTTTTCATTCTATCTGTTTCTCCTTCAATTGATTGCTTCACGTAAAAAAGTATAATTTTTATATTGACGTGGAAAAATAGATCTTTCATACTAATATATATATATAAGGTTTTTTAAATAAAATAACGGTGGATTGGGGAGGAAAAAATTATCCCCCACCAAATTATTGCAAAGTATAAAATTAAGGAAAGTAGGGAAAAAGGATTGGGAACATTCTTTGTGATGGATTTCTACTGTCAAATTCGAAAATGTCAAACCTAGTGTAAAAATTATGCTACAGATAACGAGCATGTAAAAAGAAGAAAGGGGGAAAATTTTGCACCAGATTGGTAACATATTTTATCACCTTCAAAAATCAGAGGTGCGTCTACGCCATCACTTTTTTTTTTCTTTCCTTCCTTCCTAACCGATACAAATTGTGATATCCCTCAAACAAAAGATAATAAAACTCTAATCATCCAAACATGTTTTGATATGACAACTTAGAGATAATAAAATTCCAAGGTTAAAGATGCTTGTTATTAAAGAGCACTCTTAGTGATGTGGAGATGTGCAAATATAGTGGGATCATTTTTGCACACAAGTTAAGAAAAAAGTTAAGTCCTTGGAGACAAATCCGCCTATATATCTCGATTCGCCACAACCAATTGGATAAGTGGATTGATAAGAATTGTTGTTCTAGGAATAAATTGATCAAATAGAAAAGCCAATGGGCACCATGAGTATAAACAACTTGAGGAATTTATCACGATCCATCAAACAAAACATAGATTGATAAGAGTTGCATTCGCTATTCATCACACCAATGAAGTAGTAATAAGAAAAGCATTTCGAATAGAAAATCACTCAAGAGAACTCTCTCTACATTAAGGTTGTCAAGCACAATTTTAATTAGAATTTCTAGAGAATCAGTAGAATCAAAACATGGAAACATAAATATCTATAATCTATATAAAATAGCTTTAAAAAACTGTAAATGTACTTATAATAATTATTCAAAACTTGAAATACATTATGGAAATAAAAAAATTAAGAAATTATGTTCTTTTTCCATTAAAAAATTCTTAATAATATATAATTTAACATGTATAGAAGAAAAAAAAAACAACATCGAAACTAAATTTTCTCTATAATTTTTTCTTTTTGAAAAAAGTAATAAATTACAGAAAAGCAAACATTTTAATTCATTTCAAATTATTGATGACATAAACTAAAGTATATAGTTTTTTTTTTTTATAATCTTTGTTGTTGGAGCTAAAACCTAAATGAAGGCTATGAACATAAAATAAGAGACTAAGGGAGAGAGAAAGAGGAAAAAAATTAAAATAAAATAAGGAAGATAATGTGATGTCCTAATAATTAATGGCTCGTAAAACTTAGTTGTATTTTTTCATTTTTTAGCCAATTCAACTTAGATATATAAAATTGGTAAACTCGGTCAAAAATGTAATATTTTACCATATAAACTCGATTAAGAACGTAAGTTTCTATACATAAACAATTTTATATACAAGTTAACTCGAGAAAATCTCCTAAAATCGTAAATCGGAAAATCACGTGGGTATAATCGTAATTTTGATAATTATGCTCTACATGATATTTTTGTAAAATATAAATTATTATTGATCTACCGATTAATCATAGAACAAAATCTAAGGCTTTTATAATGCCATAGATGGACAAATACAATACTTAGTATAGTTACAACAATCACAACTCTCAAAGTAATAAACTACCACTTCTAACAATTTCCTAATACTTAGTAACTCTTAGAAACACAAAAAGATACATTAAAAGGTCTTTGTAGCACTTTTGGAAAGAAGCAAAACACAATAACATGAACTGACACAACTTTTAAACCAAACTTGACGTTACAAATCAATACGGCCTTAGATGCAGTTGTATCAAAAGGTTGTGTATCTTTTTGTAGACACAATTCGATTTCTACAAATCGACATGACCTTGACATAAGCGTTTCACTTGGTCATGTTGGTGTAACGTACTTCTCTCAAATTTCTTTCCTTGTTCTTCATGATCTTCACTTTTGACTTCTAAATCTTCATTTCCAACATGTTTTGACTCTAATGCTAGTACAAATGGATAACTTTTACATATGTCATGATCTTGAATCATATAATTCCTCCCAATTTATTTTGGATTTGTCCTCAAATCCATGATTGCTTCTTTTGATATGGATTTGTCAAGAATAAACAGTTGGAATCTCATAGTGCAAAAATGGTGGGCTCTAACAACAAATGATGTAAAGATGGGCAAACGGAAGAAGAATTGTTTTTGCACATGAGTTAGGAAAAAGGTTAGGTTCTTGGAGACAAATCCTCTTATATGATAAGGCTAGGGCGCTATACGTAGAAGGAGTCCTTTGATTCACCGTAACCTACTAAACACTCAAATTGATAAGAATTGTTGTCTAGGAACAAGTTATTCAAACATGATACGCTATGGGTGCCATGGTTGCAAACAACTTAGGGAACTTGCCATAATTCGTCAAACAATCTTGGATTGATAAGAGTTGCACTTGCTATTCATCATACCAACAAAGTATTGATAAGAAAAGTGTTCCAAATAGAGAATATCTTAAGAGGAACTCTCTTTACATGAATTTGTTGTAAAATATAAATTATTATTGATCTACTAATTAATTACAATACAAAATCCAAGACTTTTTTAATGCAATAGATGAATAAACATGACTCTTAATACGATTACAATAATCACAACTCTTGAACTAATAAATCACCACTTTTAACGATTTCCTAATGCTTAGTATCTCATAGAAACACAAAAGGATACATTAAGAGGTCTTCACAATATTTTTGGAATGAAACAAAACAAAATAATACGAATTAACATGACTTTTAAACCAAAATAGACATAACAAATTGACATGGCCTTAAATACGGTCATGTCAAAAGGCTGTGTATCTTTCTGTAAATGCAATTGGATTTCTGCAAATTGACATGCTCTATGATATGGTTATGTCACACTATCATGTCAGTATGATGCACTTCTCTTGGATGTCTTTCCTTATTCTTCATAATCTTCACTTTTCACTTCCAAATCTTTATTCCCAACACATTTTAACTTAAATACTCGTACAAATGAATATAGTTAAGCAAAAGTGGGATCGTTTTATACTCGAGTTATGAAGGGAATTAAATCCTTAGAGACAAATCCTCTTAAATGATAAGCCTAAGGCACCACACATAGAAAGAATCGTTTGATTCACCATATCCCATTCGATACTTAGATTGATAACAATTGTTGTCTTAAGAGCAAGTTGGTTGAACACAATAAGCTAATGGGCACCATGAGTACGATCAACTTAGGAAACCCGCCACAATTTGTCAGACATGGTCGGATTGATAAGAGTTATACCTATTATTCATCACACCAACAAAGTAATGATAAGAAAAACATTCCAAATAGAAAATTATTCAAGAGGAACCCTCTTTACATGAAATTTCTATAAAATATAAATTATTATTGATCTACTAATTAATTGCAATATAAAATCCAAGGCCTTTATAATGCCATAGATGGATATATACAACTCTTAGTAGAATTATAACAATCACAACTTTTGAACTAATAAATCACCACTTCTAACAATTTTGTAATGTATAGTGACTCTTAGAAACACAAAAAATACATTAAAAGGTCTTTACAATACTTTTGGAATAAAAAAAAATGATATAAATTGATACAACTTATAAACCAAACTAGACGTTGTAGATCAACATAGATGTGTCAAAAAGGTCATGTATCTTTTTGTAAACACAACCAAATTGACACAACCTATGACATAGTCATGTCAAATGGTTGTGTCCAACTAGATCATGTCAATCTAACATATTCCTCTCAAGTTTCTTTCCTTGTTCTTCATGATCTTCACTTTTAAATCTTCATTCTCAACATGTTCCAACTTCAATACTCACATAAATGAATAACTTTTACATATGAGATAATCTTGAATCATATCATCTAAGATGGGTAAGCCTCTAAAAAGCAATTTGCACCAAGGACAAAATTATAAGATACACCATGCCAAAGCGGGACGATACTTCAATCCAGTGGAGTTCCAATCATTACAAGTAGTATCAATACTTCACTACCCGAAAAGTAGGGGAGCTAAGATCCATAAGGGCAAAGTGCAACAATATGGAAGCACATCTAGAGCCCTCCTTGCCTAATATGGTGTTAGACCTGCATAACAAAACTGACGAGGATATAAGTTCTGTAAGCAAGAAAGTTTATAATATCTCTCAAATAAAAGGTGATAGAACTCTAATTATTAAGGTACCTTTTGGCATGATAGCATGGAGTTCATCAAAACTTAAGTTTTAAGAATGCTTAATAAGGAGTAGTCCCAAAAAGGGTGACCCTTAGGGAGACAATTGGCATTAAAGAGAAAATCATAAAGTATATTATGCTAAAGCAGACAGCACCATGGTGTATAGAGTTTAGTCATTACAATTAATATCTAGAAAATGAACTTATTATATATGGAATCTCTAAGTATCTCTCAAAGATTCACCATCTAGTGATTAAAGAATACTTATATTATCTCTAAAAATATTTCCAAACAAAAATTACATATTCAATCATATTTCATTCATTGATTTTTCTAATAATTAGTCCATTGGGCATCATCTAGTTCGCACCAATCATACATAATCATATTCCATACATACACAAGCCTATGCCTGCTAAATGCAATAAATAAGGTTCATTAAGTTTTATTTTAAAGTACAGTAATAAACACAATTTTGGGCATCCCAATATTCATAGTAACTTAACCTTATACACTCGATTAAAATCCTAATCTACACAAAATTTTGTGAAGGGTCATTTAATCCACATCTTCATCACATTTGTGGTAAATGACTAATTCCATACCACCATTTACTACAATAAGCATCTCATATGAAATTTACTACCTATATCATGCCACCAAGAACAAAACCCATACATAAAATGTAACTATTAGACTTAGGACATCATAGTTCACTACATGTCACCATTAGTTGTCATGCCTTAAATGAGTAAAGCTGTAGTAGTACTACAGTATAAACTAATCTAAGATAGAAGCTAACCTTACAAACACTATTGTAGATATAGCCTATACAAAGTGAATACAACTCAACTAGCTTAAAGCGTCTAGTAGGATACTTGTTATGAGTAGAACTTCTAGTATTTCCTTCAAAATATTTACACAAGAAAACCTATAGTACATATTATTAATACTTGATTTATATCTACATAATAATATTTACATCGAAGTACTTCATGTTCAAAGAAAAGTTTCAAAAGCTATAGGTTCAGACACGTATATACAAACTTCAATAATAAACTAGTGCCTAAGGAGGCCAATTAGTTTTCCCCAAAGATAAAAAACTTCCAAAGAGATCCAGTTTTAACAATCTTCATATTTCTCCTTACTCCCTAACCCCTCACATACTAACCTATGGTTAGGTCTATTGTTGCATCTTTATTCTTTAATTGATACCTATAATAGAATCTATGAGGATGTAAGTAGAACTCGCCTAGAAAGTGGGATGAAAACAGAAGAATACGATATAAACACAAGTAAGGTAATTAATTTTTAATGAAAAGCAATGCAATCAGTCATATGCAACATCACACAATGTTATCCGATCCATTATGAGATTAAAGAAATTGCATCTACTCTAACCCAAATTAAGGAATTTCAATACAACTCAAATTCAACAAACCCCTTCCTCTAGAAACTACCTTCAAACCACTATCTATAACCTTACAACGACCTCTTCTCTTGTCAATTAGTTCGACTAAAGGTAGGGAAATGACCATTTTATCCTCATCTAGAGAGTCAGTATTTGGTTTGACACACCTAATCGTTTCCCCTAATAGGTTATTATGCATGTCCAGTTAGATTAGAGGTTGGATTTTAATTAGTTTCACTTAAAGGTAACCAAATAAGTATCAAGCAAACCAAACATCGCATAATCATACAAAAAAGCACTCTAAGGAGTTTAACCCCCACCATAAATCAAAATAGCAACCACACACATAGTACGCCCACATACAGCTAAGTTATAACCACAAGTAGATGCACTCTTAAGCCTTCAAATACTATGATATAGTAGCTTAATAAGTTACAAAGCTTCAATCCTAAAATACCTTGATACAGTGTCACGTTATCCTTTAAATGTAGAGCGTGTCTTCATTGTTGATCACTAAAATTTAATGCACAACTTTAGTTTTTAATCACAATATGTAATAGAAGTTCATTTTCAATATTAGGCATGTTTTCATCTAAGTTGAGTAAGTTTCCTTAACCATTTATTAATTTTTAATTTTACGAGGTAAGTTCTAACCAATTTTCTAACGAAGGTTCTAACCAAATGTCCTAATATAAGTTCTTAGCTAAAAAGTTTCTGACTTACGTTCTGACTCTAATAAGGGCATAAAGTCCATATACAAACCACTTTTCTAACATATTATCCGACCTTTAATGTGACCAAAATATTCAATACCAGACTACATTCTAACCCAGTTTCTAACCATGTTGTTACTTTTACATTTCATTGCTTTATACTTAAATTCAACTTGCATTTAGCTATAAAACCATCACAAGCCTGTATTTGCAACATGACTAATAACTAAATTTCTACAGCCACCTATTACATTCTTCATCAAAGCTTTACATATGTATCATTTCTTTAGAAAAATCATAAAATTAAGCTTATTTGTTACTATATTTCAACTTAAACTCATAAATACTCCACTAAAAACTTCAGATCACCCACTTTTAGTTGCTACATGTTGATGAAAGTAGATTTTAAACATGTTTTTGTCAAAATTGAACAAAGTTCTTTTTGAAAAACTACTTCCAACACACTGTTTCATGGAAACCAAAATTTTCCCAAAACTCAACAACTTAATTTTGAAAATCCAACCACAAAGTATCAAGGTATAACATTTTAGGAGTTTACTCATAAAAATTTAAGCTGAAACCATAACAATTGGTATTTTGAAAATATGATCAAAATATCAATGGTTGAAACATTTTTCTCAACAACCCTATACTAGCACTCAAAATTTTGAAAATCTAATTTAAGATTTGAATTCCTCATGCAAAAATACTTTAGAAAACCATGTTTCAAGATTTTTGAAGACTATTTACTATTTTTTAATAAAATTTAGTTAAAATCGAGGCATTGCAAGCACTTATCGGAACATGAAACTTTGGTTATTGTGGGAGAAAGGGAGTTTGTTGGCTAATCCAAGTGGCAACTACTCTTTTAGGTGGTGGTCTAGCTTCACTCCTAGTTTGTAGCTATCTATGGGAACCCTTCAACACCCTACTTGTACTATTTTCTTTCTAAATTTTTCTTCTCTTCTTCCTCTCTCTTAATCTCTATCCTTTTAATTTTCTAAACATTCAAATGAGCTAAACTTTCAAAAGAAGGAGGCTTCATATTTTTATAGTAGAGTTTTAGAAGTGATTTGATTTTTATCCTTACTAAATATGCAATTACATGCCTTAATGATGTGTCAATCTTTTGTTTCCTCAATTCATTCTTAATCTTTAACCATCCTTCGAAATTGCCATACATCATGGAATTTCCTTCTTGATTTCTATGCCATTTTTTTATAATTTTCCTTATTTATTTGATCAATTTAGTGAATTTTGATATTTTCGAGTATTTTTTTAGTAATTATGCGTATGTAGTTATATAATAATTATACTCAATATATATACATGTCTTATATATATTATTTTAAGTCCATTAATAATTTTTTTACTCATATAATTTATCTCTAGGAATTTATTAATTAACAATGCCTAATCTGCTCGTTTCTAGTAAGTATATAATAATATAGTAAATTTTTACTAATTTAGCTATATTTTTAATATTTTATTATATTTTCGAATTCCAAGTCTATGGACTTTTCTTAGCTAATATTACTAATCTAATCGTAAATTTTTAAATTAATCAGGTTACTTTCTCAAACATCCTAAATCGTTCACCCAAAACCTAGTCGCTTAAATACGGAGGTTACATTAGCTAACAACATGTAAGGACTCTAATTAAAGTCTACAATCTCTAAAATAAAAAAGATTTTTCTTTAGATAATTTCATAAATTAATCTTCTAATTAAATTCAAAATTATCCACTAGGGAAACCTCTTCAAACTATGAACAAGTTCCAATAATGATCAATCTAAAAATTCCTTATCAACCATTTAACAAACCGTTAGTTTAAACAATATATATCCAATCTTAGGATACTTCCTAACTCGTATTTCATTCTTATAATTGTATACCTAATCATCTCTCTCCCTCTCCTAGTCACCTTAGTAAATGTCTCCAAATTCATTAAACTTTGTAAAACCACTTAAATACCTACATCTGTAAAAATAAAGGATGAACTATCACCCAATACATGAGTACCATAAGCACTTATGCATGTTAGACAAGCAACCATTGCACGTGCAATAACATATAGACACATATCACAACAATCAATTTATATATTCATAACTTAAATCCAACAATCAACATAGGAATACCATAATTTTGATCTCAAACACATGATCTATAGGTTTGAGTTCACCATCTCACTGTTCGATACCTTCCTAAGTTCTACCGGTTCGAGTTCACCCCTAAATGTCCTGACACTTTCCTACTCTAACACACATTAGCTATAGGTTTAGGTTCATCATCTCACCATCTTGAGACCTTGCTAACTTATACAAATTCACAAATTCGGATCTACCATTACATGCTCCTGCCTTTCTAAACTAGTACGAGTTCACCTCTCATGGTCCTATACACTTAGATCTACTCCAAATCATTTCCAAGCATGACTCTACTAGGGACAACTAACTTAAGGATCATAAGGGTACCCCTTAGGGATTTTCCACTCCTAACCCTTAAGTCGAGCTTTACACGAGCAATAGAAAATTTATCATCAACCGAATAATTATTCAGTTTATCTAATTTCTAATCATACCAAGCATAACTAACACACAAAGTAAACACGAACCTAATTTAGCAACAATATAACAATGACTTAAGTCAACCTCTATTTCTGAAGTATTACACAAAAGATAACTTGTTTTTAGTACTTCTATTTTCATATCCTTATTCTTTAACCCTAATCTTAACTAGTCTTTCTCTAGTTTAATCCTAATGAGATAAATGAAGGTCTATTTTGGAACTTTTTAATTACTTTTGTGTACTAAAACAATTTAAATCTATTAATTTAGTAATTTGATAATAGTTATGCAAAAGGAATTGAAAAAGAATTTAATTAATGAAAATAAGATACAATCACAATGAAACAACACATGTTATGTTACCAACAACTCATGCTGTCTATACTACATTTACACTATGTACTCCATTCCATATATACATTATGTCTCCTCTACTATATATGGTGTGTATGCCTTGGATACATCATGTGCTCCAACTCATATCTTTACTTCAACTTAATTTTTTTTTTCTTAACACCACTTCAATCTCTCAATCCAATGCAATCCTCATCATATGAAAGTTCCTCCTTCACCCTTCATAAGATTAATCCTAACACACCTTTAGATCCAAAATTCACTTCTTTTAAATTATATCAAATCTATCCATCCTTGTCAATCAAAAACACTTGAGTGTATTTTCCTAAAACATCAAAACCAAGTATTACCTTTGACAACAAGAAAGATTAGGACTTTTAACTTGCTTGATCTATTAGTTGAAATCGTTAAGTACACCAACCAACTCTAAAGAGCCTATCAATCAAAATCTCTATTGATAAACGAAATCTTAATATAATCTTGTTGTACAAAACAAATGTTTTACCTTGATTAAGATTTGGGTTAATGCCTTAGATTCACACCAATACAATGTAATACAAATCCAAAAAAAAATATCTTATGAAAATCGAGTCTCAACATTAGCCTTGATTCTTGAATAATCTATTATAAAGGAATTATGCCTTACCTTTTAGATCATAGTTCTTACTTGAAGTCTCTAATCTAGTATGGAGGGTTTGACAATGCCAAAGGGAAAAAGAGATTGACTATTAGGTTTACAAATAAGGTTTGAGTCTTTTTCTCCTATTTCAAAAACTACCCTTATCTTATGAAGTTAATTATTTTTCATGCCCTTAACCTGATAACTATTTTCTTTTATTAATTTGTAAGGTTTTACACAATATTTGAATCAACATCTGATTCCACCAATTTGTCCCATTATAACTTTAACCTTGCTCAATTACTTAATATTAACTTTAGCTATAGTTCTCTTATACTGGTGATCCATCGAGCCATGGATCATAGCTTAAGTACCGAACTCGAAACAAATTATCCATGCAATCCATCCCTTCTAAGGTCATGGAAACCTAAGCCATAACGACCTATCCACAAATCACGAAACAAACTCATCACATGCACTTATTTAGGGTCAGTTAGTTAATTATTCTTTTACATCCATACACACATATGCATTAAACAATAGCAAACACATGCTTAGAATCTACTCAAAGTCTTGCCAATACAAAATCTATACTTAACACACTAAATCCAATATGTAATAGATTATTACTTATATAGTCTTAAAGATTAGAATTCCTTAAGTTGGTACTTAATTTTTAATTTATATAATTGATTATATGCTTATATATTTCATATCAGATCACTATGTTATTAGTTTATCAACATAAAGGGATTAAGCAATCAACCTAGAAGTTCATAACCTTAATTTTTAATTTATATAATTCCTTAAGGTTTTCTAATGATTATGCCTCTTTCAAGACCAACCACTAAGTCAACTTATACTTCCTTTTACCCTAATATTTTATCTTCTCATATATTTTTCCATAACTCAACTTATACTAAATTCCAAGTTCCCTTATGTATAATTCTTCAAGTAATGAATTTCGTAATATCCGTAATTTATGATTAAGTCTTTACAATTTCATTACTTTTTATGAATTGTAAAATGAATAAAGCTAAAGGTAGTTTAAACCTCTACTTTATATTCTCTTGAATGATATTAGATCTTAAACCCGTAATATTTATCAATTTATGCATAACTTTTACTAAGAATCTATAACTTAATGTTTTATCTAACCTATAATACTATTTAAATTTTCTAAAACGTCTTACCTAAAGAAAGATAGATTTCATAAATCTTAATAAGTGAAGGACTTGGAAGGAGATGAATTACACAAAGATTGTCCAAATCAACTATTTGCCACTTTCATAAAGCACACATGTGGTTATAGTTTCTTATCAAATGCGATATGATATTAGAAGAATGCATTGATTTACGTACTGAATCTTATGTGTATCTTAGGAAACTTATGAAATCTCATTCAATCGACTCAACCTTTGCAACTTGACCAATGTTAAACTCATGTATATCAACTATAATTCCCTTAATTGATGACTCACCGAGCCATAAGTCATAGCCTAAGTGTCAAACTACAAACATATCATCCCAATAGTCTATCTATTCTAAGACCATAGAAACCCAGCCCGTGATTGTTGTTTGTAGATCTCGGCCCAAGCCAACCATACTCATCGCATACATTTATTTATGGCAAATAGTTATTAGTTCACGTCTTTAGGAGCATAATCCATATATAATGCTTAAATTAATGTCTCATGTACATGATTTTTTTTTATGAGCATATTTAATTCCTACTAAGTCACTATGGTATCACCTAGTCTACCTAACGGGGAGTAGATGAGCAATCAAACTAGTAGCCTTGACAATTGACCCTAAAGAGTAGGCTAGCCTGCCAGCCATTTCTCCTTTAGTTAGTCAATTGAGCCTCTTTCATTATATCCCTTATTTATGATAAAGTCTCCACAATTTCATTATTTAACCATTCTTTTATCAACTCCAGAACCAATAAAGGATGGTGGTTTAAATCTCTACTTTACACTCTTTTGAAAGATATAAGATCCTAAGTTTTGTAATATTTATTAATTCATGCTTAAACTTTTGTTGCTATGCTATAACTTAAGGTTTTATCTAATCTGTAATATTAAAGAATATGGATTTTAGTAACCTTAATGAGTAATGGACTTAGGAATAAGACAGATCATACAAAGAATCTAAATCGATATTTGGTTAAGGTAATTCCTTTCATAAAACACACTATTGGTTAGGATTTCTTTTTTTTTTCTTTCAATTGAAACACCCAAAAGAATGAGTGGACTTACTTACCAACTCTTGTGTATTATTTAGCTAACTCTTGAAATCCCGCTTTCACTAACCAAAAGGGATTATTGTTAGGACATTCAATTCCTTATTTGGTGAGTAATTATTTAAGGAAAGGCAACTCACTGCATGTAGTAAGGAAAGTGGTTGTAGTGGTGGCTAAAGAAAAGGGGTACGACTCCTTAAGGGAAGTAAGGGTGATTGTAAGAGAGTGAGCTAGGCGTTTTCCCCCTTTACAGCCAATTCACTTTACTAGCTGATGGACCTATAATGGCATTGTTATTCATTAAGAATTGAATAAGCCTATAATAGCTTATTACATTGTTTAGTTAGATAAAAACCATCGGAAAGGATAAACATATAATACACTACAAATTACTATATTACCCTCCTATCTTCTTGCCCTTCCTCTGTATCTTTTACAACCTTGTCTCTCTCTCTCTCTCTCTCTCTCTCTCTCTCTCCTTGTTCTCTCTCATCCAATCCCTATCTCTCTCTATACTATCTTTCTCTTATGGTAATGCATGGTATATTGTGTATGGTTGTGTGGTCTATAGTGTACGGGCCTTGGAATGCGTGGTTCATGGGATTGTGGTGGTGTGTTATTTATGGTGCATCAGTTATGTGATGTATGGTTAATAGGTCTGTGATGGTGTTATGTTGGTTTATAGTAATGGTATATGCTAGAAAATTTATACATGTATATATATAAATCCAAATCAAATTGCATATAGATACAAGATCTATAACATGTAAATTATGATATATTCATAAAGTAAGAGTAAGGTTTGTGTACTTAAAATTAGAGAAGGATCCATCTAGTAGTAGTGCTTTTCTATATAGGATTATAAAAAGTGTGAAAGAAGACTACTCTTTTTCTAACAAAAAATTAAGTTATGTTAAAACTATTTAATAGGAGAGAAATTTTTATATCATTGACTAATAAGAGTAGGGGCCTCTCACTAGGCAACAAAGTGAGTAGCCCCATCCATCACAGGCTATCCACATTTAAAGCCCATTTACAATATCCATATTAGTTAAGTGCTATTATTAAATAATAAGTCCATAATTAATTTATTGATAATTCAAAAGAATATATTTTAAATAATTGATTAATGCTAATCCACATAATCAAATAATCTAACAATGTATAGTTTATGGTAGTGATGCATAGGTTTATGGTGGTGATATGATGGTCTGTAATAGTGGTACGTGGTTTATAGTGATGGTACATAGGTTTGTGGTTGTGGTACACGGTTCATGGTAGGTTATGGTTTGTGATTGGTTGAAGAATATGGAAGGGTAGTTAAGGGAGATAAGTAATAAATAGCTATTCATATGTTCGGGTTAGGAATAGCTTCATAGGAATTGCTATTATGGGGCTAAAGTCTAACCATTCACCATGATAGTAATTTTATAAGGAACAAAAGGGAGAATGTAATCACTATTAAAGCAAAGTAAATGGAAAATTAGTGTCATTTGTGTTTACACAAAGGAATAACCAATTACCTTTATTTTTAAAGAGAAAGTCTAGAGGCAAATGGACTTATATATGCCTCTTAAGTTTAAATTATTTATTAGGCTATTTTAGATTCTCCATAGTTCATACTAAATTCAAAAATAGTATTCTTGATAAAAATATATCTTAACAATTTGGAGAGATTTATGGCAAATCATCAATTATACAAATCATTATAATATGTAATATAAATAATTTGATTCATTTGATACTTTACCATATTGGATTTTATCAAGTATTATATAATCATGTTTATATTACTTCTATTTATCCTAGGTTTAAACATTATTTATATTTATCAATGAATATCATCAATATCATAAGACGAGTAATTCTTATAAATATAAATATTATGTACTACATTGTGGAAGTGACTAGAAGATGAGAGCTTTGCAAATGAAAATGCCAAAATCGATGTGTGATTATTAGAGAATGGATAAGATAAGGAATGAATGTATCAAGGGAAAAAAAGTTGAATCTACTTCCATAGATGAAAAGATGGAAAAACATAAATAAGATGATTTAACCATGTATCATAACTTACTTATGCATTGATGATGAAGGCACATGGAGGAAAACTAATATATATCATACTTATGTGTTAATGATGAAAATATGGTTCATGGTTAGTAGAATAGCAAAACTTGATCCATATAGTTAACCCCATGTACATGTTAAGTGTTATTATTTTTATATTGATAATTGATTAATTAAAATTCTTATTTTTATGTAAAATTTAAAACAAGAAGTACTAAATCTTATTGGACAATATATAAGTTTTGCTTTATTGTAATTATCTTTGGCTTCATGCATTATATGTATGTACTCAAGTAATATTTATTTAAGATCTATCTGGTAATAAGTTTTAATCCAAGTGCAGCTAAGACATTGGTTAAGAAGCATCAAGTAACTACTATCTTAAGCTTCGGAAGATGTCAAGAGTCATATTCTGTGGCAGAAATAGGAAACCACTCCAATATTCCCATCCTTTCCTTAGCAAGTGACTTACCACAATGGTCCTCCTCACTATGGCCTTTTCTACTCAAAGCTGCTCGTGGTCAACACTTTCAAATGGAAGCCATAGCTACCATAGTTAAGAGCTGGCAATGGAGGAAAGTAAACATAATATATGAAGACATCGACTTGGCTGCCACCGACATTATCCCTGATTTTATCACTGCTATTCAAGATGTTGATTCAAGTGTCGATGGCATATTTGCCCTCCCTCCCATGGCATCATACTATTCCATGAAGAGAAAATTGTTGAGACTCAAGGATGGCCAATCTAGGGTGTTTATCGTGCACACTTCAATTAAACTAGCCACTAATCTATTCATCATAGCCAATGAATTGGGATTAATGGGAAATGAATCTGTATGGATCATAAGTACAGACATTACAAACCATATTGACACTTTAGATGCCAAAGCATTTTCTTCAATGCAAGGTATATTGGGAATTAAGAGCTATGTCTCTCCATCTAAGAAATTTAAGCAATTCCAATCTAAATTCATTTCAACGTTTAGTTTGCAACACCCCAAGGAAGAGTATCCAAACCCAGGGTTATTGACAGTGCAAGCTTATGATGCAATATGGGCATCGGCACTAGCTATGGAAAGGCAAACATCATCAAACAATATACCGCCTATGACTTTACTATCAAGTAGAGAATTGCTTGGTAGAATTAAGAATGTTACATTTGAGGGGTTAAGCGGTAAGTTTAGAATGCATGGAGGGGTTTTGAACCTTGCCACTACTTTCGAAATAGTAAATGTAGTAGGAAAAAGTTATAGAGAACTAGGGTATTGGACTAAGAATTTAGGGTTCTCTAAAAAACTTAGCAAGGGCAGTGTATACAATGATTCCATGAGTATCTTAGGGCAGGTGTTCTGGCCAAGTGGTGCTTGGAATGTGCCTAGAGGTTGGATAAATTTAACTAATGGAAGGAGACTAAAAATAGGAGTTCCTTATGCAAATGCTCATAAAGAATTTGTACTTGCAAGGTATGAAAATGAGAATGGTACTCGGTTAGTGGTATCTGGATTTTCAATTGATGTCTTCAAAGAAACACTTAAGCATTTGCCTTATGACTTACCATATGACTTCTACAACTATTCGGGGACATACGATTCAATGGTGCAACAAGTTCAATTGAAGGTAAGTTTTTAGTACTATATATCTCATTTGGTATACATATTCTAAGCAATCAATAAAGGATATATATACATATACATATTTATTTATACTTTCTCACATTCATTGCACACTTGAAAAAAAAAAAAAAGGAGGAAGTGTCCAAAAAGTTACTTCTCATAATAGCATAATACAGGTACGATATAACACATCAACATCAAATTCACGATAAGTTTAGTTCATTGTAAGTTTAATGTGCTTTATCATTTCCATATTTCTTATATTGATATATCTTTGCACTTGAAAAGAGATTTGATGCAGTGGTTGGAGACACAACCATAATGGCCCATCGTTGTAAATACGCGGAGTTTTCACAACCTTATACAGACTCAGGATTACAAATGGTAATATATGTGAAGCCAAAGAGGTTTGAAAGGGCTTGGTTGATTAAAAGTCCCTTTACATCAGTTATGTGGATTATCACCGGTATTGTTAATGTGTATAATGGCTTTGTGGTTTGGCTAATTGAGAGGAACCATAATCCAGATTTTAGAGGTTCAATCCGGAACCAAATTGGAACAATGCTTTCCTTGGCCTTTACAACATTATTTTCATTACACGGTAAGTTTGATTCTTGATTGCTTGAATTATATATTGAAGGAAAGGTAATTTTAGCTATCTTAAATAAATAAAAAAATATATAAAAATGATAAAATGAATATTTATAAAATGAAGAATACTAATGATTACATCATAGCTTCCAACTTTTGAAATGACATTTTTATTGTGCTCTTATTTTTTTATCATATTTAGCCTTATCCTATTTATTTTTGTCTCATGTTTTTGCTACCATATTCCATAGATAAAGTTTCTCTATCTCTACATTTAAAATTACTTTCCTAAAGTTGTCCCCTTAAAATATAGCAACATGTAATTAATGATTGAGATTACATGAAAGAAGACGATATCATAATGATGTCCCCTTAAAATATAACAACATGTAATTTTGCTTAAAGCAACTTTAGAGGATCAATTTTCCTCCACAAATGATGTCATGCCCATGACTCCTTTTATCATTAGTTGTCATGCAAAAAGAAAGAAACAAGTCATACACATTAAATATATATATAACATAATATGTGATAGGAAGGGAAATGAATGATGATACATCTTAGGATAAGGAAACTTATTTTATATTATATCATATCTATAATGATTAGAATTTCTAAATACTACAACATGTCATATGATTTTTTTTAATCTATATGCCATTAATACCATAAATGATTAATCATATGATTGCTCATCTAAGTTAAATATCTTTGTTGTATTCAGGAGATAGATTACATAGCAATTTATCTAGAATGGCCATGGTAGTATGGTTGTTTGCAGCGATGGTCATAACACAAAGTTTTACAGCTAATCTTGCATCTTTCCTCACAATAGGAAGACTTAATCAGGTAGAAATCAATGCTGAAAGCCTTATTAGAAGTGGAGCAACAGTAGGGTGTGATGTGAATTCTTTTGTTGTAAATTATTTACAAGTACTAGGCTTTAGCCCTTCAAAAATTAAGGAAATATATTCAAAAGATGATTATTCATCAGCTCTTATGAGCGGGGAGATTTCAGCAGCATTCTTAGAGGTTCCATATGTTAAAATATTCCTATCAAAGCATTGTAAAGGTTTCACAACCTCAAAGCAGATCTTCAAAGTTGGTGGTTTCGGATTTGTAAGTATTCTTTTTGATATCTTGATAAATTTTCTGAATATTTGACAGTAATATCTAAATGTGCATTTTAGACTATTTTAATACACACATTATCCAATTTGAAGCAATTTTCTTAAGCATTTAATTGAATTATGTATGTATCAAGCAGGCTTTTCCTAAGAGCTCTCCATATCTACCCGACATTTCAGAGGCAATCTTAAAAGTAGTTGAAAGTGGTCGATTGCGAGAGCTTGAAAACTCTTTGATTGCCTCATACAACTGCTCATCTTCAAAGTCTACTGATGACCATGAAAGTCTTGGAATTGATAGCTTTTGGGGATTATTTTTAGTGACAGTCTGTACCTCAACATTGTCATTAATAATGTTCCTCTGTCATCGTGCGAGAGATACTCGATATAGAGTCTTTGTTGAAATTCAAAAACACCATAATCCTGAAGAAGATGAACAAGTAATGTTTGCAGCGGATTTACACTACTACAACCAAAATTCGAACCCAATTTGAAGATGAACTTCTTGGTCAACTGTAGTGATACTAATGCAAACTAAAGTGAGGATCGTCGTCATAGAAGCAAATTTGAAAATAAAAGGATCCTTCTAGTACTATTCTACTCTTGTAAATGATTTTTCTTATGTTTTTCATGAAGATAGTAATCGAATATGAATGGTCATCATCATGAAAGTTAACATTGCAAGTGAAGGTTTAATTCAACTGTAGTAGATTTAATAGGATAATTTCTTCTTTACATATATTTAACAAATTTTGTAATTACATATGATTATATTTTTCAATAAAAGCCATAAATCGGAAAAAAAATGAGAGACTTTAGATTATTTTAGGATAAGATTCCTGGATAAATTGTGTATACAATAAATTCCTATGAATGATTCCGTAAAGGAAAAGTAATGTCTTAAATATAAAACAAGTTTGTGCATACAGTTCAAGACCAAAAGAAAGAATTGAAGAAATTGATTTATCCAATGTGTTTGTTACCATGCTCTTAATTTTTAACAGATCCACATGAACTTAAAATGTTGTAAATGATATCATTCCTACTATGAAGCAAGTTCATTTGATTAAAGCACATAATGGAAGGTGATATTGTGCAAGATAAAGTTTAGTAACATTTGCTGAAGATCAATGTGTTGTTGGTGAACTTTGGGAGTTGGAAATGTCCTACAAAGAAAGGAAAATTACTTAGTACCGAAGGCAGCCCGGTACAGCCACTCCAATGCCTAAGTCAATAAGCAGGAATAAGGAAAGTAAAGTTAGTGGTTTAGAGTTATTTGATGTTTCTTACAAAATTTCTTTCATGTATTTATAGGAGACTATTATGTCTGAAAGAGCAATTATCGGAATAATTGTCAAGACACGTGAAAGTTTTTTTATTAAATACCTTTCTTAAAATGTAGGGAGAGCAGGTAGTCATGTAATATAACCATGCTTATGATAACTATTCGCGCCATAAACTTGAATCCAAATCAGGAACGAATTTATATTACTCGATAGAATGCCAAGAGTGTTAATTACTCAGCTAGGTGCTGAGAATATAGATTACCTAACCTATCGGCAGTCAAATGGACGAGTAAGCAAAGTTATATCAACACTTGTTAAGACAGGTGGACGAAAACTAACTATCAACATTTGCCTCCTAACTCTTGTGTTCAAGAATTTGACAAAGGGAGTGATATATAATGCACTAGAGGTCAAGTAGAGAATAGTTCTTTAGATGTTGAGCGAGGTAAGAAGTAAGATGGATTGCGTCCTAATCAAAAATGTTGCAATTTTCAATTTCCCGCCTATTCAAGAAACCAAAAAGAAGGAGGCATGACATCCATTGCCTCGGTCATCATTATGCCATAGGCCTAATAACTGTCAGAAAGTTGTCAATCGTTAGATTTTTATCTCGAAACACGCATCAACAATCTACGCTACAATCAACCCAGTGCATCATTACCATCAAAAACATATTTGTAGTTATGAGGGTGAGTTATCCGTATTTAAAGGACTATTCAAAATCAAAATTCATTTCTCTAGTTGCATCTCCAAACTTTCATTTGCTTTCTCGTCTTTATTCTCAAATTCTTCAACTTCTATGCTATCATTCTTTATAACCATTTGGATATGGTTCATAACGTAGTCTGTCAACTTGTCCTCTTTGATTCCAAAGCAATGGAAACTGAGGCCACTTCTCCTCCCCAAATAAGGAGCGAGACGGCGTATTCTTCTGATAGCTCGGCCAATAGCGTTGAGGAAAGGTAGGATAAACTCACTCAAATCAATGCTCTTGCAGTGGATAATTATCCCGAGGACAAAGAAGGGAGATCCTCGATGAAATATCTATATAACAATATAGCTTACTTCCGCAACACTCCAGATAAAACTATTAATGCTATCAATAGAGTCTTCATCATGAAATATAACCAGTACTGGTAAGACCTCCCTAGATCGTGGAATCTTAGGAAGCCGAGAAAGGAGAAAAGGGTATGTTTTGTAAGGGAGTATGAATTCCACATATACCTGAAATATTTAGATTTTGGGTTATACTTCCCTTTCTCGACCTTTATGAGGGGTTTCTTCAACTACTTTCAAGTTGCACCGAATATGTTTTCAACAAACATATACCGGCTTTTGGCAATTTTCAAGATAGTTTGTGAAGAAGTCGAAGTCAGGGCTACGCCTCAACTGTTCTGGTATTTCTTTACAATTATGAGGTAACCTGATGAGTGGTACTTTGCAACTGTAAGGTATGTCCGTAAGTTAATGGATAGGTTAAAGTCCAAGATCTACAAGTAGCATGACCAATTCGTATCAATATTATCTAACGAGAAGTTGGACTTCTAGACTCAATAAACTAAGCCGATCCACATAAAGGATATAAAACTGATGCCGAATGATACTACGGTGATGAAGAAAATTCAAGAAAGGAGGAAGAACAAAATGTTCTTCTGGGACGCTGAGAGAATTATAAGGCGTTATGAAATGGAAAGCCAATCTTTTCTAAAAAAAGAAGGTATGCTAATGAGTAACCATAGTATCGAGTATAGCTACAAGAGGAAAGTCGTTCTCATGATTTAGGGGGAGAATTATTGCCTTTGAGCCTTGCTTGGTACGGAGAATGTCAGTTTATTCTTTTCCCCTGTGTTAATATTAACGTGTTTGCTCATATTGCAAATATAAGTATTAGTGAGGTAAATCCTGCCAAGTTGCTAGCCAAAGCCAAAGCCAAGAAATCAAAAGTTGATAAAAGGGCAACCACCATAGCCACTACCACTCGGCATGCTACCATGAAGAGAACGGTAAAGGAGGACACAACAAAGCAGGAGGCAGCATAGAAGAAAACCTTCCGCTAAGCCAAAAAGTGGAAGGAAGGTAAGAAGACTATACTGGCCAAGGTCGCTTATTCTGAGGAGCCTCCGGTCGAAAGTATTCAACCTGCTGCCAAGCCGAGAAAGGGCGACTAAGAGACCCAATCCCATAGTGAGGCCGAAGATGCCACTATTATCGACGGGTCGTCGTTGGTGATGGGGGCGACACTGAATGCTGATAAGAGACCAAGGAAGGAACTCACTAGCCAACCACTTGCCAAAAGGTCTAAGGGTTTGGATGAGAGGACAAAGGAGGCAATGTGGTCCAAAGCTCTTAGCATCAGCAGTGCTGAATTCATCGCCAATAAGGAGGTCGACAAGTACTTCATCCCATGTTGGAGCCACAATGTTTTGGATACCGACCTGGCCTTAAGCGACAAGACAAAATGGTCTTAATGGAAGGAATTATTCTTCCAAAGGAAAAAAAGATTGCCTAGAAGGACGTCAATAGGATCGGTGATTGCAATAAAGCCCATATCACAGCCAAGTTGTATGACGTGAGTATCCATATCCATCTTTTAACTATTGCATTTACTCAGTTGCTGATATCTTTTCTTTTTTAGATAAGTAGCCACATTCTAACGGCTTTGGATGAGGTCAACAAAGAATCTAAGAAGGTAAAATCCATAATAGTCTTCATGCATTCTGTCGAGTCACTTTTAATAGTCATTGTAGTAAATGAAAATGTTGCAAAAAATTGAAGATGCATATAATGCCTCCAAAGCCTAAACTGCTACTACCAAGAATGTAAGGATAAGGGCTAAAATAAAGGCAAGAAAGCTCCAGGAAGACCTTACTACCAAAAAGTTGGCACATACCTTTCGAGCCTAAAGGCCAAGATTGAAGAGCAATATGAAGAGTCTGAAGGCCTAAAGGAGGAGCTATAGAAGAAGAAAGAAGAGTACTAGGGGCCAAGCCAAACTCTTTGTACGATGAGTGACGAGGAAGTTAAGCTCATAATGTAGATTAACAAGTTAGAGACCAACAATACAAACTTACAAAGCTATCTTACCAAGCTAGAGAAGACTGTGAAGAAAGGACCCTCTATTGAAGAAACACTCGATATAGTCACTCCTAATTAGCGATATGAGCGACTTCTACAGAAGAAGTTGTTGGAAGGGTTCCAAACGGCAAGAGAGGAGATCCTGAAGCTTCACCTTGATTACGATCTCTCCTGCCTTAACTTTGCCAACATAAATGATAAAGTTAGCAGTTGCGACGAGGCCGACAACGATGAATCAAGCGGTGAGATGATTATGAAAGGTAACAATGAAGCTTATGCCAAAGATCCAAGGGAAGACAAAGAATGTCTATCAAAATTAATCCCCTATAAGCAAAAAGAGAAATATGCCAACTCTAAGACCCTAAGTATCGAGAAAGAAGCTTACTCAGAGAAAGCCCCAGCCTTTGATCCAAAAATTACTTCTATTGATTCTGAGAATAGGCTGTAGGATTTTCTTTATATTCCTTGCACATTGTCATTCTATAAATAGGTCGAGTATTTGCAACTATATTGTTGAATGAAATATCTTTCATATAATTGTTTCCAATATGTTTTATTTCACGCACCACATTTTCCCGACATGTATGATATACGTGTTTTATTTCATACGTTCTTATTCTTTAGCATGTTTTATTTCACATGCTAATTATTTCTCGATATGTTTTATTTCACATACCTAATTATTTTGGCATAATTTATTTCATACACCCAATTCGTGTGTCTTTATAGACATTGTTCGTTAGCCATTTGAGATGTAAACTAGCCGTGTTACTTAGCTATGAAATTAATTTTTGTAGTTCATTAGCCGCGATAAGCTAAAACTTGTTTCAGTTCGTTTGCCGTACAGTTTAGAACTTATTAACTCGACAATCATAAAAAGATCAAGAAACATAATAAGACTTCACATATAATTCTCATAAACAAGTAGACTGTCGTCTTACAAGTAAGTAGACTATCGCCTTACAAGCAAGTAGACTATCGCCTTACAAACAAATGGAGATGATCATCCAAACAATCAATTGAAATATAATTTTAAATTCTCGGCATTTCATGCTATAGAGATGATTGATCCATCTAACCTTTCTAACTGATAAGCTCCCTTGCCAACAACTTCCCAAACCCTAATAGGGTGCTCCCAATTCACGTTGAGCTTCCCTTGACTCACTCATGCACCAATTACTTCCATCTTTCAACAAACCAGATCTCCAAGTTGAAAAACCTTGTGCTTTACTTTTTGGTTATAATACCTTATCGCTTTATGCTAATAATCTGTAACCCTAGCTCTTGCAATATCTCTAATGTCATCAATGGTATCCAAATTTGCCGTTAATCCCACTTGATTAACCATCATGTCAAAGTTCTGCGTTGGCAGATTAGGCAAATCCAACTCAATCGACAACACTGCTTTTGTGCCGTATGCTAACCTGAAGGGAGTCTCCTTTATTGTAGTTCTATGGGTGGTTTGGTACCTTTATAAGACATTCGGCAGTTCATCGGCCCATTTCCCTCTAACTTGATCTACTTTCCTTCTTAAGCCATATAAGATGATCTTGTTTATTGCTTCAACTTGTCCATTCATCTGAGGGTGTGCTACAAACGTATAGTTAAAGCGAATGCCATACTTATCGCAAAATGCTTAGAACTTGTTGTTGTTAAACTGCAAGCTATTATCCGTGATTATCATGTAAGGGACTCCAAATCTTGATATTATGGAATTGAAAACAAACGTTTTTACTTTTTGCTCCGTGATCATCGCTACTGCTTTGACCTTTGCTCATTTGGTAAAGTAATCCATCGTAGCAATAATGAATTGTCGCTGTGCAGTAGATTTCGGAAAGAGTCCGAAAATATCTAACCCACATTGAGCGAAAGGCTAAGGACTGGATAAGCTGCATAACTTAGTTGCAAGCACTTGA
Source organism: Lumnitzera littorea (assembly GCA_024138015.1). Lineage (NCBI taxonomy): Eukaryota > Viridiplantae > Streptophyta > Magnoliopsida > Myrtales > Combretaceae > Lumnitzera > Lumnitzera littorea. The sequence continues at coordinate 96,807,098 of JAMXBB010000003.1, forward strand.
CTCAACACTTCGTGCTTTTGACATTGTGAACAGTGCCAAACAACTTCCTTCACATCTTCTCTCATAGTCAACCAATAATAGCTGAGTCACGGTACTCAAATATATAATGTTTACACTTTTATGTAGTTACTAGATATACCACCATGCAGGTCGGATAACACCCTTTGGGCATCTCTTGGAGGAAGGCATCGAAGATAAGGTTATAATATGCCACATTTATACAACTAACCATCATTCGTGGCATGATAAACCAATCTTCGTGTGCCTTTCTTGTTGTCAAGGAGAGTACCGTCTCTCAAATAATCTACTAGGGGATCTATCTAAGATTTTTCTTTCGGGTAAGGAGCCAATTCATAGCTCTGCGAAAGAGTAGATAAACTCTTCTATAGAAGAAATTTAACAAAAAGTTTGTTACTCAAGTCAGGGAATGCTATACTAGCTAATTTTGATAGCTTATCGGCAACAATATTTTTACTTCTCAGAATCTTGTGGATGGAAAAAGATGGAAATTCTTCTGCAAGTGTTTGTACCACCAATAGGTACTTCCTCATCTCTTCTTCCCTTACCACATAACTTCCCGTAACCTCATTCACCATTAGTTGTAAATTAGAGAACACCTCAAGTTTCTCAACACTAATTTCTTTTGCTAGTTTCAGTCCAGCAATCAAAGCTTCATACTCTGCTTCATTGTTGTTGGCTGGGAATCTGAATTTTAAAACATAATTAATTTTGACATTGTGAGGGCCTTGAAGAACAAGGCTAATATCACTTTCTTCTCTCATTGAAGAACCATCCACATAACGGTATCAAATAAATCTCTAGGTAACTTCTACACTATCTTCCTCACTAGTGAATTCGATTAGAAAATCTGCCAGCACTTGAAACTTTGATCATCATATGTACCGAGTTTGTCCTTCGCACTTTTCCTCTTGTCATTTTTTCTATCTCCTCAATTCTAATTGGCCTCTCACCAAGCCTTTATGTTATCCTCCTATCAAATGTATGAAGTAGCCTTGGCTTTAAACTCGGCAAAAATTCTCTGCTTATTCTTTACGAAAGACTTGAAAAAGTCTCCATGGGGCTTAACTCCATCGATTATGGCATTAAGGATCACGTTCATATCCAATTCTAGGATTTGAACCATCTCCATAAACCTGGCGGGCTAATCTCTGATGGACTCATTCGATCTTTGTTTGATTGTGTTAAGGATTAAGGAATCCTTAATAGGAAGGTTACTTGCAAGAAAGTGTTGAAGAAACACTTCTACTAGTTCATTAAAACAAGAAATGGTGTTTGGTCTCAAGTGTTTGAACTATGTGCTGGCTACATTCCTCAAAGTTGAGGGAAAAGCTTGATAGGCCATTACATCACTCAAACCATACAACTTGGCCAACATATAGTAGTACTCTAAGTAGTCTTTAGGGTCCTTCATTCCATCATAAGTTTCAAACTGTTGCAATTCGATGTATCGAGATATCACTTCCTCCAAAATCTTAAGAACAAAAGGACTTTTCTTGATTTGGAATTGCTTACTCGTTGTAATAGGGGTACTAACATGTAAGGGTCCCGTATGGTGCACCTACTACGGATGCTTGGCTTTGTCATTCTTTTTTAATGTAGAAGCTAAGGGTCCCATCACGGCCTCGACTTGCTTTTCTAGCCACTTAGGTGAATAAATTAAATCATCGCTATTCTCGACATTATGATCGCCATGCTCTTTGTTTTGATTTGGATGAATACTATTATGAAGGAGATTAAGGATTTGTCCATGTTTTTTGTTTTACTTCAAGTTTTTTTTTTTTTTTTTTTTTTGCCAAATTGAGGTAAAGTTGCTTGAGCCTAGTCAGTCGTTACT